>JASAOG010000040.1:3832500-4162015 GCA_030265305.1 Biomphalaria pfeifferi | reverse complement strand
TTTTGGCTTAAAAATGATTAAGAGGTTTGTGCATAAAATATGAATGCTTACTTTGTAAAACAAAAGTGCTATTTAAGAAGCAAACAAACAGCTTTTGAACCAAATCATGGTACATAGAGGTTCGATTTCAACTGCTGTAATCATGTTGTGGTATGGTAAATGACTTCCGCCTAAAGAGATATCCTTTTCACATTGTTTTAAAAATGGTTTTATTTTACGTGCATGCGACATACTGACTTATTTTCGACAAGATTATGTATTATTATTCCTTATGAGGAAAATTGTATTGCCAAAAAGAATCTTGAAACGTATACATGCGAATTCGTAATTTTCGTTTTAAATTAATCACTAGATCTAGTATGCTCCGTTTAGAGTTCCCCCTTCAGAACTTGCCATCTATAGGGCAGATAATGTAAAGGTCATCCGTTTCTGTGGCGAACGGTTTACTAGGATCACTGGCGGATCCAGGTGGGGGGGGGGGGGGGGGGGGGGGGGGGGGGGGGTGGGGGCGATACACCACTCGACCGACCCCCCCTTCCACCTAATTATTTATATTTCAACCTATTTTTTATTATTTCGCCCCCCCCCCCCCCACACACACACACAATTTCTATACAAATTTATTACTTGTGATAATAATATATACCAATTATTTATATTTCAACCTATTTTTTATTATTTCGCCCCCCTCTGTTTGCCGTTTGGGGGCAACAAGCCACATACCTATCTTACCTCATAGATTAGAGATTTTACTTCACAAAAAAGTAGATACTTATGTCCTAGGCTTTTCATTTATACTATACCTAAACTGGACAAGCCATAGAGCTACTACACGAAGACTGGGAAAAGCATATACCTATATATACTTATTTTAGGCTGCAAAGCTACTGACCTATATATATTTATTTTAGGCCGTAAAGCAACGGACCTATATTTACTATATTTAGACTACAAGGCTACAGACCTATATATAATATATCACTGAACTTTTTTTTTTTGTGGTCTCCAACTTGCTAGCTATAACGTGTGCTGCCTATTTGTAAATCTAACACTGCTTGGAACTAATGTGTACTAAAAAACCCATTTATACTTCCTGGCCAGAATAAAACATTTGATCCACAATGAGCCAGAAAAAGTAAATAAATACATTGATACGTATGAATACGTCTATCTGTGATTGGTGTCAATTCTATTAAAAATAAAAGCGTAAATCACAAAATATGGGAATCGTCTAATTCGAAAGTAAAAGGGGATTGGTGGTGGCGCTGGTCACATGACACCCCTCGTTAATCGCTGGTCCTAGAAACAGTCACGCTTTGCATCGTCTGCTCTCACAGAGGTCAAGGTCTGAAAGCGGCACCTTTACTTTACATTTACTTAGTCTAGTTTATTAATAAGATAAAATATTACGCAATCCTTTTTTTTTCTCCAAATGATGCATAGTTTTGAATCCGAGAGATTCAGTTCTCAAGCTGAAATATCTACCTCCTGATTCACCTGATCGCCTTCAAGCAACTTATAGTGTGTCCACTAAAAGCATTGAATTTATGGACACTGGATTAGGACGATGGATTACGGGAAGAAGAGATTAATTAGAAAGGCTGTAGACCCAGAATCAGACTCCCCAAAAATATTGACAGGATTTTCAGGAATACAGGCGACCTGAGGACTTGAGGATCAGCGTCCCGTGGCGTCCACGGGCGCTTAAATCTCCTTCCTGCAGAGTTCTGAGTTAGCTCCCCGCTGACGGTCTCAACACTCAACAGAAGTGATTTCTTTATCTTCTTACTTCTGTCTTCATCTTTCTTCATCTTTGTCAAACTATTCCTTCTCTTTTGTTTTTCTTCCTTTTTTAGCGCTTTTTTCTTTCTTTCATTCTCATTTTTTTATGCTCTCTTTTCTCTCTCTTTCTCCACTTCCATCAACATTTCTTTCACTTTTCAGTTTCTCTTATTTGTCTCTTTTTTAATCGCTGTTTATTTTCTCTCTCTCTCTCTCTCTGCTCTCTTTAAGCCCTCTGTCTCTCTCTCAGTCCCTTTCTGTCTCTCTCTTCTCGACCTCTCTATAATAGGTTTAAAACAGCACTTCATAATACGACAAATTGAAAACTACTAGATCTAGATCTATTTCCTATTTTCGTTAAAACTCTGGGGAAGAGACTTTGTTAAATTTCTAAAAAAAATTAACATTTATTAAATTAAAACCAATTATTGAACAGACATTTTTATAATAACATACTAGAAATACAATATTCTTCGACAATCAGAGGGACTCACAAATGAGTAATAATGGGTCCTTTTGGAGCTTCAGGCAGGACACAATAATGACTGAGGGGATGTACAGGAACATTATTTGCGTTGATTAGCCCAGTTCCAAGTAGTACACATTGATGGACGTAAAAGTATTTACCAAAGGAATTCAATGCTTGCTATCTGTAAACACACCAACAAAAACATTTAGCATTAGGTTTCTCAAACTTTTTGGGCTTCCATTGAAACTAAAGAAAGTTCCTTTCGAAAGAATCCTAATATCAAGGGATACGTGCATGTGTCTACAACTGAAGACAGTCAACCTAAATGATCGTCATGTTGGACCAATGTCTGGACGATGTTAACATTCATAAGTGTGAGAACATGAAACTCACAGTTTTGTATTATGAGTTTTTGGCAATGTAATCTTTATATGTTTTTTTTGGTGCTGTGTTAATGTGTCTGCAGGTCACATTTCTTAGCAGTATTCAAGGTGTATAAATAAGAATGGTTACTAAATAGATTTTGTGAGAGAAGTTAAATTGATAGAAACAAAAAATAAAAACAATATGAAAACAGGAAATACACACACACACACAAATACTTAAAAAAAAAAGAAGCTTACATTAAACGTAGATGTATCAATTTGTTTTAATCAGTCATGTCATTAAATTTGTAATAGATCTAGACTACCAATAATAAATCTGTTTGATTAGAAATATTTTCACCAATTGTTTTAGTTTAGCACTATTTCATGATTTTAGCTTTTCCAATACGATATCACTTTTGTGGACCAGTTGCTTACGGGGCGGGGGGGGGGGGGGGATATCGGGTTGATCGCTTTTTAAATGTATTTTAAAAAAAAAGTGATCTACCTGAATTCGAACGCGATGGCTATGGCCTCCTCAAGGCAATACGGCAGCCACTGAACCAGGTAGCTGCTTATGAAAATCGGTCTTAAAGCTATTAACAACACTTTTGTTTTCTACAATAATAATGGGGACAAATTCAAGTTATTCCATCTTATCGTCAAGTAAAATTTCTTTCCCTTGTTCGAAATACCAAAACAAATTAATTAATTACCAATAGTTAATTTACTAATTGGTTGTTTTTTTTAAACTGATTCTTGTGTTGTCAGGTCAAAGAAATAATTGTGCACATTTTTCGGCTTGGTCCGGCGTGGGAGAAATAACTTCTGCAAAACTTTTTACCAGACAGACAGAATATATATAAGCTTGTAAACACAAACACAATATGAACCACGAACAAATCTATGAAGAGGGAGAGTGTACAATGCATTGGAGAGCTCTCTCAACACATGTGAGGTCATCTTGACTGAGAAGAACCAGACTGCATACGCTCCTCCACTACCCTTAAGCCGTCAGTGTTGGAATGAAATTTTGGTGGAAACATGGCACCACAGAGATATTGATGTCAGCAGATTTATACTTTTTTTTATCGGAACCATCTATTGATAAACATTGGTGGGATTATGGCTCGAGAAATGTTGTGAAACCATGGCTCTCTCGAGAAATGTTTGTGGAAACATGGTTCTCTCGAGTAATGTTTTGGAGCATAAATATTGTTCGACCTATGGCTCAATTAATAAATTATGGCGGAGCTTTGGATCTATCAGAAAATATTCGTGGAGCCTTGGCTCTATTGATAAATATTAGCTTTTAAAATAAAGCCTTCGGTTTCGTGGTTTGCATTCGGATTGCCGACCGATGGTTTGGTTCGAACCTTGTTTGTCAGCATCCCCTACCGACCTGAAAGAGATTTAAGCTTGCAACTCCCAAGAAACGTCCTTAAGCTTACATCTCCCAAGAAACGTCCGAAACATACAAGACACAACCAAACAAGATTTATGTTTTTTAAACACAGAGATTTTAATTGGCTCCGGTCACATCACACAGAAGCTCCTGTTTGGCTCAGAAAGAAACTAAAATACCTCCTGGCTTCTGCTACACTCCGCACCCACAAGCCAAAGCACTCCATCACAAAACATGGCGCCAAAGTCCTGAAGTCTCGGATAGCTTCCCCCCTTGTCGCGGGCCTGTAAGCTTCTGAGGAATGTTCTCATCATGAGCGGAGCTAGCTTAATGGTAAAACCCAGAATATCCAAAACCTAGGAATTAAATCAAATTTATGCCGTCATTTAGATATGGTACTGGTGGCGCGCGCAGCAAACATTAATTTGAGAACGATGGGCCAAGGTTCTGGGGGTATAGGTAAAAAAAAACAACATTGTCGGCGGGTGGGGAGACTGACGCCCTCCTCCTTTGAAGTCCTCCGACATGAAAGCCCTTCGGGATAATAAGCCACAGGGTAACGCTAAATCGCTATCTCCCGCTAAGTTATGTATCCCGGCTAATTTGCAGAAGCTGCTTTGCGTTTCGGTTCACCAATGCTCAACCCTGGTGTTTAAAACGAACTTTACTGTTTAGAGTAGGAGGGGATACTGTCCGTGTCTCTTTTATTGTATCTGACTTCTGTCACTTGAAGTTACAAGTCTACTAGAGGTAGCCATCAGGACTCTTATCACCGTGATGTTCTATGTCCACTATAGCTGGACACGTATGTCCTTCTGAAGTTAGTATAACATAACAAACTATATTTCGTGGACAAAACACTATTCACTACCATTTGGGATATAACAAATATTTACAAATAAAACAATGAAAACCATTGTTAATTCTATATTTAAATATCATCAAATAACTGCTGTTGGTTGAATTTTGTTACTGAGTCATTTTTAATTTCATTCTTAGTTTGCGCTTCCTAATTTGGCTAATTGATTTTATCTAAATGCTTGCTTATATATGAATATGCTCTTCTGAATGTCTAGTTGGATGGATAGATAGATAGATAGATAGATAGATAGATAGATAGATAGATAGATTAGATAGATGGGTGGGTGCGCGGGTGGGTGGGTGGATGGAAGGATAGATAGATAGATAGATAGATAGATAGATAGATAGATAGATAGATAGATAGATAGATAGATAGTGTCAGGGTGGGATTTCAGATTAACTAAGGTATGATATTATGGTCCCGTATCCCCAGCCTGTACAGAGTAACACATGAACCTAAAATACAAACATTGAATAACAGTTAGTCAACTGAACATTTAGTGAATAACAACAGTTGTCAACAGGAACATATTTAATTATACTTAATTGTAATTTTCAAACATATTTACATATACATCAATATCATTGAAGTTAGCATTTGATTAATAATTAGTCTAGTATCACATCAACAAGTTTCCGTAACACACCTTCACGACCACACTCCATCTCGGCGCCCAACAGAACCTCAAACTCCCCTACACCTCAACACCGATAATTGTTTACACAACTCCAAGGGCGGAAAGACGACACACTTTCCCATATCCCAAAGCCTAACACCCCTTACAAGGGGGAACCAAAAAACCAGCTCACAAGAGAAGCTCTCTCTCTCTCTCATCTTGCGGGAACTAAGGATGACGTAAACACCGACACACACCACAATATTCTAGACAACAAAAACGCACTAAACAAGAAACTACTTCCTATACGCTAAAACACCAATATTAAATACAAAGAAAACTTCACACACGCGCACGACAGATAGGATAGATAGATAGATAGATAGATAGCATTTTCAAAGAATAATGAAATTCCTAGGTATCACATACAAAGTCCGCATCCAAAGAGATTACAATCAGGATTAGTTCACCGGTCGGACCCCCACGATGAACTGTTAACTACTGTAAAAAAAACAACAACACGCAAACTAAAACTCCAAGGTCATAACACATGGCCTTCAGGGCTCGCAAAGACCTTTAGTCAGGGAACAGTTCCAGGAAGAAGAAGAAAAGGCGGACAGAGAAAGCGATGGGAAGACAACATAAGAGAATGGACCGGGTGTCATTGAAACAGATTCTATTCAAGGCCAAAGCCAGAGAGAATAGAGAAAGACAGTCGACAGATCTTGTATGGTAACCACACAACGGTCCAACAGACTAAGGGATAGGTGAAGGTGAAGACAGATGAAATTATTTATACCGCTACCGCACTAAATCTCACTGGACAGTTACTCTTACCCCAAGTCCAAAAATGATTCATGTAAAATATTTTTTAAAAAATAAAAATAAAGAAAACATGTGCTAGTGAACAGATGTTTACTGCAGCAACCAGTCCGCCATGTTTTGTACCGTCTGTCAGAACTCTGATAGCTCCCGCCATGTCAGAGACAAGACCGCCAGTCGCCCGTGAAGCATTATCTCAGCATCTCCGAGCATCTCGTCTGCTCTTCGACTTGCAGACGTCGCCAGCCGGAAGTGACGTAACTTACTTAGCACTATTAATATGCAAGAATTCTATTTTATAATATGAGGTTTTTTTTTAAATTCTATGAGTCGAACATTCGGCAATCATGTGGGTTGTCTGTTAGACTTTGATATTGTTACAACCGACCGTATTGCCATCAATGCTAAAAAAAAAGAGAGAGAGTAACTAAGCTTATCTAATGAGAGGAAACATATGTTTGAGATTTCGTTCGCAACAGAAATAACTTAAGCGTGTTTTTACAAAGCTTATATAAATTACTCTGTCTGTCTGTCTGTGTGTCTGTCTGGCCAAAAGTTTGTTACACGTTATTTCTCCGACACCCAATCTCGGATCAAGCAGAAATTTCGCTCAATTATTTCTTTTACCTAACATCACAAGAATCAATTTTAGAAAATAATCAATGAGTTAATTAGCTATTGGTAATAAATTATTTTGTTTGGTTTCTCTCAAACAAGGGAAAGAAATAGTACTTGACATGAAGTGGTGGATAAGCTGAATTAGTCCCCTTTATAGATTGTCGTCTGAGGCTCACTACAAATTTAATTACATGATTAATCAAAGTAATTTGATACACTTAATATAAGCTTTGTTTTTTTAAAGCATTTTTTTAAAAATTTTGCTTGTTTTTGAAACGCTTCAGCGTGTATTGTCCGACTCTAATGTTTCTTTGTCACTGGGATAGTGTTGAGTAATTAAGCGTTCATGTACATATTGTAGATATCATTAGATTAAATTGTGACAATAAGCAATATGCATATAATACTTTAATAATTTATCAATACACAATATGTTCATTCCATTTGTAAGTAAATAATTATACGCGCATGCTATTTGTTCATTCATTTGTAAGGAAATAATATACGCACAGGCTATTTGTTCATCCATGTGTAAGTCAATAATATACGCGCAGGCTATTTGTTCATTCATTTGTAAGTAAATAATATACGCGCAGGCTATTTGTTCATTCATTTGTAAGTAAATAAAGTTCCTCTTTCAGACCATGCGGTCTATAGGGCAGGTGATGTAAAGGTCATGAGTTTCTTTGGTCCACCCTTAACGAGGGTGTCATGTGGCCAGCACAACGACCAACCGCCTTTATTTTTACCCAATTTTACGTCAGGTACCCATTAAACCTAGGTGGACTCAGAGCCGCGCATAATATCCCGAAATTTAAATATCCAAGTCTTCACGAGGATTCGAACCTGTGAACCCTCCGGATCGGAAGTCAAGCGCTTTACCACTCAGCCGTCGCCACCCTCTTCATTTGTAATTGACAGCTATTGGTATGGAGAGCCAACAAATCTTTCTAAAAAAAAATGATCTGCCTCATAAACGAGGACTAGATTGAAGGAAAACACAAATTGTAATCGATTACATCGTAAAGGAAGTGGGACCAAAGACAAACAAGAAATTGTAATCGATTACATCGTAAAGGAAGTGGAACCAAATACAAACAAGAATTGTAATCGATTACATCGTAAAGGAAGTGGGACCAAATACAAACAAGAAAAACATGACAGAATACATTTTTTTTAAAGACAACACCTCTATTATTAAATTTACAATACAATTAAACTTATGCGATTATTTATTGGTATGTTCATGGACATCTAGATCTAAACTTCGGATTTAGTCTAGGTCTAGATCTACTTCTAGATTTGTAATCTGAATGTAGGCTAAATCTATATTAGATTCACGCAAAAATATAAGTAAAGCTTAGATAATCCTCAATAAACTTAAAGTAACTTTAAATTTATTTAAAAAACAATTTAAAAAAAAAACCTTGGTAATCTGTATAATATCGGTACAATACGGCTGATTAGGCCTTTTTTTTAAATATTGAATAATTCCAATGATAGGACCTTAAGAATTAGAAAACGTTGCGCTAAATTCTCCTGAACATTAATTTATTATACTCTTGAATCAATAATGCCTTACATTCGGAAATTTCCGAACGCGATAGTCCTTTCAAACCGATGTCGGCTCTAGATGTAAGTCTAGAACTCAAGCCAAATTTACGTTTACTTTTTTACTTTGAAAAATTATAATTATCAAACTAGAGTTTTTCCCATGTGGCCAACGAGTTAGTTATTTCTTTTCACAGCGATAGAGATCAACTGGAAATTCGTTAGAGACATATTTTTTTTTGTAGATCAACGTTCAGGCTGCTTCCAGACTGGATCCTGGCGGGTTCCAGGTCCCATGAAGTTTTGACTGAATTGAGGTATTGTAAAAATAGTCAAGAAAGATATGCTGACAATAATTAATAGTTGGCAAAACTCCGCCATTGATTTTCTACTCGGCCACTTATTCTTATTTTTAAAATAAACATTAGAAGACTTTTGTTCCAATTTTTCTTTTTTTTTTTTCTGTGAGTATGGGAGGGCTATTACATTTAATTAACAATGAATATAAATTGTAAAAGAAATTGCTTTTGATTAAATCAAAGAAAAAAAGTCTATGCATTCTGTGTTAAATTTGAATCGTTCCTTCCCCTCCACACACACACAAAATGAAGAAATTTGTTGACCTGATTGTGTCTTGACGAGTTCCCGCTTTTTAATTAAAGGAATGTTTTTTTGTTTTTTTTAAAATCAGATTCAAAACCAAGAAGAAAACAAGCGCCGAACCTGGACTTGTCACATTTCATCAGATACGGGACACTTTGATCCATCACTGATACACCTGCTGAACCACTTCCAACCCCACACTATCTTCTTTGCCTCCCGCCATACTCTGAGAGGCATACTCCTGGTCGGAGGGACAGAATACCAGGGACCACAAACATTGTGACCTTTGCCCTGTAAAAGAGCGAGACAAATGGGACGGAGAGGGTTGCGAAGGACGCTGCTAACAAAATTCCTTAGCACCTGTCCGAGCAGGACTGTCCCCAATGGGGAGGAGGTGGAAGGCGTGACGGCTATTGTGACCGATCAGCATTGGGGCAAAACTCAGGGCGCGGCTCCCGGTCAATTAATCAACGCCAAGTCAGCTGTAGTAAGCAAAACGCGAATGCCGTAGAACAACAGTAGATTTATATCGACGGCAAAAAAAAAAAAAAAAAAGATCTAGAAACTCCATTAAGTGAGCGGTCCCCAGGGAACGAACTAAAAGGGACAACTCCACTTGTGGAAACAAAATACCGTCGACAGGGGAAGTAACGATGCAGCTGATAGAGCCTAGGGAACAAGAGTTTCTCTGAGCGACGAGCTTGCAAATAGAAGCAAAACAATTCTCGCCAGACATTGTTTCTTTCATGTTGACGTGAACAAAAAAAAAAAAAAAAAAAAGAGAAACAGACGAAGGAAAGCGCGAAAGAAAGAAATATTTAAAAGAAAGAAACATTGCTACGTGTTGAAAGATACAGGCGATAGATTCGGTTCAATGATACGTAGCGAAATAGGCACCTACACACTTCCGTCAGTCGAAACGTTTCAGAAATGGCACATAAAAGGAGTCACGTGATGTAGTCTCTTCTGAACAGTTACGACTCAATCATTTTGCACATTTGTCCGTTGAAGAAAAAAGTGGGGAAATGCTTTATAAAAAAAGACAATTCCTCCTTTATGAAGCTTATTGTTTTTCTCTCAAAAATTTCACTCTGGCCACTCTTCTTGCTTCATTTCTTGAGACTCCGAGACTCTCAGCATCACGCCATGAGGAGAGTTAGTGCTTCCAGCCGTGAATGTGATCTGTTAAATTTCTAGAAAAATGGTTAGAGCCTTTTTTTCAGATACGTGGTAACGTCCAGGTTCCATGCAGGTTTCTGAAGCCTCCATGAAGTTCTGACTTAAATAGAGGTATTATAAAAATAATTTCGATAAAACTATTGACAGATTTGCCAGCAAATATAAGCATATTATATTCCTTTGTAGTAATTTTTTGTACATTTGTGTGTGTGTGCTTAGCAATACTTTGACAATAAATACATATTAATTAGGAAAAAACAAACAACAACGTATGTTTCGTCTATTATTATATTATTATTGCTGGAGGGCATTAAGAAGAGCTGCCACACCAGGTATCATATACCCTGGGTGCGCCACTACAATCTTCCTCTTTTCATTTTTTATATTTTTACACATATTTTTTCATTGCACCACCATATTTCTCTGTATCGATTCTCTTCTTTTTTTTTCTCTCTCTTTTTCTGTATTTTATTGATTTGAGAATATAAACCGGATCTTATAATGAAAATGTCAACAAATAACAGATAACACTGAATAAAATCAGAACACAAAATATACAGAATATACAGAGACTAGTCGCCCCACGACGTAGACATAAGCCGCCATTTTGCAGGACGGCCTGAAGCCACTGCAGCCTTTTCGACCGCAGTGGGCCCTGCACTTTCATAGAACCCCCGCTAATTCTTGGTGTAAATTATTTAATTTAACCATTTTATAACTTATAACAGATTTCCCGCGGCCTCCTGATTTACTAGGAGACCAAGTAAATCTCCTGAAATCGCAAAATATATGAAAAAGTCCTGGAAATCTCCGGAAATTATTAAAATCTTTTGAAAAATTGATAAAAATCTGAAATATGTAGACAAAAAATTGTCATTTTGGGGTGTCATTCAATATGGTAAACACCAATCCTACGCGCGATAAAAAAACGGCATTATGCAATACCTATAATTGTGGAATCTGGTGGAGGAGCTTCTCGCGCCTCAAACTAATAAAGAATTACTTGAGGTCAACAATTCTCGAAGATAGATTGAAAAATTTGGTAATTCTTGCTACTGAGCGTGATCTATGTAGGAAACAGAATTCTTATGATATACTGTATGACTTCGCTTTACGCAAGGCTTGTTAAGTAATTTTACACGTAGTAAAGAATGAATAAAATGCAAAGACGAATTATTTTCTAATACAAACTCTTAATTTTCACTTATTATCGTATACCTACCCAAACTTGGCCTTGCGAGATCCGTATAGGGCCCAACAATGGTTAAGTCCGGCCATGCTGTTTAGTGACAGGTGAATACTACTTGTTCTCCGCCCCCCCCCCCCCCCCTATTTTTTCGCCGCTAAAGTTACGTGGGGTAACTCTAGTTGCGACTTGCAGAAATAAAAGAGTGATCTTTCATGACTTCTTGATGGTGTCGGGAATGGTTGAGCCATAAAGAAATGCTATAGATAGATTTGTCGTAGTCTGGACGCTATCATCTCATCTAATAAACTTGGTAAACATGTACTTCAAAAAACTCTAAAGACACATGTGGGTATTAATGTATTTACAATTAGCATTTTCAATTAGTTTTTAGCAACAATAATAACAACAATAACAACAACAACAACAAGGTTACAAAGACAGTTTGTGTGGAAACACAAACTCAAAATCGGCCCCGATGTGGTCCACCCAGGCAGGGTAAAAAGGCAGGTTTCAATATTTTCAGAAAGAACATCAGAATGAAATTCTATCAAAGAAAAAGGACAGAAGAATGGAGAAAGAATGTGACAGATCTTGTGTGGTGCCCCAGCGTTCCAGGAAACCAAAGGATAGATAAAAAATTAATGTGAAGTTAGATGTGAATCTGGCCTAACTGATGTCTTATAACGAATATCTAATTGATCTAATTGTTTTGTAAATGGCCAATCTATTATTCAAATCCACAGGAAAAAAAAATTTCTGTAAAACAAAATAATTCATTAACTTGAATGTTATACATGTATATGTGTCATATGTTGTCGGAGTTACGGTACACGCGATAATTTGAATAATTACTTATTAAATGTTGTTTTTAAATTATGTCCTACTTATATGCATACTAAATATATTTTTTTCTCCTTTAAAAAATGGAAACATGTGTGTGTGTGTGTGTGTGTGTAAATGTAGTGGTTAGTAGGACAGAACTGATGTCACTTAGCTAGACATTTGTAACAAAAAAAAAATTGACAAAAAAACTAAAACCATTTGCACAAATATGTTATATATATGATACCTTGTGTCTCCCCTTCTAAGAGACTCTAATGTTTGTTACTATTAATAGTGAATAGTTGTAAAAGTGGTGTATTTTAACGGAAAAACTGCTAACATAAGTGATGTAAAAAATAGATTTTGCTTTAAAAAAAGAAAAAAATAGCCGTTGCATCAGAACTTTGAATGGTCTAAGAATATTATGATATCGGATTTTCACTACCTTTCTAGTTTCTGAGATCCAAACAGAACGGACGGACCAGACGCACGGACAGAAAGACCACACAATACTAATAGCGCCTTTTCCCGTTTTGAGGGCCGCTAACAAAAAGTATTACATGAAATGGATGTACAACCTTTTTTCACTTCCGCCACGCGCCATAGTACATTCTGCTTCATTACACTTACTGATGCTCCCCCGGACCTATGTAATCACTGGCGCCCCCCTTTCCCCGGCCCTATGTAATCACCTGGCGCCTTCCCCCCCCCCCCCCCCCCCCCCCCCCCCCCCCCCCCGGGGATCATGTAGCACAAGCATACACCTTGATGAAACACGCGGACACCGAGTAAGTGACACACACACATCGTGACACCCTATCACTGCTAACATAATCATCATCATTATCTAGGTTCGCCCTTAGCACACACACACACACGCGCGCTCTCGCACACACACACACACACACAAAATTATTGCATCTGAAATTTAAAAAAAAAGGGTCCGGGAATGGACGTCATTCTACACCTGGATAACCATTGTACCGTGAACTTCAACTGGCGCCCGCCATGCGCCACACACACCATCTTTTAACCCCTTAACCACCATCCACATAATTGGTTATTCGACACCTTTTTAATCCACGCAGCAGACGACTCAAAGTGATTTCAAAATTACGGGATGATGGGGGGGGGGGGGGGGGGAGAGGAAAGAAGAAGAGGAAGAGCCGAGCCAAATAAAAGAATGAGAGAGGGAAAGAGAGAGTGGTAGATACAGAGTGTGAGGGGGAAGAGTAAGAAAAAGAGGGGGAGTGGAAGAGAGAATGAGCCTGATAAAGAAGAGAGTGGGTGAGAAAGAGAGGGAGACGGAGTAAGTGTGAGGATAGGAGAGAGCAAAAGAGAGAGAGAGAGGCAGTTAGAGAGAATGAGACACAATAAAAGACAGATATTGGGGGTACAGAGAGAGACTTGGGGAAGAAGAGAGAGAGAGAGAGAAATAGCAAATAAACTGGGTTAATTCGCAGCATTAGCTCATGTGCGAAATTTCAGCTGGATAGGTTTATGAATAAGTTGTCAAAATAAATAATTTAAATGTCTGACTATGACATAAGTGTTTGTATTTACTAAGTATTAAACAAATGAATTATTAGTTTTGAGAGAAGTTACCAAATAGGTATGACTTGACTTAATCCTTTAGACTCCCAGTGGAGCATAGCAACAGTTCTTTGCCATCGAAAAAGTCCATGAAACTTTGTAAGTCATTTACCCGCCTGTACATGTTCATGTTGTAGTAAAGATCATTTAATGGCTATGTTTACAATCATAATGTATACTTAAGACTCTTTGAGAACATAGTGTTAAAATGGTAACTGACTTTCAGGGGCGCAGCTAGGAATTTTCCATCGTTCTGAAGCCCTGGGCTTGACCCATTTGGAGGCCCCTGCATTTTGCGTAATATTTAATTTTTAATGTAAAAAACACTCATTTGGGCCCCCCTTTAATTGGGGGCCCGGAGGGATTTTCAAATTCTCCCCCCTCCTCCCCTCATCCTAGATAGGCCACTGTAGGTTTTATAACGGTTAGGTCTTGATGATTCTTCTTGAATATAGTTTGTCGGAGCTCAAAGGCAAGCGAGTTTCAAACCTTCGGTCCATGCGTTTTCCCTATTCCGGATGATCGAAAGCAATCCAGAAACAGAATCTTACATAGAAATGTATATGAGCTCTACCAAATTTGGCCATATATAGGTAAAATGTCTACATATAACAGGCGGATTAAACGGATAGTGTCTAAGACACACCTACCCAGGGGGAGAAGAGCGTCTCGAGAGAAAGTTTGAGGTATTACACGCATGGCAGTTTAAGGAACTTGAGAAATCCGAATCTAAATTAAGATCTAGATCTACATAGTCTAAGACTAAGTCATAAACAGACAGTGACATTTTTTATTTAGATTGCAAAGGTGGAGCCAGTGTTAAATTAGACTCCGCCCACTGTCAATGTTGATAAGCTGGAGATTGTTATATGGAATCTCAATACAGAATTCTTTCTATACCCTTCTACATGTAGACCCATTATTTGTTCTATTTATGTATTGAGCTGAGGGCGGAGAATCACAATCGGTTCTAGAGTAAGAAATGTAGTCGAGGAAAGGTCAAGGCGAATGGAGGCGCCAAAAGTCTGGGAAGAGGTGAAATACAAGAATTAAATATATCTTTATTCTAATAAAATTTAAGGATTATTTTTTTTTTACAATGCTTATATCAAAACAATATCTGTCTGTCTGGTAAAATGTTTGTACACGTTATTTCTCCCACACCCAATCTCGGATCAAGCCTAAATATCGCGCTATTGTTTCTTTTACTTGACAACACAAGAATCAACTTTAAAATATTAATAAATTAGATAATTAGCTATTGGTAATAAATTATTTTGTTTGGTATCTCGAACAAGGGAAAGAAATAGTACTTGACAGATGTGGTAGTTTAAGCTGAATTAGTCCCCTTTATAAGTCGACTCTTTAAAGTTTGAAGCTAACAATATATAACAATAAAACCTTCCCTTTCTAAGCACTTCGCTAGCACAGTGGTAGAGTGTCAGCTTAAGCAGTGAATTCGAATTCGGGTCGTTTAGTTTTTAATTTTTTTTAAGCGGACCCCGAAAGGGAAAAGACGCTATTAGTTTTGTGTGGTTTGTCTGTCCGTCCGTTTAAATCTCGTAAACTAGAAAAGATAGGGAAAATCCGACATAATAATATTTTTGGCCATTCAAAGTTCTGATCCAACGTCTACCTTTTTCTTTTCTGAAAGCGAAAAATTTAATTTTTTAAAATCAAGCAAGCAGTTTTTTCATAAAAATGCACAATTTTTACAAATATTCACTATTAATAGTAACAAACACTGGAGGCTTTTTTAGTAAGGGAGATGACTATTTACCATATTTTTAACACATTTATGCAAACGGTTTTAGATTTTTTTGTCCAAAAAAATTTGTTAACAATTTTATTACAAAGTTAAGTAAGATCTGTCATACTAGCTACTAATGTTTATTTTTATTTTTAAAGAGGAAAAATCTTATATACATATAAGTGGAACACAATGTAAAACATAATTAATAAGTAGTTTTTCATATTATTGCTTCAACAGCGGTGTTCACTGCCCATATCCAAAACATTACTAAAGCGATTTTTTTTTTTCTTTTTTACCGATATGTACCAGAAATGGCGCATTGTACCCCCTAAGGTAATTTAAAATAAAAATATATTGCGCTAATTTCATGATTATGGCATGCTCAGAGCGCTATGGTCCAATTTCATTTGTGGACCAGTAAAATCTCTTTCGAGATTTAAAACAAAAATTATTTAATTACCAATAGTTCATTAACTTATTTGGTTAATATTTTTTTTTAATTCTTGTGTTATCAGGAAAAAGAAATAATTGTGCAAAATTGCAGCTTGAAAAATACAAAGCTTATGTTAAGTGTATTTGTATCAAGGAATTTGGATCAGTCATGTAATTCAATTTGTATAGATAATATTTCAAGACTAACATTAATAAATCTGTGTTATTAGAAATAGTTTTACCAATTGTATTTGTTAAGCGTTATTTCATGCTTTTTGCTTTCTCAATGTCTTATCACTTGTCTGGACCAGTTTGAAAGGGTGTAGGTGGATGAAAGAAAGGGGTATCTGGGTCGTCGCTTTTTAAATGTATTCGTAATAAAAATAATTTTAAAAAAGTGAGCGACCTGGGGACTCCCGGTTCGGAAGCCAAGCGCTTTAATGCTTTTTTTTATCAGGTAAAAAAAAAAATAATTGTGCAAAATGTCAGCTTTTCCTAAATTGGGTGTGGGAGAAATAACATGTAAAAAGTGTAACAGACAGATAGACAGACAGAGTGAGTTGTTATAAGCTTCGTAAAAAAAACAAAACGTCTTTAATGAAGTAACGTCTGTATCATATAAGATGTTTCAATACTAATACGGCCCCAAACCCAGAACACCATTAGTGAAGGATATTGCTTCAGATTTGAAAATTCATAGTAATTAGGTCTTACTTTAAAGACCTAACCTAATTAAATGCAGCAATAAATTTATAAACATTAAAGAAAATGTGATTAACCTGCCTAATTCTACTACAATTGAATAAGCTTATATCTGGTCAAAAGGCTATTAAATGCGTTTGTCAATCCTAAGAATGAAGAATAAAGAAAGAAAAAACAACAACTTTATACTTTGATCATCAGTGATATACTGAAAAAAAGAACCACAGGGACGCTGTGTAAGACTCCAGGTAACATAAAAATGAGCTGAGAACTAACCACAAACTAAACAATGAAATAAAGATATAGGATGCTTCTATTCAGAAATGACCAAATATATTACCATACATACACACCTGAAACCTGAAAACCTTATTGATTGTAATTTAAAACAAGACTACGTTAGAGTTTTTGCCCTTTCTTCCACCAACATTGAAAGAATACGAGTAAAAGAAAAGCAGACTTTGATACCAAGCGTAAGTCGAATGAAATGTGGGGAATTTAGACACTTCTAATCCACAAATAGTACCGGTGTCCATCGTCTATGAGCTCTCTGTGATAATAGAAGATATCTTTTAAGACATTATATAACACATGGAGTTGAAATAGAAGAAAACAAGATAATGTCCGACTCAGATTTTAGCAAAGAATGTGTTGCCAAGAAAAGAAAAGAGGCGAATGCTCTTTGTCAAGAGGCGTTGTCAAAGAAGTAATTCTTGAAGCCTCCTAAAACATCGTCTTTGTCTTGTCTCAAAAGTGATAAAACTACTGAAACTAAGACCCAATGAAATCGTTCTCTCAATGCAGACATTTACAAGACGCATTGAAGAACTTTCTCATGATGTTTCAGAGCATGCTTTTTTCTTTTCATCTTCCTTGACCCAATTCTGCTGATGTTTGTTGCGTTGCCCAGTTAAGCCTTTTATAAGAGGACTTGATAATAATCTCAACACCTTTGAAGGACTTGTTGACCTTGATTCAGCCAATGAGAAAAACAAACAAGAGTGCCCAACATATTTTAGAAAGCAAAGTCGTGTTTGGAAAAATTATCAATTAAATTTGAGTAAACTCTTAAGTGTCTGAACTGATGGAGTACCGCCAATGGTTGGTAAAGGTACTTGAACAGTAACTAAAGTTATTCCTTTCAATTCGGATCAACGTACAGATTCGAGCAAACATTTTCATCCACGAAAATAATCTAAAACAAATTGTGGTCGTGACTGTCCGATTCCAATGTGATGAACAGTCCATTGGTTTCTGTTGCGAATTGAACTATTTCAGATTTATTGAAAACAAACTAAAGCCAAATCATTAAAGCTAATTATCTTGCCTGCATAAGAATTTTTTTTTTTTTAAACTGAGAACAATGTTCATATTTAATTAGTAGTATATTCAAAAATAATCCAATGATCAGAGCTAATTCAGAAATGTCCATAGAGTAAATAAACATTGATTTGTGGGTGTGTTCGTGTAAACTCCCTTCCTCTACAACTGCTACATGTGCCCATGCTATCATCAATGTTTATGATTTTGATGGGGAGATAAAACTACCATGTCGAAAGTTTCATATTTGAAAGGTGTAAAAGTGAGCACAAGTTTGTGTGGCGAATCTGCATTAGAAGGAAAGAAATTGGCGCTTGGAAGAGAAAGGTTGGCCACCTCTGGTCTGGATCTACTATGAATTTAATTAGATGACTGATTTAACCTAATCGAAACTTCGTTTAAGCTTTGTATGTTTTTTTAATATTTTTATATTTTTCTTGGTTTTTTTTTATAATCAGGAAATGCTTATTTTTACAGCTGACGGTGTCACCGGTTCAATACCAAATTAAACTAAAAAAAATATTTTTTAAAAATTATTTTATTATATTTGAAGTTTAATAATGAAGATTTTGTATTTTTTTTTTTTCAAAAATATATTTTCCTAAACTTTTTTTTTTTTTGTCATTAAATTTACAGCGAAAAAAAAAATGCGTGGAAGTGTCTTTGTTAGATATTGCTTATAAAAAAATGAGATTGGGGCGAGAACAATGGTTATATGAGGCCTCACCACTGACCTGCCACGTAGCAGCCTTTGGGCAGTTGACAGCAATAGCTCGTTGCCACGTCACAGCTTGCGACGTCTCAGGTCAGTGATCAAGCCTTCTATTGGTCTCGATTGGGGTCACTTTACACAAATTTTTTGTCCCACGATCATCACTTCTGCTTTCTTTGTCAATTTAAAGTGCTTTAAAGATATAGATATATATTTATGTTTCAAAACAAGAAAGGTTAGGGCTTGGGTTAGGGTCAGCGTTAAGTAAATATATGGAAAAATTATCAAAAACAAAATGCTATTAGTTGGCAACACAAAATTGCAGTCTCTGAGTCATATTAGTAACGGCATTTAAAATACAAGCTTCTTTATTTAAGTAAAAAAAAAATTTAAAACCTTATTTACCATTATAAAATGTAATATCAAACCAACCAACCAATTTTCGGAGTCCTGTTAGCTTGGAACGTTAATCTACATGATTACAAGCTAAACATCCTATCACTGACAAGCATTATATAATATAGGAATATAAGTGGTTCTTTTCTCTCTGTTTGACCACAGGGTGTACATGGCTTGACCACAGGATGTCCAATCGCTTGGCTATAAAGCAAAACACTACATCACTTTGTCTTAAGGCGGGAGACCGGAAGCTGGCCGTCTACTGGACGTTGGCATCTCATTAGCACTATTAGTCATTCACGGAAGGGCTTTAGGAAATGTTATATTTCTGAGGGTCCCTCACACGGCCCCAGTTTTCTACTTCGTCGACCACCCACTCATTAACTGTATTGGAGAGCAGTATTGAACAGGTGATATCCGCCCCCCACCCTCAAGACACACACCGATTCCGTGAGCCCTTCAATATATGGTCTAGATCCGATTGACTCACTGGAGATTCTAGCTTTAGTGGAGCAAAGACTGGGGGGGGGGGGGGGGTGAGAAATCAATATAAGAGTGGAAGGATTTATTGAGTACAGAGAAAACTTATTATGTCATTGATAACACTGATAACATTGATAAATAACATTGATAACACAGATAACATAGATAACTCTGATAAGACTGATAACATGTAAAAACACCTACCATTTGTTAATTGAAGCTTATCCTCGCCATCCAACAAATGGCTGATTTTAAAAAAACGTTTTTTATGTTAGTTATTGTGCTTGGTTTGACAAAGCTGATATTTTATCACTATGCCCCTCTGGGTGGAATCTTGTCCACGTTATTTCTCCAGCTTTCTATTCTTCGATCAAGTTGAAACTTTGTATAATTATTCGTTTACGACGACAACACACGAATCAATAAAAAAAAACTAACCAATAAATTAATCAATTAGTCATAATTAATAATTTTATAGACATATATATGTTTTCCCCGTGTGGCTAATGAGCTAGTCATTCTTTTCTCAGCCATATACATCAACTGTTACATTTCTATGAAAATCGTTCGAGCCGTTTTTGAGTTGCGTGTCCAGGGTTCACCTTCCACCATGATTCCATGAAATTCTGACTTGAATAGAGGTATTGTAGAAAAAAACAATATACTTTTTATATGTTCCTTGTTTATTTATCAAGAGGATTCCTGGGTGAAAAGTGGTTTGCTGCTTATTAACCGAAGGTCCTGAATTCGAATCCTGATCAGTATTTTATTCTCATTAGCCGGTGGCCACACTCAAGAAAACATTACATCCCAGACTATTCATGCCCAAACTACGGCCTACGGGACATAGCCGGCCGTCAAAAGTGAAACCTCTGTTCCATGTGACAGGACGAGACACTTGCTGTGAAAGTCTAAAAGTTTTGCTCCTAAATCACCAGACGACCCTCGCCCACCGCCTCCAAATTGTAAAGAATAGAGGGTGGCCTCAGAAGAAATTTTTAAAAAATGTCATCGAGTAATTTAATGAAATATATAATTAATTTCCTCTGACCTACTGACACAGCAGCAACTAAGTTGGGTGAAACTGAGAAAATAATCCTGTCATAAGGCTGTCATAGAATGTTGAATAAAGTAAAAATGAAAACAAATTAATGTCTGCTAATCAAGGTTCTCTACCCTTTCGTTTCGATACTTTTCTCGACCTCTTCATGCGCATCACGAGGTACTCAACATTTGATGACGTCATAAACACCATCTTGAATTTCAGATTCTGACAGGACGATGAGAAAGGGAGGGAGAGAGAGAGAATGAAAATGATTGGGAAGAAGGCGATGGGAGGGTGCTAAGGTGTGCGATGGGGGCGCTGGATAGAGAAGACCAAAAAGTTTTTATAGTGCTGAGATTTGAAGAGCTTCACCAGTCGGCCAGGCGGGAGATAACTTGGTACCATGCTGAGGCTCCCGTTGCTATGGTTACATAATCTGCCCTTTTATGCCAACTTTATGACGCAGGGGCGGCAATCTGATACAGCAGAAGTAACTTTTCAAATGCCGAATAAGAGAGCAGCACTATATATTTGAGCATATTTTCGCTGTGTGCATTTTTTTTATTACCAGATAGAGCCCGTCCAACAATCAAGTTAGAGAAACAGTGCCGGCGCTAGGCTTTTCGCCACCCGTCTAGATGCTATAAATTGACCCTTAGTAATGACGGTTCTCAACCCTTTGAGAATCAGTCTCTTGTTATGACTTTAACAAAGTTTACACCCTGTCTGTCTGTTACCTACATTCACTGTCTCGTTCTTTGACCACGTTGAAAGAAGTATCAATACTGTTTATACATTGTTTTATTATTTCTGACATTTTGTCATTAGTTGTTACATAGATTAAAGTGCTAGATTTTTTAAAATTAGAAACTAAAACTGATTTAACATCAATTGATGATTTTAAAGAGCTCGTAACGGAAATAGTTTAACATTATAGTTTAACATTGTAGTTTAACATTATAGTTTAACATTATAGTTTAACATTATAGTTTAACATTGTAGTGCTGGTTTTGTACTCACATCGATTGATACAAATAAAAAATTCAGCCTTACGAGAAATATATTAATTGGTTCAAAAACGTTTTTAAAGCTTTTAAATTTAAAATTACAAATTAATAATTACATTTCAGGATTTCAAACTTAAAAATAAATTTTAAGTCACTATCGCTTGTGATTTCGTTTTTAACGGACAGAAATGTCCGATTTGAAATGCATGTATCATAACATATTTCTGTTAAAATATCTTTCTGATTCAATATAAAAGGGATCAATGTACTCCATCATTAGCCTCTTATTCTCTACTTGAACAGTGAGTCCAATAGACATTACTCTCCTGACAGTTTCATAGTGTTAAACTTATTTTTTTCTGTTGTATTACCGTGCTAGATTGATTTGACAAAAGTTTGTTTCAAAAGTTTCTTGAGACATTACGTCACACTATTCATAGAGAAAAACGTTGAAGAGCTTTGATACTTTTGAATTTGACTTCTGTAACATTTAATTTGTTTTGTGTCCAAAAGCTCATATTTTTCAGGTGCGACCCGGACTCTCGCTACCAACTAGTGACGCCACTGATGAGTGAGGTAAATCAGTAACTGAGCGGGTAAAGGCGAGTAAATTGAGTTAATCAATAAATGAGAAATCTTTTCATGACAAGAGTACAAATGCTCGTAGCATCAAATACTAACATTTTAAAAATTATTCATTCTTTCTTCCATGAATTCTACATGAAACTTTATGACTGTGAATTATTTTTATCTTAAGGTAATAAACCATATAACAATAATAACTATAAATTATTCGAAATAAATATTTTGTTAAATGAAATATCCGAGTCATTAACAACAGCAATCTGACTGCACATTAAAACTTAAATAGCCATTCAAGATTTAAGTAGCACACTGTCCAGTCTCCTCATTCTGTAGCCCATATAACGACGTTTGCTTTAAGACTCCCCCATCCCGCCCATTCAAGTCCTTTTATGCAACAGTCCTTATGTGGGCTCCACACTATTTCTTCATCAAAAGCAGCCCTTGCTAACATGTAATCCCTCTTTTTTTTTAATACATAAAGTTGTTTTTTTACTGTGTCAGTCCTCCATTCTTTCAGACTTGCAGTGCAATGTTGTAAAAAATCGTGGCGTGCGCACACTTCTGGTCAGGTGACTCGAAATAAAAACAAACAAACAAAAAAAAACTAGGAAACAAAAAATAAAGATAAAGTTTTAGTTTCGAACATTTCATTGAAAAAAATTTGTATGTTATTTGTTTTTGTACAAAATGTGAGAGGAATGTTCGAGAGGCAGGGAGGACAGAGAGAGAGGGTACAGGAAAGAAAGACCTGAAGGGGAGATAGATAAAGAGGCATAATTGTGGATGGAGAAACAGGGGCGCATTGGGTAGGACTTACAGAAACAGAGAGGCATAGGGAAAGTTAGAGAGAAACATAGAGTAATAGGCTAGGACACAGAGAAACAGAGATGCATAGGGGACGACACAGAGAGGCATAGGGGAGGGCAGAGAGAAACAGAGAGTCATAGGGCAGAGAAAAACGGAGAGGAGTGACAAAGAGAGAGACATGCAGGAGAATAAGATAAGAAGTGAGAGATTATTAAGAGTTACCTAGAAAGAAAGACACAGAAGGAATAGTGAAAGCAGATGGAGATTGTCAAATTGAAAATACCTTGTGAACATTACCAATGGAGGCTCCATTATTGTCCCGTTATATCGTTGTACTGGATGATTATGTGAAAAAAAATTAGCGCTATCGCAAAAGTTTCAAACTTGCAGAGAAGAGGATAAGAGACTTATTGTACTATCGTCTTTTGTAAATGTATCTATTTCGGTTTTCTGTTACCTATTTTTTAGACAGACATACAGACAGATAGATAGATAGATAGATAGATAGATAGATAGATAGAAAGATAGATAGATAGATAGATAGATAGATAGATAGATAGATAGATAGATAGATAGATAGATAGATAGATAGTCTCCATTGTGTAATCCTAGAAAGGATAGCGTACGGCACTGACACATTGATGTCAAATGCCATCCATGTCAAATGTCATCCATGCCAAACACGAAATGGCAGCACACGATCTTCTCTTCAACCCATCTGCAGCGGTTATTTGCAGCAGGCATTTAGCTGCCACAGCTATCGTCTGCGTCGTGCACACGAGTCAGGGCTAATTAACACCATGGGCTAATGACGACGTTGTACAAGAGTGGGGAAAGAGGGGTGGGGGGGAGAGGCAGATAAGGTCCACAACGGAAGCCCTGTCCGACATTTCTACTTGGACTCAGTTTAGAGATAATTACTGACCAATAACTGTCTGAAATTACCAATGTGGCTATCTCTCCCCCCCCCACAACAATTTTCATTCCCCCTCCCTTTTTTTTTTCTTTCTCATCGGCTCCACGTGTTTGGTCATTCGAGACTTTGTAACAACATGACGACCCTAAGCACGCGAGAATGCGCGCGCACGCTGGACAGGTCTCGCCAATGACAGCAGGCTATTGAAAATATTTCTCGTCTGAGCCGAAAGGTGAGTCCCGCGCTAGACAATACAAAAACATTGTCCTGGCATTTCTCCGGTTTCCGGAACCAGACCAGGTTTTAGATTAACAAGAGAGATTGTCAATTGTGGGTGCAGAGAAAAATTCAGGAGAGTCATAACTTTAATCAGTAATGAATTGTTGCACAAATGAAGTCGGGCCAGCAGATCAATTGACATTCTCAGTGTATCACTGTATGGACTTTGAGATGTGTGTCGAGTATTCAAAGTCTCTTGGGAGACACAGTTTTATTACACCACACATAGTGGGGAAACTCACTAAATATACCGGAAAAGCAATACCACAAGAAAAGTGAGCGGAAAACAAGCAATATATATATATATATATATATATATATATATATATATATATATATATATATATATATATATACATATGAGGTACAATAAATAATTGTATAAAGTTTAAACTTAATCCAAGAATGGGTGTGGAAGAAATAACGTGTTCAAAATTAGTACCAGACAGACAACAGACGGAGTGACTTGATAAAAGATTTATAACAAAAAAAAAAAAAAACATACAATATACTTTAAAATAATACAAAGCTTAAACGAAGTGCAATTGTATTAATTATTTTTTATCAGTCATTTAATTAAATGTTTAACATATCTAGAACAAAAAAAATTTAATCTGTGCGATTAGATATATTTTAACCACTTTTTGTTTTGTTTAGCGATATTTCATAATTTTAGCTTTCTTGATACGCTATGATCCTACCACTTGTTGAAAAGGGGTTGGAAAGAAAGAACGGAGTATCTAGTTGATTTTTTTTAAAATGTATTTATTTAAAAAGTAAACCAGCAGAATTCGAACTCGTGGTCTAAAGCCTTCTCATATTTCTCAAGCCAACACGGTAACCACTTTACTGGCGAAGAGCGTATGAACATGGAAGATTGAGTTATCTATTGTTTCTTTTTTCTAAGCATCAGACGACGACCTTAATAGGGGACTAATTCAGCTAATACCACCACTTAAGTCAAGTGCAATTTCTTTCCCTTGTTTGAGATATCAAACAACATAATTAATTACCAATAATTAATCAACTAATTGTTGTTGTTTTTTTTAATTGATTGTTGTCAGGTAAAAGAAATATTTGTGCAAAATTTCAGTTTGATCCGAGATTTGGTGTAGAAGAAAAAAACATGTACAAACCTTTAACCAGACAGACAGACAGAGTGAGTTCATATAAGTAAATTATACTTTTATTTGTGAGCATATTTATTCCCGATTACGCGTCCTTGAGTTTTGAGAATGCTGTATTGTGCCATAATACGCATACACAAACAAAATACAAAGTTGAGAAAAAGCAAATGAAGATTCTCTACGTCAAGTGGGAGAAAATGTGTCCATTCACCTAAACTTTGGCTTAGATCAGGGGTGAGTAATATTTTTGTATCTTAGAAAAATATCCCCGCAAATATACAGTTGTACTTGATGTGCATTATTTTACTTCCTACACTCGTGCATAATGTTTCTAAACTGTGAAACTATCTTACTAGTTGTTACCCCTGTGTGTGACTTCTGTCAAATTACAGTCAGTCAACATTGACCAGTGATTATACTTGTTTAGTTTCCACACAAAAAAATGCTTGCTCACTAAATGAGACAATTTATGTTCCGGGAGTTAAATGTTGGGACGAGCGAAGCCTTCCCTTGTGGAGCATCACCAGAGAATGCTGACCATGTCCTTCAATGGTGCATACTAAATCAAGGGACCCGAACAAGACTACCAAAGACTATTCGGAGAACTGCCTGATATGGAAACCACTACGCGGTTCATCTCAGATATAGGATTACTGATCTGAACCCTTCAACATGTAAAATGAGAACGAAGAAGAAGAACTGGTGTATGTGTACTCAAATAGTGTGAACAGCAACAAAGGTTTTTCAAGTGTGGAAATACAGCTTCTGGCACCCATAAAGCTCCCGTGGTAGTGATGACTGGAACTTATGTCCTCTGGAACTGAATCGGCTTCTTTTAATAAGTGTTGTACTTTTAATCATTTCACTAGAGATAGTTTCACCTTTCAGGAAAGGAAAATGACAAAAAACTTTTTTTTTTAGCTTGCCTGTAGAAATGAGAAAGCCTTGTTTGAAAAGATTTAACATTCATTTGCATTTCATATGTAAACTATTAATTGCAATAGAATTATAAACAAGGTTACAAAAGACAGTTTGTGTGGAAACACAAACTCAAAATCGGCCCCCGAAGTGGTCCACCCAGGCAGGCTTCAATATTTTAGGAAAAAACATCCGAATGAAATTATATCAAAGACAAATGCGAATGGAGAAAGAAGGTTAACAGATTTTGTGTAGTGCCCCAACGGTCCCGCAGATCAAATGATAGGTGAAGGTGAATGTAAAGTTAGATATGAACCTTGCCTAACTAGTTCCCCTTTCAGCCCTTGTGGTCTATAGGGCAGATGATGTAAAGCTCATCTGTTTTTGTGGCCTACGGTTAACGATGGTGTCATGTAGCCAGCACAACGACCAACCGCCTTTACTTTTCCCCAACTAATGTCAGGTACACATTAGAGCTGAGTGGACTCAGAGGTGCCCATAGATTCCAAAGTCTTCACCAGGATTCGAACCCTGGACCCTCGGCTCGTAAGCCAATCGCTTTACTGCCCAGCCACCGCGCCTCCTGGCCTAACTGATGTCTTATTATTGATCTAATTGTTTTGAAATTGCTTAATCTTTATTATTAGACAGCTTATAAATTGAAGAAAAAATTAAGTTTACAAGATTACTATTCGTTTCAAATTAGGTCTAAATTATGATCCATATTAATTAGCTTTTTCTCTTTAAAAAACTGTTTGCATAACTGATTTTAAAAATTAGATTTTTCGCTTTCAGAAAAAAAAGTAGCCGTTGCATCAGAACTTTGAATGGTCTAAAATATTGTGATGTCGGATTTTCAATATCTTTTCTAGTTTAAGAGATCTAAACGGGACAGACGGACAGACATTTCGTATGGCAGTAGTAGCGTTTTTTCCCCTTTCGGGGGCCGCTAAAAATATTAGAAATATTGGTAACAAAGTCACAATCAATGTCCTTCAAGTAACATAACAATTTCTTTCTTGGGATTTTATATTCTTCTCCTTTGCCTTGCCCATGCTAAGCTAGCAGATACATTGGATTATTTATTCGTAAATTAGAACTACTCGTGGTTAACTCCCCTAGCTCTAGTAAGTTTCATTACTGCATTGCCTGTTATATTTCAATGTTAAAATTATATGCAGCGTTGTGCAAACTTTCCTGTTTCAAGTTTATGGTACTCAGTCAAAGATCGAGCCCATCAGTTGTTACACTTTGTTCCAAGCCTACCCAACACTCAGACATTGTGTCTTGAAATCAGAGCACCAATGTATAGCCAATAAGCATAATCTTCGTTTACTTAAAACTTTTTATAATGAGACAGTTTCAATAATTTATATAGATATTTTTTTTAAATATTTGCATATTTATATCTATATACTGTGGGCACACCTGATTTCTGTAGGTGTCGGCGGCCGCATAAAACACCGCATGTGGCCCGCGGGCCGTAATTTGCCCACCCCTAGCTTAGATAGATAGATAGATAGATAGATAGATAGATAGATAGATAGATAGATAGATAGATAGATAGATAGATAGATAGAAGAGTGTTGTATACATACAGAGAAACCACTAAGACTAAGCAAGGCCTCGACTTGCAGATTGTTGTTAAATTCATGCGGTCGTCACAGCATGGTCCCTAAATAACCGTTAAAATGAGATGGACATTAACTTAAGCCTCAACGACAGAAGGCTTTCATCAAACGCCATAACATTACCCGCCATAGTTCATCAAGGGGCAGACCACTCGCACGGTAGAAAAAGATTTTTACATGTTCTGTTTGAAATAAAAGATGGCCACTAACCGCTCACCATGGCACCCGAGGGAAGGAGATATCATTCAGTGTAATAAATAGCTCCGCCCACTCCCTTTCAATAACTACAACCGTCCATCTTCATAAACTTATTTTATGGCTCCAATGACCAAAGATTGTCTGTCCTTGTTACCCGTCTTAGCGGCATTGAATTTTTGTTACTAAATCAGGCTTTTCTAAAACACGCGCGCTATTAGCGCACAATATAAATAAACTTGGCCTTGTAAATAATTGAACATACACAGTACTGAAGCTGTATTTAAAAAAAAAAACTAAAACATCACTAAATAAGATTTTTGGGAAATTTAATTTTTTTTTTTTTTTAAATTCCACGATAGGTACTATATACGGCCATTGCTGATATTAAGGGTTCAACTATCGTTTCTGCATTGCTAATACTAACTTAAAATCTATTTAAGAAAATAAAGATGATTAGTGATTGAGTTGAATACGGTCATCACGTCATACATTTGTTAAGATTCCAGCACAGAAACATTGGAGACTTTTATATTATAAGTCCCACAGAGGATGCATGAACTCAGGTGAAAAAAAAATGTGTCAAGATCGCCAATAATAACAAAGCAGTTGTTTCGTTAGAATATTTTTGTCCTGAATAACTGAAAGCTTATGGAAGAGCTAAAAATAGCTCATAAAAACCCAAGGGAGTTTAAAAAGAAATAAATTCAGACATTACGGTGATGAGAATCCAAGTATTCGGAGATGACACAGAATGACAGTAGAAAAAAATAACATTTGGGTTCTCTGTTGATTGTTCTTCATTTCAACACTATCATTATGGATTTACTATTTAAATTAATTTCAATAGTTTCTGTACGCAAGAATGTTGTATCTTTGACCCATGAGTTTTAGTATCCCTTACTTCCAGCCGCTACGCTGCTGTTAAAAACATGTTTCAAATATAATGTGTTGGGGTAAGAGCGTTTCTGAAAATGAAAGGGGGAGAAATCTTTTTTTTTTTGTTTGTTTGAGGAAACTGTTGTTACATCCACGTCGACACTATGGCGTGTAACAAACGAAGAGTATCCAGAGGGGCTTATCATCACGTAAATAATGAGCTTATCTTGAGTTGAAGAGTTTCATTCAGATTTCTTGCCCTTTACTTCAGGCGCTATATCTCTCAAGACAGAGACGGATATATCTCCATGTAAATATGTGTACGAATTTTGTTTTGCAAAAAAACAGTTTCTTTCATTTATTTTTAAACAAAGCTTATTTCAGCTCACTCCACATGTCTGTCTGTCTGTCTAGTACTACTTCTGTACACGTTCTTTCTCCCACTTCCCATTCTCTTGAAACTTTGCACAATTATTCATTGTACCAAACAAAACATGAAAAAATAATGTTAATTAATTAGTTGATATTAATTAATTTTGTTGGATATAAAGAGGAAAAAAACTCCAGTATTGAGAGATAAGGCTGTAAAAAGTGTTTCTTTTATTTGTTTTTTTTTTTTATTTTCGTCTCACTTTTTAAAGAAATGTTATTTCTCATGTTCACCAAATTTCGTATGTGTACCTGCATGTGAGTTCATATGTGATGAGGGAAGTGAAATATGTTGTCCTAGATGTTCATATGATAAATGATGCTGATTTATTCACTAAAGATGAGAGAGGATGTCATATGGCCAGCACAACGATCATTTACTTAGCGCAATACATTAGAGATGGCTGAACCCAGAGCGTTCAATAAACCAATTTAAAAAAAAAACATGAATCTTCGGGACACGAACTTTGAACTTTGAACATGACAAGGATTTGTCTATTGGCTAACCTTGAGACCACCACGTCTCGCATTATGTTAGGGACTTTGTGTCTATATAGGGCAGATGATGTAAAGGTCATCTGTTTCTGTGTCCTACGGTTAACGAGGGTGTCATGTGGCCAGCACAACGACCAACTGCTTTTACTTTCCCCCAACTAATGTCAGGTACCCATTAGAGCTGGGTGGACTCAGAGGCGCAAGAAGATTCAGTCATCACCAGAATTCGAACCCCGTACCCCCGGTTCGGAAGCCAAGAGCTTTACCGCTCAGCCACCGCGCCTCCCTCGCAATACGTGTGCTAGCTGAAACTGGTCCATATAGAATAGGTTCGAGTAAATAATAATAAAAGTAATAGAAACATATACATCTCAAAGCATTGTCGAGTTCCGTTTTTAGAAGAAAGGGGAGAGCATTTAAGAACCATAATCTTGTCATGTTTATAGTTCTCAATCAGATAAGATTTAAAAAAAAAAAAATTGTTCATCATTTTTGTTTTTGATTGAGATAAATCATTTGTTTAAAATATCTGAAACTATCAAAGAGCCGAGGCTCATGTCATATGTAAACAGTAACAAATCTGAATTCACTGATAGGAGGAATGCTGGTAAAAAAATTCAAACATGAATTCAGAACTGTAAACTTAATAACTAAAAATCTTTTCCCTCTAAAACCTGGAGAACAGGATGTGCACGCTACAGCTTCTTTCACACATTTCAAACTATCAACTTTTCAGAATGAATCTATCTCAAGCTATAGTGCAGCGGTTCTCAAATTTCAGACCATCAAAACTTCAACGTACCTGGCAATGTCACAAAGCAAAAGGCATAAGCGCTTCTTTACAAAGAAACATAAATATCAATATGTTATAAAGTCCTTATCACTTAACAGGATAAACATGCTTTAAAAAAAGTAATAGAAACAGAACGTCACATATTATTCGTAACCAGGTGTATACCAAACATCCAGTGATTCCGAAGAGTGACTACAGTGTACTGGAAGAACATAGAAAACAAAAAAAACAAAAAGACTTAAAGGTTGAGCTGTTCGAAATTCTACGAAAAAAAAAGATTAAAATCTAAACAAAAAAAAAACACATTTATATTGTTATAAGTTTAGAACGGGATTTGTTTAATCGGGAATTTCCTTTTTAGCGACGCGACTTTTAATTGTACATTATTTTAGACGGAAGTAGTTCTGGGATAGTAACTGCAGTTGGAGACGCACTCTTCTAGCTGAGGCAAGACGTTTTTTTGGATTAGGAACTGTTGACATTGGATTGTGCCCCTTCTTTATGTATTAGAGTATATTTCAAGTTGGCAAGTCTTATCAAGTCATTTTATAGCCTTACAATATGTTGTAAATGTTAGAGCGAACCGCAAAGGCCTGATTGTGAGTTATTACTAATTTCTACATATACAACATCTAAAACAACAATATCTAATTGGGATTTGTTGTTTGTTCGTTTTAAAATGTATTGTTATTTTTTTCACTTAATGTAGTGTAATATTTTCTAACGATTGATGCAGTACATTTGAAACTATATTTTCCAGGTATATGAAGATATTAATCAACCTATTTGTATGAACAAAATTAAACAGAGAACGTCCAGAACTAAGCCTTGAGATAGTAGTATGGAGACATTTATTTAGTTTTATTTTATGATCGAATACCCGACTTACTTTGTATTCTAAAGCACAAGGAATCTGGGAACACCTCTGAAAAAACTAGGAATTCTTATGACGCTCCAGAATAGATCGAGAGAACCTTCGCTGTTGACATTTTGCTGTTGGGAGTTCATGTTTTATGGTGTTGCTCTTTTGAGAGTTTAGCCACATGTGGCTTCAAGTGGACCAGGTTTTTTTTTTAGTTTCTAGATCTAGTTCCCATGAGACTGTATGGAAGAAATAAAAGAAAAACAGGTCTGGACATCAGTACAGGAGAGTGGGAGAGAAATTATCTATCTATCTATCTATCTATCTATCTATCTATCTATCTATCTATCTATCTATCTATCTATCTATCTAATCTATCTGTCAGTCTGTCTGTCTGTCTATCTATCTATCTATCTATCTATCTATCTATATATATATATATATATATATATATATATATAATCTATCTATCTGTCAGTCTGTCTATCTATCTATCTATCTATCTATCTATCTATCTATCTATCTGTATGTATGTATGTGTGCATGTTTTAATGTCTGTCTTTTTGTCTGTCTATCTATCTTTCGAAACAACCTATACTTCAAACTGATGATTAATTTTTGAACGAAATCCTGAAATTCTATGCAGTATTTTTCGAGATGTGCTACATTCATCAAATTTTAAAAGCAATAAATACACACAAAAAGTAAAAATATCAAATCCATGATCGAAATCCCGAAGAGCAAATGAGGTTAATTTATTTACAGGCCCCCAGCCTCTTGTAACTCCAGTACTTGCAGCACAACCCGGGGTTCTGAAGAAGGATCTTCACGTAGCGGACGATAACGCTTCTTGTGCCGGAGATAAATGTGCCGTTCAACAAGCCGGGGGGGGGGGGGGGGCACTTCAGTCTGGTAACCTATCCGAGCATTTCGCACTGGCTGCGTCACTCACCTTGAGAGAGGGATGGGGGAACCAGAGGGGTAAAAGGGAGGGAGGGTAGTTCGGATTAGCTAAAGGGAGGATGGGTGGAGAAGCGGAAAGGGGAACATGTTAAATTTAAGAGCGGTAATCCGTCATGAGTGAGCAAGAATTTTTTATTTTTACCTCTTGATGATAGTGGACTCAAGAAAATTTTGAGGAGAAAAAAAAGTTGAAAATGTGAGTGACGAAAACGAAAGGGGAGTAATTCTGTTGATGCTCTCTCGTATAGACTTTGTAGTATTTCATCCTGCTCTTGTTATTAGTATTGTTGCTTATTTGTTGTAGTTGGGGGCGCGGTGGTAGAGTGGGGTCCTGGGTTTGAATCCTTTAGAAGATTGGGATTTTGAATTTCGAGATTTTTATGGCACTGGTGAGTCCACCCAACTTTAATGGGTACCTGACTCTAGTTGGGGAAAGTAAAGGCGTTTGGTCGTTAAAGGACACCGTGCTCTTAATCGTTGGCCGAAGAAACAGATGATCTTAACACCATCTGCCCTATAGATGAAAGGTCTGAAAGGGGAAAGTAAGAAAAGGTGGTATCCCTTTCAGACCTTGCAATCTCTTGGGGCAGATGGTGACGTAAAGTTTATCTGTTGCTATTGCCGACAATTTACGATGGTGACATGTGGCTAGCACAACGACCAAACATATGTAACCATTGGCCGGACTCAGGAACGTCTTAAAAATCTTATAGCTCAAAATCCCAGTCCTCATCGGGACTTGATCTCGAGATCTTCCGCTTCTCAAGCCATCACTCCACGCTTATTTCAGTGAAATGAAAATAATATGCATATTAGTAAAGCTTGTCTACACACAGTCTCTACTTCTGAGTCTACCCCACATTCGTCCCCCAAGAACTCCTTGAAGAATCCAAAATATATTCTAAGAAAGAACGCCACGAAGACAGCTCCAGCTCTGTGCAATATTTTTTTTAAAGGCGCCTGAGTTGCTGCCGCGACTGATAGTGCCACAGAAACGTTTCAATTATCTCCCTTATTGAACTACTTGAGTTTGGAGAGCAGACGGCGGGAAGAGATAATTAAATTGTAGGTGTAGAACTGAACGTAGAATTTTCAGTCAAATTGAGCCGGTGTCTTTTTATAACTTTATTTCTTTCTGTTGAAATCTGTTGAATACGTGGAAAACAAAAAAATGTCTTTAAAAAAATTTGATGCCACATCTAGAATTAAGAAAATGTGTTGCTAATTGTGTCATTTTCTGTTGCAATTTAGATTTTTAGAGAATCAGTTGGATCAGTAAGTTCTTAGAACTGATCACTTTCGTTATATAACAAAAAATGTAAAATTATTATGAGCTAGGGTCAAATAGATTTCATACATTTCTGTAGAAGGTTTACTAACAGCATCACAAAATCTTTCATTTAATTTCCAATTATTTAATATCCGGATTGAAACTGGAGCTCCTTATTTCAGAGCGTTCAGACACACACTGTCAACATATGATTCTTTTCTGCTTAACAGTGGCGTGTCCCAGGATTCAAGACAATGTGAGGATCTCTCGGCCTGGGAATGGTGCAACAGATGCGTGAAGTGTTAGGTAGGAGCAAAGAAGGGAAAACAAAAATAAGTACTCACCAATAATCCAGTCGCCATCTCTCTCTTAATAGAGGGGTGTTATAGCAAGAGAAAGAGATTATACCAGGGCGATAAAAGAGAAGAGTGCGTTGTGGCGTTTATAAGTAGATGATAAGATAAGAAGAAGGATAGGGAGAGAAATAATATAATCACGAAATTGTGAAGCTAAAAATAAGAGGTTGAGATTTTTTTTTCTTAAAAGAGAAAGTTGCAGTGAATTGAACTGACAGTCAGACATAGGCATACAGATAGACAGACTGACTGACTAGACAGACAGACACAGGGACGGACGGACGGACAGACAGACAGAAAGACAGATAGATAGCTAGGTAGATAGATAGATAGATAGATAGATAGATACATACATAGATAGATACATAGATAGATAGATTCTCAATAGTACGTGATTTCTTTTACAGTCTAAACGTGATAAAGCACAAAATAATGAGCCTTAAGGAAAAATCATATTTATTTTATCAAATTTAAGATGCCGGAGTAGTATCCCCCCTCCTCGACAGTATCATGTTCGAGAATTTGATTCTGGCCATGACTATTTTTTCGGTGAAGATTACCTCCATATTGTAACTTTACAGTAAAATCTTTTTAAAGAGGAATAAAGAAAATTAAAGAAGCGCGAACTATAATGTTGTTTAAACCAATTTTTTAAAATAAATTTTTAAAAATTTCACTTTGTTAATGAAGTTCAAAGACTTGATAGACGAAAAAAAAAATGAGTAAAAACAGATTTTCTCTGGTTGATAGATGACGAGAAATAAAATGTTGATTCTTTCCCCCTATTTTTCTTTTGTTCGTCTTATTTCCCCTGAATCTCCTGAAAGACATTCATCATAGTGCGAAATATATTTTTATCACACCGTCCGTTTCTTACTTTTGTATTCATTTAATGCAGAGTGGTGGGGAGATTGTCACTGGTGGGATTCGCAGTGACGGAAGCGCCACCATGTCCGGACAGGAGGAGCCTTGCCTTAAGATATTCTCGCAAAGGATGGGGGGGGGGGGGGGCTGGAGGAGAGAGACGCCGCTGATAGACTTCAACTTGCGATTGCGGTTTGAAAGATGACTGTGGATATCGCTCGTCACTTCATCCCCTGTAAACGTTGTCGGCGAGAAGGAAAATGTTGAAAGAGGAATCAGAGGACGCTGAAGATAAGAGGAGTGCACATCTAGAAACCAATTCAACAAGTTGCATTTCAATAGAGTAAATATCCAAAGTAACCTCATATGATAAGATGCTTGTATTAATCCAAACAATTTGAATTGTACGATGTATGTGCGAGTTCTAATTAAATGTATTTCTACAGTGCCTTAAAAACAATCTTTAGATGCTTGAGTATACTGTATGGAGTATTACATATGCAAGAACGAACAATAACCATACAGTCACAAAGGATCAATGCACAATAACAAAGTTCACTCGTGATGACATAGAATAAGGAACATTAATACATAATGGGCCACAGTCGAGTCAGGAACTAAATACGATTTTATCCCTTCAAGAGCCTAGCAGTAACTGTCCTAAAAGTCTACATAATACAACTATCTCTACCCAACTTATTGCGTCACTAAAATGTTGCGTTCAAAGTCTCAGCTACTATAGAGCGTCTCTAGACTAAAAAGAATTCAGTTTCACTTCAGTCGGCATTACTGCTATAACATAACGATAATAGTGCAAAATAAAAAAAAAACAATTGTATGTCAAATATAATTTCTGTGGCTTATTTTATAATTTGTTATAATTTTTATAATATTTTTATAATTGATAACCAACGGTTATCAATGACCATAACTGCAAATATGTAGTTGTTTTTTAAAACTACTTTCTCACTTCCTCATACCTTCTCAGATGTATAAGGCAGATCGATGTAAAGGTCATCTGATTCTACAGCCATGTGGCCAACACAACGACCAAGCGGCTTTACTTTTCCCCAATAAATGTCAGGTACCCATAAGAGGTGGTATTCACCAGGATTCGAACCCGGGACCTCGATTCAGAAGCCAAGCGCTTTACCACTTAGCCACCGCACCTCCTATTCTAAGTTAGATTTGTGAAACATTTTCTTCGGATGAAGCAATAAAGGAAGACAGTTGTTAGGATGATGCAATAAAGTAAGACAGTTGTTTGGATGATGAAATAAAGTGAGATAGTTGTTTGGATGATACAATAAAGTGAGACAGTTGTTTGGATGGTACAATAAAGTGAGACAGTTGTTTGGATGATACAATAATGTGAGACAGTTGTTTGGATGATACAATAAAGTGAGACAGTTGTTTGGATGATACAATAATGTGAGACAGTTGTTTGGATGATACAATAAAGTGAGGCAGTTGTTTGTATGATGCAATAAAGTGAGACAGTTGTTTGGATGATACAATAAAGTGAGACAGTTGTTTGGATGGTACAATAAAGTGAGACAGTTGTTTGGATGATACAATAAAGTGAGACAGTTGTTTGTATGATACAATAAAGTGAGACAGTTGTTTGTATGATACAATAAAGTGAGACAGTTGTTTGGATGATACAATAAAGTGAGACAGTTGTTTGGATGATACAATAAAGTGAGACAGTTGTTTGGATGATGAAATAAAGTGAGATAGTTGTTTGGATGATACAATAAAGTGAGACAGTTGTTTGGATGGTACAATAAAGTGAGACAGTTGTTTGGATGATACAATAATGTGAGACAGTTGTTTGGATGATACAATAAAGTGAGGCAGTTGTTTGGATGATACAATAAAGTGAGACAGTTGTTTGGATGATACAATAATGTGAGACAGTTGTTTGGATGATACAATAAAGTGAGGCAGTTGTTTGGATGATACAATAAAGTGAGACAGTTGTTTGGATGATACAATAATGTGAGACAGTTGTTTGGATGATGCAATAAAGTGAGACAGTTGTTTGGATGATACAATAAAGATGATAGCACGATGACGTAAACAGGAGAAATGTCGTCAAGAAGTTTTCTGTTTGATTTATTTTTGAGTCAGATTGGATTGCAACAGAAAGACTTTGAATTGCATCTTAATTCAATACTCAAGAAATGAAGATTTCTATTACGCTCTGGTTCAAACCTCCTTGAAAACATCTTTGACTACAGCGTCCGCACATGTATTGCGGTGTGGTGTGGATGTGGAATGAGTATTTTAAAATAAAAGAAGTAAAATAGTAAAATAAGAACAATGAATGAAAAAGATTGTAAACACAAACTTCTGGCCTGAGAATTTTTGTTTCATATTTATAACTTTCCCCGTCACCACCCCTAAAAAAAATAAAATTTTCCATCCAATCACTAAATGGATTTTTCTTCGGCTTTGTGAAGAAACAAGTCCTTTTACGTTTAAAGTGTCTTTTAATTGTGGAACATTTTCAACATAACATATATACACGGCAACGCTATATACAGATCTACTACTTCACTCGCTGACTTCTCTCTCTCTCTTGTTTACACACTCGTCACTTCCCCCAAGTCCCCTAACTCTCGATACCCAACACTTGACCGTGTGTCACGTTGACCACACAGTAACCGTGTCACAACAGGCTTCTAAATTTAACATTTAAGTATTTCATTAGCTCTAGGTTGCTTTCGGTCAGACCCTTTTAAATTGTTCTCACTGTGGCGGCGGAACACTCTCTCACCCAAGAATTTTATTCTCTTTTATTCTTTTTTACACAAGACTAGAGACACATACCTGCATTTCATTTTTTTAAATACATTTTTACACACAACAAGCATTCAGTCAATGTCGGCTTCATATGATAAAAAGGAAACGTTTTATACAATGTCTAAAACAGCAAGTTTTGCGCCAAGAAGAAGTTTAGTCTTATGTCTTAACAGTGTCTTAATCAATATACGAACTAATGAAAGATGGCTAAAGGCTTGTGACCTAGTTAAGGGGTTTGTCGGAAATGATTGAGGTCAGGATGATTTGTGTAGAGACTCCGGAGCAGACATTACGTGACAAGGGATAAGGAAAAGATGGTCACATGGTATTCTAGAAAGTTCCTGCTGACAGAAGAGTGTAATTGAGAAAAGGATTTTAAACAAAATGTTGCAAAATCATAATCAGCGAATTCTTTCTTTCGCATTTAAAATCGATGTTGGTTGTAAACAAAAAAAAAAAAAAGAGACACCGGAACTTGAATATTAAATATTAAGTAAATGCAATGTGTAATATAAAAAGGAACAGTTTCTTCTCCGAATACAGTGATTCAAAATACGTACATAATAAAAATGTATCTATCTAGAACATGGGATTGAACTCTTGTTCTCGGGTTTCCTCTTCGCACGACTTAATGAGATGCTTCTTCACTCCAAGTATTTTGCAATTGTGGAAAACATTTCTTTCTGAATGTTCCAAATTCATTACTAAATAAGACAATTTTAATAAATATTTCTCACGTAGCATAAAGCAGCTGTTACATTAAGTTTATTTTTATATTTCTGCTATCTGCAGCGCAAGGTCATGATGTCGAATTTCTCGGAAATGAAGCGCGCAAGAATTTCATGACCATAAAAGGAGCGAGGTTGATAGTTTCCAAATATATTAAGAGATAGATGACAAAAAGTGCGTGAAAGAAAGAAATTTAGTTGATCTCGAAAGCTTTAACAAAGACAGTAACCTTTATTAATTAAATTGTATGGTGCAGTGTGTATTTTATTAAAGTGATTCCTATTTCCAGAAAGCTTTGCATTTATTGTTGAAGGATCTTCGTTGTTTAAAATAATAATTTACATTTAAATCTCCGGCATTACGATTGTGACAAGTCAAAATCTTGTCAGAGTCACTCAATTTTATCACAGCATTAATTATTATTATTTATTATTTATTTTTTTGCTTTAATTATTTCTCATTGTAGTCCCTATTTCCTTACCAACCCCCGCCTTTTTCATCCTCTCGCTAGACTTAGTCCACCACCTTAGGGACAACTAGGCCACGACTCTCGTTTATCTCCCCGTGACAGGCGAAAAGATCAAACAAACAGTCACTTACTTTGGTCTTAGGCGCCGGATGTCCGACTTTCACGTCGAAGCCACCTTTGATGGAACACGCTACATTATCTCTTCTACCCCACCCACGTCTCTCTTTGATCAAAGAGATTATTCGTGTCACCACGCCTATTGACCTTTCCAAGGTGCAACTTTCGTCGGGATTCACCCACGTGAGAGATAATCCTTATCCTTGGCGCCTTTCCTGTTTCCACCCACCTCTCCCGGACCTTTATAAGGTAGACTAAGTCAAACCAGACCAACTCATTTCTCTCTCGCTGGCAATCGAGTCTGGACTATTTCATTTATTCTTACTCTTAGAGGAATACCTGGTGCCTCCCTCAGGTGTCTGCCTAAGTACTTAGTGCTATTCAGCACTGCCCTCCTGCCTACTTATTCCATATCAATCAACTATTCTGTTTGGTGCTAGTCAGCACTGCGATCTTCTACTTGGCGCTATCGGTTCTACTCGTCTACCTTTTCGACGACCCACTTGTCAACTTATTAGGTACGACGTCCCTATAGACCACGCGTCTGTGCGAGACGTCATAGCTCCGCCAGATCCCCGCAACTCACTGGACTTATCCTGCTAACTACGCTGCCCACGGCAGATCAGCTCTGCCCGCAGTACTCGTGTGCCCACGGTAGCCGGCCACCCGCCCTACTGTGCCCACTACAGATATCAGAACTTTGGATTGAGACTCCACAAGAACTGTATCACCAGCGTCCCTCTACCCGCTAGAGCGCCACCTCCAGCTTAATTTTAGAGGACACTTATTAAGTGCAAGAGGGATGATTAAATCTAGAATTGATTAGAGATATATGCAAACCCTTGCCCCTTGTATTCTTCTATGTAAATATTTATGTAAATAAATATTCTTCAATTTTAACGTTTGTATCTCTCTTTCATTGCATCTCTTATCTCTCTCGATGCGTGCCTGCTCCCGATTTATATGCTGATAGGTCGGTGTGTGATAGCTTCAAAAATAATCATCCCCTAGACATTAAAGAAGCCTAACACAGACAAGCGAAAACCTGTCACAACGATATTGTTTGAATGTTTAGCAATGGTTTAAGTAGTTTAAAAGTACAGACTTATACTAAATCACATAAGAAACGCATTGTCTTATCAACACAATCAGCATCAAGTCATCATCACATCTAGCACTATGATATAAAAGATCGTTACACTTTTATTAAATCAAATCATAAAATCCAACCGCCGTCTTCTATTAGTAGGATTAGATGGTCTTAGCTATGCGTAGTGCAAATCGTCAAAAAACCAGAAGAAATTTTGGATGAAAGATACCGACAGAGGGACTATGTTACAGGACCACAGATCTGAAAGATTAGGTTGAAGTAGTTGGGGATTCTTTTTTCTCTTCATGCCAGAAAGATGGCGTGAATACTATGTAGAAACTACCAGCAAAAAAATCATATTCAATTAGCACTAAATGAATGTTAGATATGTCTAGGTGGATAAACATTGAATATTATATTATTTACTAGCCTGGCATTACCTGCGCATGTGGGTTTAAGTTTGTGTTCACTAATGTAGTGGATTGGATTTAGATGTATGTTAAACTTAGCTAATGATCCTTTCAATATATCTCTCTTTCGCTACGAAAATAAAATTAGTTTTGCGAAAATGGGTTTACCCGAAGCCGATACATACATACATATCTATTAAAAACGAAAAGAGCGATAGATTAATAGTACAATTTAATCGGGTTTGTTAAATGAATGGGATTATAAAGTAAACAATTAAACGAATTAATTTTTAGTACGCGATTCATTACGGTATTGTCTAATGAAAGAATGTTCGTCAGGAAATCTGTAGCCACAGATATAAGGAACTAATTTATATAAAAAATGCTTTTGAAACACTAAATTGAAGGTTAATTTTATTATATAATAAAAATCAATGGATCTTCTTTTGTATTTTCATGTGTCAAAAGTAAAAAACACTATCTGCGCAAAGAGTATTTCTTAAAATTAGATCTAGATCTAAATCCTTTCGATCTTTTCTCATGTCAACATTGTAAACATGATCTAGATCCACAAATACTATAGCTTTAATAGAGTAGGACAACTTTATTTTTTTTAGGGTCTTAAGTTTGTTTTAGGGCTACACTATGGTCTAAGTTAGTACCTAAGGAACATTCCTGCCAGGTTTTATCAAGATTGGTCAAGCGGTTTTAATTTCTATTTGTCACATACATACATACACATCACATTCTATATAATATAAGATATAAATATATAGTTATATAGAACTGTTTTTAAATGTAAACCTTATTAAAAATAATATTATTTCCTAAAATGTGACTATGAGATAGTAAAAACCGGTAACGAAAGCGACAAACAAAACCGTCTATGAAAAAACTTCAGGGAACTTCACTTCAAGGAACTACACCTTAGGAAAGTTCGCTTTAACTTAGGGAATCGAAATAATAGGAAACAATGTGCTAAGATTTATCTGATCTTCTCATGCTGTTGTAACATTTCTTAAAGAATGTTTGCTTCACCACTGAAAAAAAAAGAAAAAAAAAAAGCAGCTAGTGCTTGACATCAGACTAAGCTCAACTCTTAAAAGAGTTGAACTTCAAATTATAACGGATATAGTTCAGATGATTGAACCTGCTTTTAGACATGGGCGTCCCGTCTTCAGCCTTCTAAGAACGGAAAATGCGCTGTTATTCTTCACCATCTGCAGAGGCCACCCCTAGAGCGATCTATACAGAAGAACAAAGTAGATACTATGTACTCAAATCTTTTTCAGCGGACCATATTCGCCCCTACTCCCAACCCTCTTAAGGAATTGATAATGAAGTCTCAGAAAATCTGTTTCATTTGATTTTTTCATGCGCCCGTGACACAAATATAGGAAATTAATACGGCCCCTATGCAGAAAAAGGTCGTGCACCCACTGATAAACACCTAGCTCATCATATGGCTTGGGGTCACAGGTCAACAGTTTTATAAGCAACGATTTACAGTCAGCTCGTTGCCAAGCCTACATTGAAAGTAACCATAAGAGATGTCTTTCATCCACAATTACGACTTGCCCATCTCAAGCGTTCATTATCACGACCTTACTCGACACTCCCGACACCCCACCAACACCAAATATCCGCCCACAGCTCTGCCAGAGCCATAATTTCAATCGGACTACTTATCCCCCGTCCCGCAAAAGATGTTCATAAACCATGAGGGCCCTGTTTTGACCCCCCTCCCCACACCTTAAAAAAAACTCCGCCGTCTGCGACGATGTACTCTCAAAGCAGTTCTCTGGAATAATTGCTTTACTACAAGTGAGTTGACCTCAAGAGATAGAGGAGGGAACCGGTTCCCAGGGAACTCTCATGTCACACCACAGAGGCATTAGGAAAAACTTATTGTTTCGCAGTAGGGGCAAACTGTAACACCAGCGTGTTACACTTGGGGATGAAGTTATTACAGATTTGAAAAAAAAAATGATTTGGTAATTGGCCAGTCCTTAGCCAACAAAATTGTCGGCTAAAATTTCTGTGAACACTTTTTGGCAAACGGCAAAAAATAAATACCATTTTGCAAAGAAGTAAATGCTATTTTGCAGACAATAAATAAATGCTATTTTGCAAAGAATTAAATGCTATTTTGCAGACAATAATTAAATGCTATTTTGCAGACAATAATTAAATGCTATTTTGCAACGAATGAAATGCTGAAAGCAGACGACAAGAAATGCTATTTTGCAGACGACAAGAAAAGGCAATCTCTTATTCTTTGCACATTGCAATTTTTTTTTTGCAGCAAATCTTTGTTTTTGTTTTTTTGCATCGTCTACGATAAGTAGCCTTGATATCCCGTCAGGCTTCGGGGTAGGTTTAGGAGACATAAACTTCAAAAGTAAAAGATCTAAAGCTTTGAATCAGTGATCTAATCAGACAACGCTCCATTTTTATTTGAGAGACCAAAAGCAAAACAAAACATGCGTGAAGAGGTTCCCATGCCGATATCAGTCTATGGACATGAAGATCTGAATTGGCCTATCTTCTTCTACAGTCGTACTGATAGTCCTATAATTGTTTTCATTATTCTTTCTGGAAAAAATACCAAGAAACAGAAGGGGAAAAAAGAAAGAAAAACATAAATTAGCTGCAAATCTCAAGTGCTTTCCGTGTTCTTCTCTAGTTTTCCATGGGAAAGAAAAGCGCCAACTACTGGTGGTACCGTGAGAAAAAAAAAAGATGGATAACTCTACTCCAGAAGTATCCTCGTCCCTATAAGAGTTTATGTCCCCTAATCCATTCCGGAAGTAAAAAAAATTCTTTTTTTTTTGGGCGCGGCAGATGAACTTAGTGCCTCGCAGACGACACAAGTAACCGTTTGATTTCGAGGCATAGTTAGTGACTCTGAATGCGGTGTCCAGAGGTAGCATGCCTACGACAAGAAAAAAAAATGCTGAGAATTTTATCATCGAACTGTGAATAAAATCTGCCTTTCCTATTTAGGGAAAAAAAAAAGGAAAAGAAAAACATTTGTATTATTTGGCTCAAGCATTAGAAAAAAAATCAAGTCAAGCAAGTCCATATCCAGATATTAAAAGAGAGTTCAGATTGCTCACGCAGTACCATATCAATAAAACAAGTAAAATATATTTAAAAATCTAACTTTTAAATTGTATCCAATAGCTATAGCATAGATTTTTCCCTTATTTGATATTTTAAAAAAATGTTAATTACCAGTAATTAATGGACTAATTGGGGTTTTGTTTATTGGTTCATGTTTTGTTAGGCACAATAAATAATAGTTTAAAGTATCAGCTTGATTGGAGAATGCGTGTGGGAGAAATAGCGTTAACAATTATTTAAGGGGACTACATCTAACAAATTTAGCCATAATAGTGTATACTGAATAACTTTTGCCTTGTTGGTATCAAACAAAATAATTAATTACCATTAATTAATGTACTAATTGCTTACTTATTTTTTTGGATTAATTCAAGTCTTGTCTATAAAGGAATAATAATGAATAATTGTACCAAGTTTCAATTTGATTCCAGAATGGATGTGTGCACACTTTTTACCAGACAGACAAACAGACAGACAGACAGAGTGAGTTGATATAAGCATTGTAATAAAAGGAAAATTTACTAAATGAATTTTGGCTACGCCTCATTTATTTAGCACTTCTCCAAAGCACATAATTTGAGCAAAGTGCTCATATTTTCTTAAGCAATTATATAACATCACAATTTTGTCCGCATTCAGTCGCAAAATGACCACTGCTCATATCATATAGCATTTCCTTTTGTAAGCCCCTACTTTGGAGAAGTATTCTTGTCCAAATAGATCAGATATGAAAGTACCCGCCGACGAAACAAGAATCAATAAAAAAAAAAAACAATTAGTTAATTAACTATTGGTAATTAATTATTTTGTCTGGAATCTCGAACAAGGAAAGAAATTATACTTGCCTGAAATGGTAGTATAAGCTGAATTATTCCCCTTTATAAATCGTAAGTTTGAAACAAAATGGATAACCATAATATCTATTTTCATAAGCACTTCACTAGCAGAGTGGTTAGTATGTTGACTTAAGGAGGCTTGAGCCATGATTTCAAATCCAATTCGGTCCACATTTTTTTGAAAATGTTTTAAAAAAAGATTACCATAAATTCACCCTGGATATCCCTTTCTTTCCTCTACGTCTGCCCCCCTCCCAGGTAATTGATAGGATCATAGTGTATTGAGAAAGCTAAAGGCATAAAATAGCGCTAAATAAAAACAATTGGTAAAAATATTTCTAATCACATAGATTTATTGTTGTTGGTCTAGATCTATTACAAATTTAATTACATGACTAATCCATGTCCATGTCCATATGTCCACCGCTTCTATATCCCTTTTGATTAAATCCAAATAAACATTTACTTCGATAGCCATGCTTATGAGAAACGAATTTATTGTGTATTGTTTTATTAACTCTCAAATTTTTTGTATGCACATTAAAGGGTGGCTATTCTGGTCGAAATAGCAATAGCTGGCATGATTGCATACCTAGTCAGTGCTTGTATTAAAGATGCCATTATTGTAAAATAAAAACTTTATCTAAAAAATACCAAAAGGTTGTCAATCAATCAAAATGCACCGAATAAACCCAAAATACATAGTACGTTAAAAATGTCCACATGAAAAATAGAAATAATTTTTATAAGTATCTTCTATTCAGCGCAAGTGCCGGAACCAAAGTATGACTCCCTTGACCCCTTACTGTGTACAACGATTGAGAACCATCCTACGGAGGAATTGTTCAAAGTTACATCTTCTTTCTCACGCACTTTTTTTTACATATTTGTTTCGTTACAGGGGCGCTGGGCGCTTGCTGGCCAGAATCTTTCCTCCCGCAATAGCCGCCATGGTCTTGTTACAAGAATTTCCATCCGTTCAAGTAGCCCCGAAAATTAGCTCAATGTTTGACAAAACTTAAGCTCCGATAAGTTCTTCACTTTAACCCCTTGTCACTACCCCTCCCAATTTTTTTTTCGTTTTTTTTTCTTCATCATTCTTCTCTCTTATCCCCCCCTCCCCCACACTCTATCTATGACGTCCCTTTAGGAAAACTCCCCTCACTAAAAAAAAAAACTCGACTATCCACCAAATGTTTTCTGAAAGTTGTAAAATTTAAACGGACATAAGAGAAGTGAGACAAAAAGGGGTCGGGGGGGGGGGGGAAGGGGAGGGTTAAAGCTACATGAAAGAACTAAGTTAATGAAGAGACGGAGTGAAGGGTTAGGTAGGGGGGGGGGGGGTTAACAGGAGGAGGGGGCGCTGAGATTTGTGACATCCGAACATTCCCAGATTGACATACGTGCAGAATTAAAACCAGACAGACATAGAGACAGACAAGAATTGATTAGATTTCTGGCAACAGGTGTAACGGCTAATCTAAAAGATGAGTCGGCACCCCCCCCCCCCTTTCTTTCAAAAGGGTTTTTCGTCGCCCCCCACCCCCACCCCATCGTGCTTACAAACACACAATGTCGCCACCTTATATTTTAATCCGAGAAAGTTTCCAAACATTGGTTTAAAAGTATTCTAATAAACAGTTTGGTGTCTGGGTCCTCAGTTCACTGTGATTCCCAGAAATCAATTGGTAAAACTAAGCTAAATTTTTATGAAATGTTTTATTAATATCAACCAGAAATTATTTCAACACTATCCCAACTATGGTGCTTCTGGTGCTTTACCTTTTCCTATCCCTTAGTCTGTTGGACCATTTGGGCACCATGCAAGATTTGTCGACCGTCTTTCTCCATTCCCCTGTCTTTTGCCTTAGATAGTCAATGGCAGGACCGTCCATTCTTTATTGTTGTCTTCTCGTCGCTTTCTCTATCTGCCTCTTCTTCTTTTTCCTGGTACTGTTCTCTGAAGGAAGGTCTTTGCGAGCCCCGAAGACCTTGTAATATGGCCATATTTTTTTATTTTGCGTTTTTTTTACGATAGTTAGCAGGTCATCATCTCAGGGGCGAGGAAAATAAAGAGCCTTTCCAATTCCAATAAGAATTTTTTTTAGCGGTTTTCAGTAACAATATTCCTTTCCCTGTGGTTAAAATAGTTTTGTAAGGAGAGGAACTTTGTGTATGTCCATTCTTTTGTTGTTTTATTTGAAGTGTTTCTTTTGTTCATCCAGTTTTCGTTGTTGTTGCTGCTGTTTCGAGATTTTGTTTTTGTTGTGTTCTGGTTGTCATGTTGTTGTGTTGCCTTTGTTCGTTTTTGTTTTTTTTGTTATGTTGTTGCTGTTGTTGTATTGTTGTATTATGTCATTGTTGTTTTTATGTTGCTGTAGTATTGCCGTCGTTGTTATTAAAAAATATATTAACATACTTTCTAAAAAACAAATGAAGAGGGGAGATAGCCATCCAACTGCTGCATATCTTTCAATATTGCAAGATTTATCCTCCCTCTTTCTATTTAGCATATAATTACTTACTTTATACTATTTAAAAAAGCTTATTGTAATTTTTTTAAAAATTGATTCATGCGTTGTCATTGGCAATGAATAATTTTGCAAAATTTCAACTTAACCCGAGAATGGGAAGTGGGAGAAAAAACGTGTTAAAGAATCCACCCAGACAGACAGACAGACAGAGCTTATTTACAAGTTTGAAATACGTATAAAAAAAAAGAAGAAGAATGTTTTTACTAATAATCAACAAGACATCGGATTGTTTCATGCAGCCAGGGTTCAAATCTCGCTTTCATGTATTCAAACTCTCAATGATAGGCATAAGATAAGCTCCGGAGACTGAACACCATCAAACTGAAACAAGTAGCACCATAAACTCAAAGACTGAACCCCACAAATTTAAAAACTTATCTCCCTTCATGACCATCTAGTGAACCTCTTGACCCTGTCCATCCTGCCCGCCATATTATTACACTCACCGTCTCGCGGACTTTTATTTTTTAAACTCTCAACTACATGATCCTAATCTCAGCTTCGCTTGAAGTGCTATCTCCCCAGACGTGAGCTGCATATAACGGAGAAGAGAGAGGATTTTTACATTAGTGGACACTCGCAGGACCGTCCGGTAAATTAAGGACCGTCTGCAGAATCCTGGCATTTATTTCAAAAGGATTGCACGAGACGGAGATTTCAAAAGGAAACGAGACGCCAGCGGAGTCGGTCATTTGGGAGGGGGGGGATGGCGTAAATAAAATGTATCTCTCCCGCTCTAGTCATTCAATATGACTTCAAAACAGTTTAGACTCATTTGAGTCTGTTCTACTTAAAGTGGACACGGCGCTTGATTAAAACGACGCCCCTATCATACTGAATGTTTGGTCAGCATGTTTTGTGAAGAGGTTAACCAGTGCATCGAAAGACTTGGAGACTAACGCGAAGTCTGAGAAGTTAATAGGACGCGAAGACAAACTGAGAATACTGACTCAGCTTGGGGGCTTTGTCACTTGGCTAGGTAGTCTAGTTCTCTGTCATTTGGCAAGGCAGCCTAGGGCTCTGTCACTTGGCTAGGTAGCTTAGTTCTCTGTCACTTGGCAAGGCAGCCTAAGGCTCTGTCACTTGGCTAGGTTGCACAGTTCTGTGTCAGTTGGTAAGGCAGCCTAGGGCTCTGTCATTGGGCAAGGCAGCCTAGGGCTCTGTCATTGGGCAAGGCAGCCTAGGGCTCTGTCACTTGGCTAGGTTGCACAGTTCTGTGTCAGTTGGCAAGGCAGCGTAGGGCTCTGCCACTAGGCAAGACAGCCTAGGGCTCTGCCACTAGGCAAGGCAGCCTAGGGCTCTGTCACTTGGCTAAGTTGCACAGTTCTGTGTCAGTTGGCTGCATAGGCCTTTGTCACTTTTCTAGGTAGCACAGGGCCCTGTTGCTTGGCTAGGAAATACAGGGCTCTGTCAATTGGCAAGGCTGCTTAGGGCTATGTCAATTGGCAAGCCAGCGTAAGGGGTCTGTCTCTTGGCTAGGTAGCACAGGTCTCTGTCATTTGACAAGGCATCGTAGTCCTGTAACTTGGCTCATTACCCTATCTTAAAAATTATACTCCATAAGAAGTTGTTCATTTTTTTTACATTGGCAAATGACTTATTAAGATTATATTAGAGCGTTAAGGAAACAAAGAAAATGAACACAAATTGCCAGATGAATGTGTGCTTACGACCCTGAATATACACGCGTTTACTAAGACGTCAATTTCTAAGGGTCAGATGAGAATGTAGTTTCTGCTAACGCCTCTTCCTGTATTTTACTTCCGCTTCAGTCCAGCCGACTACAATGTCGAGTTTTGCTTTTTACTTTATGAATCCATGATTCTCTTAACATTACTCTACCTTTTTTTTTCAAGTTTCTGAACGTCTAAGTCAGTGATGCCCAAAATAATGCCCGCGGGCCACATCCGGCCCTTTAGAAATGTCCACTATACAGTTAATGGGAATGCAAAATTTATGATATAAAAAATATTCAAACATGTCCTTACCATTTTTAGTTGACTTCTTTTGGTAACTATGTGAATAATTGCCCGCTATTTCAACACTGTGATGTATACTACATGAGAATGCTAAAGAAACAAAAACATGGCTTTAAGAGTACACAAAATAAGAAGAAAAGTGGCCAGATTCTTACTTTCTGTACAATATACAACATAAGAGTATTTCTGTTTCAACGCAGCATTTGCTTAGCAGCAGTGGCGTCACTAGAGTGGGTGTCACCCCTCCCCCCAGGAAAAAAATCTCCCACCAAAAAATAAACAACCATTAGTTATTTTGTTTCTTCATGTTGAGCAATAATACTGTAAGCTAATTAATTGATGTTTACACCAGAAGATGTGGTTTTCGATAACATTGTAAAATGTTGGTGTTTTTTTATATTTTATCAAAAGCTATTACATAAATTGAAAATATACAAATATAGAATTTAGAAACCTTGAATTGAACATATTTTTATTAGTGATTATTTAAGAGCTCTTTACGGAAAAGGTTTTAAATTATACTAGTGTTTCTCTGCTGCTTCCGAAAAGACAAATCAAACACTGAACTGGTTTACGTACTGCAAAACATCGTCGAGCAAAACCTGGAATACCAACAAAGTTTTGTAGATTAAAAAAAAGTTTGATTGCGTCCGTCGGAATCACTCTGGAAAATAGACAGAGAATAAGGCATCTCGCAACAATTTATCATGCTTCAGCGATATGTCTAAAGAAAATCAAGCTGTTGTGTCACAACAGACGGTGGTATATTTCAATGTCAAGACGGGTGTGAGATAAGGGTCTATTTTATCCCCATTTCTCTTTCTTGTAGTCATTGACGATGTCATAAAAATACATTAAATAGGCTGCATTCGGGTTCCCATGGCGTAACCCAAACTGAGTTGGATTTTGCTGATGACATTGCATTACTTTGAATTACAATTAAATGTATACACGAGAAGACGATTAAAGGCGCCCTCAAAGTTATGCATACTGGATGCAGGTTACCCGGTACCACATCAACATTGGTACTACATATCTAAGAAAAATAGAAAGGTTAACCTATTTAGAAAGTGCTATCTCAAGTGATGTAGATGCATATCATGGTGTTGCATGTTGAATTGGAAAGCAGGAGCCGTTATCAATAAGTACGGCCTATCTGAACAAACAAATCAATTAGCCTGGAGATTAAAATCCACTTACTTATTACAACCATTGTCCCAAAAGGCCACCTATGTTTCAAACGTGGAAGGTTGAAAAGAGGCTAAGCTGTGAAGGCTGAGATAGATCCTACAAATAACATACCGAGATAATGTTACCAATAGAGAAATTCTATCCCGCACAGGTATTCGTCGTATCTGGAAAGTAGTAACTGAACGTCGATTGACATTTGTGAGACATATCATTAGACAAAACACGTTTATCAAAGTCAGCCGTCCATGTCAAACATGGCGCGTTACAACTTTTTAGAAGTCCTGAATTTTGTGGGCATCTGCTGGGAAGAAGCTGTGAAAGTTGCCTAAGAATCATTTATTTAGAGAGACTTTGCAGCCCTATGGCGCTCGAGGGGCTTAGGTCTATGTGTTTCTCAACATTTTACAAAAAAAAATGTTACGTTCCCACTCAAATAGTCAGATTAGAAGTTTTGGGGAGCGCCTTAAACTCACTTTAAGATGCCCGATGCGAAAGCGTTTTTTCTACATTTCTGAGATTCAGAAACTCTACTTCAAAGTAGGAAGATTACATGTTAAATAAAATTAAATTAAGAAGGTTTGTGACCTGTTGATACTAAACTGTGAGAGACATGCGAGGCAGTAATTTTTATTTTTTAAAGTTACATATTGGAAAGGTGAATCTTTTCCACTTGGGTGTCACCCCCTGGTGGATGTCACCCGGTGCGGCCCGCACCCCCGCACCTCCCTTCCCTAGTGACGCCACTGCTTAGCAGCCAGTCACTTAAAAGTTGGTCTCGGTAAAACAACTTGGAACATCCAACTACTATAGAAATAATGTTGGATACAATTTGTTTCTAATCAAAATGTCTGCTTTATTGCATTTCCATTTTCACAATGATGTTTCCCGCGAAAAGAATGTGGGGAATTAATTTGGCCCCCGGCTGAAGAAGGTATGGCATCACTGGTCTAAGCTCTCATGGTTATTTAATTGGTTGATTCCTGAAGTCAAAAGCAGCTAATTCTTATTTCTGATATCTTTATTCTTTATGTGATATCGACTATTTTTGTCTGTCAATGTTCTTCGGATTACTTTGTGCTTTGTTTCTTCTCCCATTTGTCCTTCACCTTTCTGAAAATAAGAATTGACAAGACAACAAGGGGATAGAGAATTAGTGCTTCTCATTTGACAATCGTTTCTGGTGTCCTGCAAAACCTGACGTTAAACTGTACTGTGTATGTCAAAAAAAAACTTTAAAAAGTCTTTAAGCAACAATAATCGTTACAGCGCAACAAGAACTCATTTACTTCCGGAAACAACATTCTGTCTGCCCAACTTTCTCTTTCTCCGCTTCCGTTGTTGGCGACTAGAAGTGATACTCTCACGCACTCCGCGGGATTTAATAAGCCTTTTTTTTTTACGCGACACTCCGTTGAAGTAGGTTCCATTTATCAGAGCTTCCAAACCCGAGGAGACTTCGAAGTGCCCTACTCAAGCAGCGCCCCTGAAATTCATTCAGAATTAATTAATTTTAATGTGGCTTTTTTTTTCATTGATTTTGGCAGGAGATGATGGTAGACTATTTGCCTTTTTTTGTTAGTATTGTTTTGGATGTTTTGTTGTTCTGTCTTCATGTTAGTATGTCAATACTTAACAAGTCACTAGTACTAGGGGAAAGTATTATCGATAGAGTGTGCGTATAATTGCTCTGGGGGGATCATCTAAATTTACCACACGCCTGTCACGAGCCACATAACAAAAAAAAAAAATCGCCGAGCTCAGTGGGACAGAGCATCCGTGGACAGAAGTTTAATTCTCATAATAACACATCGACAAGTCCCTGATAAATCGCCGAGTCGTAGTTTAGGCACAATGATTGTAAAATGTTTTGAAAAATTCTTTGGATGTTCCTTCCAACTTGAAGATGATTTACTTCTTCAAACCTCGACGACGGGGGATGGCAGCTTGAATTTTTTTTAACCCTGAACCATCTAGACGAGCGAACGACAGTCCGGCAGACACGGCCCGACAGGTTACGACTGTAAAAGTCTAGAAAGCAGCTACGTAACACTCACCGGATGGGGTAACAAAATTTGCTGCTATTCTATTGGTGTCGTGCAATTTCCATTCAATGGTGTGAGGTATAAAATGATTACATTTGGCGGCATATCGAAACTAGAAATAATACAATATCACAATTTTTTGGTCTATTTAGCCCCACCACACACACACACCCACACAAACTCTCTCTCTCTTTCACACACACACACACACACAAATAAACTCACTCCCAGGCTAGAATTTCATCTCATCATTTGGGCTGTCGGAGGGCGCGAGCATTCGATTGGGGTGACGGAGGTGTAAACGCAGGGATTAAATGGGATCTTCTGCGGGATTTTTCGAGAATTTGTTCCTGGCACCTCGAGCATGGGAACGGGGAATAAGAAAATAAAAAACAATAACACGGACCCATCCAGGGCGCTTCCTGGAGGCTGATAGCTATCAAGGTAGAACCTTACTCTCCTCAAACGTAAGACTAGCAAAATATTTTTAAATAAATACATTTTTTAAACAAAGCTTATAAAAGGGGAATAATTCCATACAGTCATATATTTCAATACTGTAAGATTTATTTACCATTTCTATAACAAACAAAATTAATTAATTAGCAATAATTTATTAATTAATTGTTTCATATTATATATAAATTCATGTTTTCTAAAGAATAATGAATAATTGTGTAAAGTTTTAACTTGAATCGAGAATGGCAAGTGGGAGAAATAACGTGTACCAAATTTGTATCAAGACAGACAGACGGAGTGACTTGATTTGTGCTTTGTAAAAAACAGGTGTCCATGCACAAAAATTAGACACATTATCTATTAAAGCGGGAAAAATAGTTTGGCACTTACGTTATTTACAGACACTAATTTTATTCGAACACAGAACACTGTTTGTCCATGTGATTAGCTCTCGTCAAACACAACCTCCTCATCTCCCTTGTCTCCTTATTTAACAATACCTCTATTCAACTCATACATTCATGGAACCTAGAATCTACTGGGTTGGCTCAAAAATCTGGACAAGAAAACGGGTCAAACAATGTTCCTAGAAATGTGACTTTTGCTGAACATCGTGGGGGAAAGAATTCAGCTCGTTGGCTACACTGGGACAACTCTACTGTGACCGTTCTAAGTTTTCAAGGTAAAAGGAAAAAGAACTAAATTAAAATTTGGCTTGAGAACAAGTAAATATTTTTCTTGAATGGACTATACATCTTCGGGTATTCCCGCATATAGGCATTATTCCTTCAAGAGTTTATTAATTAATGTTCAGGAACATTTCGAGCATCGCCTTCTAAGTCTAGATCTAAAGGCCTATCATTGGAATTTTATGAAATCTAGTATATGTATATGAAGTCTAGTATATGTATATGAAGTCTAGTATATGTATATGAAGTCTAGTATATGTATATGAAATCTAGTATAAGTATATGAAGTCTAGTATATGTATATGAAGTCTAGTATATATATATATATATGGTCTAGTATATGTATATTAAGTCTAGTATATGTATATTAAGTCTAGTATATGTATATGAAGTCTAGTATATGTATATGAAGTCTAGTATATGTATATGAAGTCTAGTATATGTATATATGAAGTCTACTATATGTATATATGAAGTCTAGTATATGTTAACCGCGATTCTTTCTCGTGGGCGGGGGGGGAGGGGAGAGGAGTGGAATGGGGGGGGGGGGATAAAAAAATGTTCCTTTTTTAAACTAACATTCATAAGTGAAAAACTCATCGTTCTATAACCTGTATAAAGAAGTTAATGTATTTTTTTTTTTTTTCAAAGTCTCATTTAATGTTCTGCTTATTTGTAGTTGTACCTCACCGAAAGCCTTAACGTACTTATCTCATTTAAACAAGGCTAGTTTTCAGTACAAAATTGAAGTGCCTTTTTTCTTAAATTCAGCTTCTCTATTTCAACTATAATAACACACAAGACAAATATGTTAATGGACCATTTAGATTGTTCATTGGTAGGCTACATAACTGACAGCGAGTTTACTAAGTGGTTAAGCGCTTGGCTTTCGAACCTGGGGTCCTGGGTTCAAATCTTTTAATAGTTTTGCGTGACAGGATGGCTTTTTTTTTTTTATTCTAGTTCATATTTTCTTCCGATATCTAAAAAAAGTGGGGTGTAGGGTGAAATAATTTTAGAAGTATTGCATCGACATAATTTTTCGTAATGGAGACGACACGCTGTAAAGCCTACAAAGAACTACAACTCAAGCATACGAGAAGACCAAATTATTTAATAGATCTGCGTTGATTCTGAGGAGGGAGGAAAGCCCAAGGATGGTGTAAATAACGCCGAACGAGATCGCGGGCGCCTTCGGTATGGATCATGAAAGGGGCGGCTGGTAGGGAGTTTATCAAATAAACCTTATCTTGTACGTGTTATTGTATGTTTACATCTGCCTCAGTTTGTTTGGCACCGTGTCTGAAAGATGAGAAATAAGGGAGGAAATAGATCTAAGTCTGTGGAAACAAATAGAGGAGTCTGTAAACATGAAGGTTTGCATTTTTACTAGTTGTCATTTCTTTCCCCATCCCTACTTACTTCCCTTGTTTATTTCTTAACTTTCCTATTTACCTCCTGGCTTCATTTTAATTCCCGGTTTCGTCTCTATTTAATTCCTATTTAGGCCTATTTTAGTATTTACTTGACTATTTACTTTCCTATTTACTTACTTTCCTATTTACATTACTATATACATTACTATTTACATTACTATTTACATTACTATTTACTTTTCTATTTACATTATTATTTACTTTCCTATTTACATTACTATCCACTCGACTATTTACTTTTCTATTTATTTTGCGACCTACATCCCCCAAAAAGCATGCCCCTAAAAGTAAATTGACACATTTAAAAAGATTGTTATCTCTTTTTTTTTTAGGGGGGCCCTCGAATGGGGAATAGACGCTGTTAGTATTGTCTGTCTGTCTGTCCGTCCCGTTTATATCACGTAAACTAGAAACGATATTGAAAGTTAGACATCATTATATTTTAGAACATTAGGCTACTTTTTTCTTTTCTGACAGCGAAAAGTTTAATTTTTTTTAAATCAACTATGCGATCAGTTTTTTCATAAAAGTACACCATTTTTACAACTATTCACTATTAATAGTAACAATCACAGGAGGCTATTCAGTGAGAGGATAATAATTAATGTTTGAAACACATTAATGCAAAAACGGTTTTAGATTTTTTGTAAAAAAAAAAATATATTTTTTTTACAATTGTATTGTTCTGTCACACCAACTACTATATTGACAAAAAATGAAGACGTAGAATATAATTTAAAACAACAATGCATACGTAGTTTTTCGCATTATCGCTGCGTAGTAAGTGCCGCGTAGCATAGTGACAAAGGAACACATAATTAAAGTTGTTTTTATGTGTTTTTATACGAAAATGTTTGTTTTTTTCTTCCTTGAGGCTTTGATTAAGAGATTGACCGTTTACAAAACAATTAGATCAATTTGATAATCATTATATACAATTAGATCAATTAGATACTCATTATATGACATCAGTGAGACCAGGTTCAAATCGCACTTCACCTTCACTTTTACCTATCACTTGGTCTGCTGGACCGTAGGGGCACCACACAAGATCAGTCAACCTTATTTCTCAATTCTTCTCTGTCATTTGCCTTTGATAGGATATTCTTATTATTGGTCAATTTATGGTCACTTCTCAAAATGTGATTTGATTTGTGTGTGACTTTATGTGTACGACTAACCAGCCCAGTGCCCGCCTATGAGTTTGCATTTGTTTTAATCATTGTCACAAGCCTATTCGGCAATGCACACTAGGCTTGCCTACAACTTTGTCAACAAAAGAAAACTTCAATTAGTATGCTATCATTTACTAATGTGTTCTGTTGAACAGATTACCTAGGTTTTAGAAGAATCTGGGAAAACTCTGGATCTAAAATAAACATTAAGAAGTAATATATATTTAAAAAAATATGTTTTTAGTAAAGTCCAACGTTATGAAGCTGATAATACTCTAGAACTTGATCGGGTCTGATTGACATTTTCAAAAAAAAAAATTCGCTAACTTGAGGATCGAACCCACGAGATTCGCGTTACTTGCGCGAAAGTTTTCCTGCCAACATGAACCCACGAAGAGAGTGTAAGCTTAAAGTGTCTACGGAAATAGAATGTATAGTATATCCTGACTTAAGAAATCTCTTAGTTTAGAATTCAATCTGTATGTTTAATTAGAATGCTTTTGTTTTCGATACGAATAATAAGACTAACTATGGTGTATCACGTGACCACGCAAATCCGTGATTGACCTGCACATTGTCCACATTGTTTTCTTTTTTTTTTTAGGGGGGGGGGTCTCAAATGTCTGTAAATCACGAGTATAACTAATTTGTTAAGTTTATTAAATCTAAAATGTGTGTTAATTTATAGATGATCTTTATTGCCTCGTTCAGTCTCAAAGCGACTATCTTATGGAAATGCCTGGACATTAGCTGTGGTCAGAACGATGTCGTCCACCAAGCCCACCCCCTTTTTTCTCCGTACAGCTGATGTTTCCAAAAGAAACGGCAACTACAGATACAGTTTGGGATCAGCCTTTTCGCTTGCTCTGCCCGATTGCAGCTGAAGTCTTCCTAAGGGCCATCGGCTTTTAATTTTTCCTCAGGGTTGACTATTGAAGCCTTTCCCATGTTCGGGTAAACTTGCAAGGCAGCGAGGGTTTGAGAATTATCTCCTATTTACATGTATTGTAATTATTTTTCCTTACTTTAATCCGGTCTACTTTTAAAAGAAAAAAAATAATACATTAACACACAAAAAAGAAGAAATGCGTTGGCAATAGAAGAGGACGTGAAAAAAAAAACGCAAAAAAAGCTACAATAAAATGTTTAAAATTTTTTTAAAAGATTAGGAGAAATGTTTTAATAAATAAAATAAACAGTGTAAACTAGGCCATAATAAAGGATAAGTTTTTGCTAACAAAATTTTAAAATATAAATTAATTTATGCAACAAAAGAAAGGGGATAGAAACTTTCATTTCAATTAACATTTGAACTTTTTAACATACAAACAGTTTATTATCACTTTTTTTCTTCTTCGTTATAGGTCAATTTTAAAACAGTTGACTAGTTATCTACCATGAATAGAAATCTCCAAATGATACAAAACTGTAGCCATCTTTATTTTATTTCCGTTGTCTTGTTGAATTTCGTATTTCACAATTAAACTGTAGCAACATTTTCCCTTTTTCGTTAATATATGTGTAAGAGTGGAGTGTAATGGAGTATGGTGGCTTCATGTCTTCGCGTGAACTGCGTTTTTTTTTAGTGGTTTCTAATGCCTCACCCAGGCTAAGACTTATCAAAAGACTGTCGCAGTAGAAGATTACGCCTGGAGTCTCGAGCTGCCCGCCCACACACGGACGTCTCTGTACTAAAAAGTGTAAAGTGACTAGAATAATATTGTCTTTGTTAAAACTAAATTGAAAGGAGAGAGAGAGATAAAGAGAGAAAGAGAGAGAGAGAGAGAGAAAGAGTGTGTGTGTGTGTGTCGGTGTACTTGTGTATGTCAGAGTGTGTATGTGGTGACAAATGTACTCAACCTCTTGCGAAAAAAAAACAAAACTAACACGCTTTGGGGGCGTCAAATTATCTTATAGCTCATAGATCGTCTCTCATTCTTTTGCACCCCTCGAGGGCGCCACCCGACCCCTATTCTCATAAAACGTTATCCTGCCCCCCCCCCCCCCCCCCTCATGGCAGTATTTGATTTACTCATGAATTCCTCTCTAATTTGCCGACTGACAGACCACGAAGAATGGTTGATGGCAATAATAAGTGAGGTGCGGGGGGGGGGGGGGGGGGGGGGAAAGGAAGTGGCGCACGAGAAGACGACATTACTATCAGGAGGAAAGGGGGAAGGGGTAGAGAAAATACGGGCTCACATTTCAATTCCTCTCGCGTCGCCTCGTTTTCAGAACAAAAAAAAATATCCTCGAACTAAACTGTTACATTGCAGCACGAGGCTACATAAATGTCTGCATCTATTTTCCAAGAGAGTACATCTCTTGGGAGAGGGGTATGGGGGCCGAGAGGTCTAACCAGTTTCATCTGGCCAGGACACGAGATGTACAAGGTAATCCCTTTGGGCAGGGAAACGTAAAACCTGGGGAGGATTGAAGAGAAAATTTATAATAACAATTTTTTTCCCCCTTGAGGGCGACGTGAGCTTGCACATCAGCGATAAGAAAATAGGTGTGACTATTGGAAGCAACCAGCACAGTGAAAATCTATGTACCAAACACACCAGAACAGTTTTATGTTTTACTTGACATCTTTTGGGGGTCAATAACTTTAGGCTTCTAAAGCAAGATGAAACTTTTTATGAAGCGCTTTTTTAATGACGCAAGATGGCAGTGGCGTAGCTAAAGATGTGGGGGCCTGAGGCCTTGACCTTTTTAGGGCCCCTGCATTTTGACATTAGACATCATGAAGTGAGGTATGGAGTAATATTTAATGTAAAATCAAATTTCAGACATTCATTTGTGGACCTGTCTACTCTGGGCCCGAAAGGATTTTCAAACTATGACGCCCCCCCCCCCCACCCTAGCTACGCAATGCAAGATGAGCGCAACCTCATTTTTTTAAATCTACTAAGATGGCTTGGCATATATGTATATATATATATATATATATATATATATATATATATATATATAATGCTCAGGGCATACGTAGCTTAAACTCAGGGCATAGTTTAAGCTTTGGGCATAGGAAGGTTAATTTATGTGCATAGTTAGATTAAGCTAGAGAGTTAAGTAGTTTGAGCAGGGGCATAGGTAAATTAAACTCAGAGCCCATAACCGCAAGAGACCCATGAAAATTTTGCAATGTATTAAATATTTATTACAAAACTTATATCAACTCACTCTGTCTGGTAAAAAGTGTGTACATGTTATTTATCCCACACAATCCCGGATGAAGATGAAATTTCGCACAATTATTTCTTCTATTTGACAACACAAGAATCCATTATAAAAAATTAATCAATTAGTTAATTAATTATTTCTAAGTAATGATTTTGTTTGGTATCTCCGACAAGGGAAAGAAATTGTACTTGACTGAAGTGGTGGTATGAGCTGAATTAATACCCGTTATAGGTCGTCGTCTGAAGCTTAGTAACATCAAACATGAACTAGGACTAGACTATAGAAAAAACAGATAACTCTACAATCTTTCATGTTCATAAGCTCTTCGTCAACAAAGTGGATACCGTGAAGGCTTGAGAAGACTAAGAGGGGGTGGCTTCAGCCCACGAGTTTGAATTCAGTTCGTTTACCTTTTTTCTTTTTTTTTTTTTTAAATACATTTAAAAGTGATCACCCAAGTACTCCCGTTCTTTATAACCCACCACTTCCCTTTCCAAATCAACTGGTCCATACAAGTGATAAGATATTGAGAAAGCTAAAAGCTCTTATTTCAACTATGTTATTTCGAATAACCATTACACTGACCAATTATTAAGTTGACCATCAAACTCTTAGCTAAATGACCAGTCCTTGGCCAACCTCTCAACCTTCCCTCTCCCCTCTCCTCCCACCGTGATGCCACCCAGCACGTCCACTCCACGGACATCGGAACTCATCCTCACTCACTTCATTTCCTGGAGCACGGGCGCCCAACAAAAGCAAAGTCGCCACTGTTAATGGCAACCACATGAAGAATTCATTAAGCGTCGGGGGGGTCAGGGGCGTTTCAAGGAACCGTCACCGCTCCTTCTCCTCACCGGCCCTGCAGCGGAAGGGCTCGACCCCTTGGTGAGTTATACGGGTATCAATTCGTTGGCTGAATAAGCAGCGAGCATGAGATACTATCGCCCCTTGTAATCATTAACGAAGACGAAATGAGAGGGGGTGAGAACAGGGGGGGGGGGGTGATCTCAAATCTTGACTTTTCAATATATCATTAGAGTATGTACTCAGTTAATGAACTATCAGTGGGAAAGTTGGCGGCTCCAAGTTCAAACAGGTCACCGTGGGTCAGTCTGGTGGGAGGTCATCTTTGTTGGATCGCTTTTTACAAAACTTATATCACCTCACTATGTGAGTCCGACTTACGACATACCACGGGATACAGAGATTTATTAATGTTATTAGTAGTACATTGTTAATATGCATATGCAGGGCCCAATTTACGGGAGGGCAGACGGAGATACAGCCAAGGAGCCTTCACAAGAAAGAACTCTTACAATATTAAAGAGAGAGAAAATCCTTATTTCGACGGGTCAGTAACTTTACGGGTTTCATTTATAATTCATATGTTCACAATTTTCCCAACAAGAATCTCAAAGTTGTCAACACTGTCGAAGTTCTAAAGAGTTCTCGTGTCGTGTGCTCCTATTCTTGTAATATACTTCATCGTGGAAACACTAAATATTTACACTTTTTGTTACTAAAATATGAGTAATAAAAAAATATTTTTAAACGAAAAACAATAAATAGGCCAAAGTAGCCTCTCTTTTTATAATATGGCATGCTTTTTAGATATTAGTTGTTGTTTGTTTTTTTTTATTAATAAGCGGATTTTTATTAAAGCTTTCGAAAAAATGTAGACTCACAAAAATTCTGCTCCGGGGCCTCCACATACTTAAATACAGCCTTGTGAAAGTGATGTTGTAATTTTTTTTCCTTACTAAGAAGAGCTAAGAAGAGCTAACAAAATACATTTTTCTTTTCTGCATTTACTTAGGACTTAATTCACGTGTAGACCTACTAGTTAATTACTCTACCTGTTCGCAAAACACAGTTTGGGAAACACTGATCAATTGGCTCATATATTAGGTGTATATTCGCAGAGAATTAAGGGCGGACTGGGTGTCGAAATCGGCCCGGGCGTTTCTATACAATCAGGCTCATAAATTGAATATCATTTGATGGGCATCTAATTATAGGCATGCCTGTCCTCAAAATCGGTATGCTGAGTATCGATAGCTGTACATATGCAGTGAGCTCTATATTTTTTATAAGAAATATAGGCCTAATGTTGCTTTTTATTCGCTAAGTGTGTAGGCCATAAAAGGATAAAGCCTACTAGTAGCACTGTCTACGGATGTAGGCTATTACATTTTTTATGAAAATTTGTTAGATCTAATTAGTAGTACACTAAAGAGAGATTTCTTTGAAACACGACGTTCAGACGGCCGCTTTTATAAGAGAATATTATAAAACCTTTGACAATTTAATACATAGTGGCATCCATGCGGCCTTTTTAGTGGCCCTAATGGCCCATTTAGGTACTGACTCATCGGACATTTGCCCCAAATGCTTTTATAACCAGTCCGCCATTGCCACGAAGTTAAAATTTTCTTGCAAATGTGGATATCTTCTTGAGAAATTTTCCCTTAAACCACCTGCGCCAAGATATTCCTGGCCAGTCTAGCGTGATCCGAGGTCATAGGTCAGAGTGATCACGGCAGAAACAGTGGCAACAACTGTATATGGACACCCGCAAATACACAGAAAGCTGCCGCGGAATTCGACTAATCCCCAAATCCGACTTGGGTCAATTGTTTCCCTAAGATCTGAATCAATAGATCTTGTTTGCGACACCCATTCACTCTTTCATTAGCAGGCCTCTACGGCTTTGGGGAATTTCCGAATACATTTGCGCGTGCCGAAAAAAATGTCCGCATTGTTTTCAGTGTTATATATTTCTGTACGGGAGTTGAATGGGTCACGCGAGCTCGTTAATATTGGGAGGGAAGAAATGCGCGGGGGTGGGGGGTGGGAAAATTTAGATGTCCCTAAATGATTTTAACTAGGTCTCCTTATGGTTATTGCCTAACGTTAGTTGTTATTATCACTATAGAACCTACATATATCAACTCACAATGTCTGCCTATCTCCCAGTCTGTCTATCTCGTAAAAAGATTGAACACATTATGCATGGATTAATTATTTTCTTTGGTATTGAAAAAGGAAAATACCTTCTACAGTGTTGGGATATATAGCTGTAAATGTGAAATTCTTCTTCTAAGATAAGCTTGATATTAGATAAGTTGTTTTGTATCAATCAAAATAAAAAAATCGTACTTGACAGATGTGGTGGTATAAGTTGAATTAGTCTCCCTTGAGCCTTGAGTTCAAATTCAAGCCGTATAACTTTTTTTATGCATTTATAAAGCGAGCACGGTAACTTTCAACTTTTACCAATTGGTAAAAATATTTCTAATCGCACAGATTTATTATTGTTAGTTTAAATCTAATGAGAATCTAATTACATGACAGATCCAAACTAATTGATACAATTACAATTAATATAAGCTTTGTTTTTAAATGTACTTTCTATGTCTTTCTTGTTACATAGTTTAATTACTTTTGTGTCTATTTGTGTTTTGCTTAATGCTTTCGTTGCATTCTTTTAGCTTATCTCTCGTCAGTCTTACAAACCTCCAAGCCTCATCCTTGTTTCAAACTTACGAATGTGTTGATCGTTCCAAAACATGAATGGCAATGTAATTCTCTGTTACCTTTAGTTTAATCATTATAAAATTGTTATTGGTTGCTCGTTATAGAGACAACAAAATGTTAAACTGAGAATACCATAACCCGATCAGTGGCAATAAAAAAGAACGAGTTCATTAAATATGTATCTAATATTTAGTTGTTACAAAAAAGGTTGTCTATGTGATACATTAAAAACATTTTTAAAAGTTGTCCTTTAAATCTATATATATAATTCTCTTCGTCGCTCAAGAGTTTGGACGAGAAGAAGAAGTAAAGGAAAGATAACTCTATTATTTCTGCGGATAGTCATCCCACGAAAAAACAAGAGGGGAGGAGATCAAGTATTCACCGATCACTACGGATGGCTGCCTGGTCGTGCGGTTTGCGCGCTGAACTGTCGTTTGGATTCATCAAACCCTGCCCGCTCCCGTCCCCCATCGTCCTGCGGGAGGTTTGGACTAGGCAATAAACTATCTTCAACTCTGAATGAACATCCGAAACATGTAAAACATTTTACAAACAAATATTTTACAAACACTAAATAGCAGTGCCTGACCATTGTGACCAAGAAATCATGGAAAGAGAACAAGTAATCTACTATGTATATTTACCAGTCACTAAATAGCAGGCCCGGACTTAACCATGCGAAACGGATTTCGAGGGGCCAAGTTTGGGTAGGGAAGTGAAATTTAAGAGTTTGTATTAGAAAATAGATTCGTCTATGCATTTTATTCATTCTTTACTGCGTACAAAATTACTTTACTAGCCTTGCGTGTAGCAAAGTCATACAGTATATCATGATAATTCTGTTTCCTTAATAAATCACGCTCAATAGCAAGAATTACCAAATGTTTCAATCTATCTTTGAGAATTGTTGATCTCAAGTAATTCTTCATTAGTTTGAGGCGCGAGAAGCTTCTTTCACCGGATTACACAATTACTGCTAATGCATAATGCTGTTTTTTATTTATTGCGCGTAGGATTGGCGTTTTCCATATTGAATGACACCCCAAAATTACAATTTTCGTCTATATATTTCCGTCGACTAGTTACATTATAATTGTAACCGTCCGTAACTCTAACTTTTTGGCCCAATCACAATGTCCTCAGGGCTCGCAAAGACCTTCCTTCAGGGAAAAGTACCAGGAAGAAGAAGAAGACAGAAGAAGAGATGGGAAGACAACATCAAAGAATGTACAAGCCTGTCATTGAATGAAATTCGATCCAAGTCGAAAGAAAGAGAGGAACGGAGAAAGGTTGTTGACAGATCTTGTGTAGTGCCCCAAAGGACTATGATATATGAAGGTGATATTTTCTAAGAAGAATTAATTTTGTAATTTAAGTAGACTTTCTTTATACACTTCCTACTCTCGGCATTTTTTCAACGTTTAAATATTTAGATAAGCTTTCTGTTTTTGGTAAAGTACATTTTGTAGTTGGCATGATATTTTATCTTTTTTTTTCAATATACAAACAATAGTATTACATTAAAGAAGTTTTTTAACTCAATAAAATAAAATAAAAAAGAGCATGAAGTGAAAGGGATTTTGATGATATATGTTTGCAGTGCTTTTTTTTGTGTGTGTAATAAACGTTAAAATACTAGAAAAGGTATATTTTTCCCACATTGAAAAAGGTGCCGGTACACCGTTCCGGTGCGTACCATCACAAAAAAAAAAAGCACTGTATGATTGTATGTGTTTGGGTTTATGTATTTAGCCCTATTGACTATTGGTTCAAAAATATGTCTAAACAAAAACAACACTGTTCTAAGTCCTACTCAGATAAAGGTTGATAAGCCTACACTGCAAAATACACAGACTTAGTCTCATACACAAATTAGTCAAATACACAGTGTAGTCAAAATACACAGACTTGTCACAGACTAGACATACACAGACTAGTCAAATACACAGACTAGGCAAATACACAGACTAGGCAAATACACAAACTAGTCAAATACACAGACTAGACAAATACACAAACTAGTCAAATACACAGACTAGGCAAATACACATACTTGTCAAATACACAGACTAGTCAAATACACAGACTAGTCAAATACACAGACTAGGCAAATAAACAGACTAGGCAAATACACAGACTAGGCAAATACACGGACATTTTCCATTTACTGCAAAAACAAATAACTCGCCGTCGAGGCTAACAAATTGTTTTTCAACATCATAAACCCTACTTCATGAGCCCAACATCATGAACCCAAACATCATGAACCCAAACATCATGAACCCAAGCCTTGGCACCATATCTGGATGATCCAGCTGTTAATCCTTAATTAATAAGACACATTGTTGTCTTTCAATGCATAAACAAAAATAAATGCAGCCGGGTGTTAGAAATCGGTAAAAATAATTTACATTCAGAGTGTATGATTGAGAGGAAAGGGGGGGGGGGGGTGTAACTGAGAATAGGTCACGCGTGTGTAACTGGCTTTGGTGGTTATAGAGGAATGCAAATTACAAGTTTTTTTTTTAACCAGGGGCGAAATAATGGACAGTCCGGTGCATGCGTTTAAGGGTCTCAGTGTTCGGGGGGCCGCACCCCATCATAATGCTCTAATCTGCTAATCCTTTGGCAGGCGTCAGCTGTAATGATGTCCGGACAACGGTCGGTCTGTCCCGAACAACGGTCTCGATTTGGTCACTACGAAAAACTCCCCCCCCCCTTCTCCCTACACATTTTCTTTTAGTGGACTCAATTGTGACTATAGTGACTATATAGTGAGTGAGGGAGAAAGAGAGGGCCCACTTTCGCCACGTTTCATGGACTTGGACAAATGACCCCCTACCTCTGTCGTCTCGAACAGCACCCTGGGGGGCGGACTCCCCTGTGACAATGGACCGAAAAGCTGCCCAAGCTCTGGTGCTGACGAACAATGAGGCTGTCCACTCGCCCACTCCTCACTCCATTCCCCCATCCCCCCTCCCCCCCTTCCCCCTGCGAGACAGGTACAACAAAGGCGAAGCTTTGCACCTTCCTCCGGCCATAATCAAACTTTAGCGACGTCAAAATGTGAGCGGGGAGGTTTGTCAGTCCATCATCTTCCATTCACATCGGATGCTCAGTCAGGCACGCCCTAAACGACAAGCAGTAATAATAAGTCCCCGCCGTAGGAATACAGCTATCCGCTCGATCATAGACACTACAGCATAATTAGGAAGAGAAGAAAGACATTATAAAAAACAAAACAAAACACATAGATCTATAAAATACTTAAAAAAAACAAAAAAGCTTATACGAAGTGTAATCGTATCAATAAGTTTGGATCAGTCATGAAATTAAATCTGTAATAGATCTACATCAACAACCATAAATCTCTGCGATAAGAAATATCTTGCCAAAGCTTATATCAGCTCACTCTGTCTGGCTGTGGGAGAATAAAGGTTGGAATAGGTTGTTTTTTTCTCCCATTTCCAATTCTCGGATGAAGTTAAAACTTTGCACAATTATTCCTCGAACCAGACAAGACATAAAACAATTTTTTTAAAAATAACCCCTTTGTTAATTGATTGTTGGTGATTAATTATTTTGCTAGATTTCGAAATAAGGGAAATAAATGCTAGTCAATGACAGAAATTGCTATTTTTCGTCAGTATGGTCCCCTAATTTTTTTTTCAACAAGTTAAACACAAATTGAAACTCTATTAAGTCTTTGGTTTTCCTGGCTATTTCTTTTTGTATGTTATTGAACAGATAAGATGTATAGCTAAGCGCATTTGCATACTTTGGTGCAAGTCTGCACCAACACATACACACATTCCTCGATCGGAATATCCCCCCCCCCCACTTTTTTTTAACCCTCTTATTGTATCAAGAGCCCTCCATCCCCCAACGGAGCTAGAGAGAACAGAATTGTGAATAGTATTTTCATTTTCTGACACTTGCACACAAAAGTTTGGTAATTAACTCCCCTACGACTGCGGCGCTCCTACCGGTGACCTCCTTCTTTTACATTTGACCTCCCGGCTCTAGCTTGGCACTGCGGAAGTGCAATAAGGTGCACTGCAAGATGGGAACGCGAGAGTCGGTGACACTCGCAGAATACTTTGAACATCACTTTACTGAAAGAATTTTTTAAAAAATAGCCTATCCAATGTTTGAAGAACCTCTTTCAAATAAACGCCGCTGATCGGCTATGTACGACATGGGAAGTACGACTAAGCTGATGAGCACATAAGATCGGGGTGTTCTAAAATACCGGGGGGGGGGGGGCGTAGAAATACACTATACTTCGTTCGCTGACAGTTCTATTATGCATTGGCCGGCCAGGTGGATCTAGTCTTTGAATGCGGAGTTGTGCACTTAAAGGCCAGGATTTAAATCTAACAACATACCTAAAGAGCCCCATACAATACGATGTGGCTTGAGGTTCCATTATTGATAGTAGGTCGGACTTATGGTAATAGAGAGACCATTGAATGGCTGCTGAGTGACTATGTAGTCACAATTTCTAAAAAATTGACTTGATTCAAACATTCCTCGGGATAGGCACGGAATCGTTGATGATTGAAGTACTTATACGTAAATGTACTTCGAAAAATTTGACAGTTGACGTGCAGATATGATTATCATAAGAGAGTCTCTCCCTGTATCTCCCTTTATCTCTTTCTCTCTCTCTCACTTTCTCTCTGTCTCACCCCATTTCTCTCTCTTTTGCTCTCGTTCTATATTTCTCATTCTCTATCTCTCTCTTTCTGACGCTCTCTCTCTACCTCAGTCTCTTTCTCTGACGCTCTCTATCTACCTCAGTCTCTCTCTCTCTCTCTCTTTGTCATTCTCTTACTTTCTCTCTATAACTCTCATTAAATCTCTTTCTTTTTCCATTTCTATTTCACTCCGTCTCTCTCACACTAGCCCTCTCTATCTCATTCCCTTTCTCTCACCCTCTTTTACTCTCTCTCTCTCTCTCTCTCTCTCTCACTTTCTCTCTCTCTCTCTTTCTCTCTCTCTCTCACTTTTTCTCAGTCTCTCTCTATTTATCCCTCTCTCACGTTCGTTCTCTCACGTTTACTCTCTCACTCTCTCCCCTATTCTCCTTCTATTACTTTCCTCTCTTGCGTATTTTTCCTTTCATTATTATTTTACTTATCACTATGAACGCTAGATCCGACGAACTAAGACAGACATCCTGAAACACTCACTCACATACACACCATACATACACACATACACCTATCTAAATAGTCGACTAGTTTAGCTGAAGACCATATGGTTAGACAACAACAGGGGGGAAGGATGAAGAAGTTCCAATGAGACAAAAACGGACCTCGTCAAGTTTTATTAAAAATCTGGCCAATTCTCCGGCCGGAAATCAAAAGCATGTCTGAAGATGAGCGCTGCCTTTTAAACTGCTTGACATCTCTAGCGTAGCGAGACCCTCCCGTCGGATTCCACAAAGGCCGATCACCGTTCTCAAGACATGCCTCCCCTTTCCCCACTCCCCTCTACTCCTGCTTTATTTTCACTGCTCATATAGAGCTCGTCCTCCTTAAGCTGATCCAAGAATTCGACTTTCAGACTTTCCCATGTAAGAATTCGTAAGATTCTCAAATTGAGTTAAACGAAGGTATTGATCCGAGAGATCTTTGTTGTTCGGAGAGGGTGCGAACGCGCCCCGACTGGGAACAAGAACTTTTCTCTGTTTATCTACTTTGTTCTTCTGTATAGATCGCTCTAGGGGTGGCCTCTGCAGATGGTGAAGAATAACAGCGCATTTTCCGTTCTTAGAAGGCTGAAGACGGGACGCCCATGTCTAAAAGCAGGTTCAATCATCTGAACTATATCCGTTATAAAGGCTACATCTTTTTAGGAACAACACTACCCGACTGTTGAAGACGAATTCTTGCACGGTGTGAACGACTTTTTGCTTCTACATTGTCGAGCGTTTGTGAACGTCCCAACGTGTTGACTAAGCATTAGATATAAAACTGTACAACACTCTCGGGTGACATTTGAAGTTCAACTCTTTTAAGAGTTGAGCTTAGTCTGATGTCAAGCACTAGCTGCTTTTTTTTTTTTCTTTTTTTTCAGTGGTGAAACAAACATTCTTTAAGAAATGTTACAACAGCATGAGAAGATCAGATAAATCTTAGCACATTGTTTCCTATTATTTCGATTCCCTAAGTTGAAGCGAACTTTCCTAAGGTGTAGTTCCTTGAAGTGAAGTTCCCTGAAGTTTTTTCATAGACGGTTTTGTTTGTCGCTTTCGTTACCGGTTTTTACTATCTCATAGTCACATTTTAGGAAATAATATTATTTTTAATAAGGTTTACATTTAAAAACAGTTCTATATAACTATATATTTATATCTTATATTATGTAGAATGTGATGTGTATGTATGTATGTGACAAATAGAAATTAAAACCGCTTGACCAATCTTGATAAAACCTGGCAGGAATGTTCCTTAGGTACTAACTTAGACCATAGTGTAGCCCTAAAACAAACTTAAGACCCTAAAAAAAATAAAGTTGTCCTACTCTATTAAAGCTATAGTATTTGTGGATCTAGATCATGTTTACAATGTTGACATGAGAAAAGATCGAAAGGATTTAGATCTAGATCTAATTTTAAGAATTCTCTTTGCGCAGATAGTTTTTTACTTTGACACATGAAAGTATCGGCTTCGGGTAAACCCATTTTCGCAAAACTAATTTTATTTTCGTAGCGAAAGAGAAATAACTTGAAAGGATCATTAGCTAAATTTAACATACATCTAAATCCAATCCACTACATTAGTAAACACAAACTTAGACCCGCATGCCGCGGGTAATGCCAGGCTAGTATATATATATATATATATATATATATGTAGCAGGTCTGTACGACGTGGCAACGAGCTATTGGTCTCCACTAACCACAGGTTGTGACGTCGCAAGGTCAGTGTTGAGGCCTACTATAACGATTCTGTTCTACTTTTTGAAAAGTGTATTACACTCGTGGAGCGGGTTAGTTGGGTCCATTGCATCATTGCTTGCTTTGGCTCTATAATTTTGTTGATGGACTGTTTCTTTTCTGACGGTTTTTCTCGTAGCTTGAAGAGTTCTATAACCAAAAAAGAAAAGCATCCTTTAATTAGAGAAACAAAAATAAAGAAACAAAAACTAATTATTATTCGAGCTAAAACAAATGTTCGATTTAAGTAAACAAATAATTTAAAAACCTTTTTTTTTTAAAACGCTTTTAGACTTTCGAATGTTATCAGCTAGGAAATAAATCTTTACGGAAAGAACAGAACAACGCCTCTGGTTCAAAGAGTTACAGCAGCTATTCTTAGCATGTAACTTGTGAGGAGGGCATCAAAATTATCAACGTCGAAACTCTCACTGACTGACTCTCACTGACTAACTGGCTCACTGACTGACTGGCTCTCACTGACTGACTGACTGGCTCTCACTGACTGACTGACTGGCTCTCACTGACTGACTGGCTCTCACTGACTGACTGGCTCTCACTGACTAACTGGCTCACTGACTGACTGACTTACTGACTGACTGGCTCTCACTGACTGACTGACTGGCTCTCACTGACTGACTGGCTCTCACTGACTGACTGACTGGCTCTCACTACTTAACTGGCTCACTGACTGACTGGCTCTCACTGACAAACTGGCTCACTGACTGACTGACTCACTGACTGACTATCTCTCACTGACTGACTGACTGGCTCTCACTGACTGACTGACTGGCTCTCACTTACTTAACTGGCTCACTGACTGACTGGCTCTCACTGACTGACTGGCTCACTGACTTACTGGCTCTCACTGACGGACTGACTCACTGACTGACTGGCTCACTCACTCACTCACTCACTCACTCACTCACTCACTCACTACTCACTCACTCACAGTAACAGTGTTACTGACTGACTGACTGGCTCTCACTGACTGACTGACTGGCTCTCACTGACTGACTGGCTCTCACTGACTGACTGGCTCTCACTGACTAACTGGCTCACTGACTGAATGACTCACTGACTGACTGGCTCTCACTGACTGACTGACTGGCTCTCACTGACTGACTGGCTCTCACTGACTGACTGACTGGCTCTCACTTACTTTACTGGCTCACTGACTGACTGGCTCTCACTGACAAACTGGCTCACTCACTCACTCACTCAGTCACTCACTCACTCACTCACTCACTCACTCACTCACTACTCACTCATTCACTCACGCACTTACTTATCATTATTTCTCCAACTGATCAACTATTTTTACCCCTTAGTCCTATTCACTTACAATGCAGAATGAAAGACTCAATTACTTTGTACTTTTCACAAGCAACAGTAGCGTAGCTAGTGGGTGCGTGAAGTGCGGACAGCATCGGGTTACCAAAGCTGTTTTTTTTTTCAGTAATAATCAAAATATCAATTAACCTAGAACACTGAATAAAACAAGAACAGTGTAACAATTCAATAAATAAATCTGTTTGATTAAAAATAGTTTTACCACTTGTTTTGGTTTCGCTTTGAGCTTTCTCAATGCGCTATGATCCTATCACTTGTCTGGACCAGTTGTGAAAGGGGAGGGAAGAAGGTGATTTAATTTGATTTTGATTTTAGGCACATCGGCACAATTTAGGCCATGTCGTGCCTGCAGTCCCTTAAGGACTACTCTCTCTCTAAACAACAAGGGCCAAATTCTATACAGTCATATCAGAGGGAAGAAGGCGGTATCTTGGTGAATGTTAATGAATAATTGTTCAAAATTTCAGCTTGATTCGAGATTGGGGAGAAATAAAGTGTAAAAACGTTTTACCAGACAGACAGTGAGTGAGTTGATAGAAGCTTTAGAAAAAAAAAAATTTCGCTTACAGTAAATCGTCGTTGGGAGTTGCCTCCCTTAAGTTTACAGCGATATTCTAATCCGAAAAAAAATTGTGTTTTGTAAGAGTGATTTCGGTTTGATTAGTTTTTAGCAGTTCAAAATTATAGTACTGCTTTATGACAGTATGTTTAATGAATTAACCTACTTTTAATTATCCCCCCCCCCCCCCCCCCACTATGCACATAAAGTTTTAAAATCCATCTGCCTTATGTTTATCTTTCTATTTTTCTCTCTCTCTCCCTCTCACTATATTTCTACCCCTCTCCCTACTCTCTCGTTGTTTCTCTTCTCCTCCTCCACTTTCTCCCCTCTATTTCCTGCTCTCCTTGCCTCTCTTACTCTGCCCCTCTGTCTCTTAAGTCTCTTGTCCCGTTTTCCCTTTCTCTATTTCTCTCCACTATGTATCACATTTCCTTTAGATATGTTTCGACGTCCACCCCGAGGGAGCCAAGCACTAAACTGTCTGTTTTGGCTATAAAGGCGCCTGTGAGCCATGATAAACGATTCCTGCAGGGAGGGCTCCCTCCCCCCCCCCCCCCCCCGCCTAGACGGGAGCAGCGTGCAATGGAAATCTTAACCTCACTGCATGTTTCCAGCACTGACCTTTATCTTCTGCTTATTGTAATCCACTTAATATTAGAGAAGCTTTCTTTTGGAATGCAAGCAGTGCTCAGCTAGGCGTTTGTGAAGTGTTAAAACCTCAGGCATTTGTTTCACCTAAAGTCCTCTTCTTTTTATAAAGCTTTTACCAACTCACTCTGTATGTCTGGTCAAAATGTTTGTACACTTTGTTTCTCCGACATCCAATCTCGTATCAAGCTGAAATTTCGCATAATTATTACTTTTAACTGACAACACAAGAATTAATTTTAAAAAAATTAACCAATCAGTTAGTTAACCTTTGGTAATTAATTATTTTGTTTGGTATCTCGAACAAGGGAAAGAAATTGTACTTGACTGATAAGGTGGTATAAGTTGAATTAGCACCGTTATTACTTTGCCCTAACCTAAAATCTTGTACAAATTATTTCTCACCCTTCCCTTTGTCAGATCACTTTGAAACGTTGCAGAATTATTCTTTGTCGGTGACAACGCGTGAATAAAAAAAATAATTAGTAAATTAATTAGTCGTAATTAATTGTTTTAATTGGAAAATGGCCACCCATCACAATAATCCCAATAATGTAGAGAATTAGGTCGTTCGTTTACAATTTTTAAACTAACAATAAATTAATAAAACCTTCTATTTTTATAAGTACTTCAATAGCTTAGTAGCAAAACATGTCGGCTTTCTATCATGGAGACTCGGGTGTAAATTCAGACTACTTTCTTTTTATTTCAATTTCTTATGAAAAGATACCCTCTCCTAACTCCCCCCCGCCCACACACACACACTAGTCTTAAAAAGTGAGTGGACCAGAGAGCACTGACATTGCTATAAGCATGAAAGTTCCATCAAAAATAAAGGTCAACTAAAATGACCAAGAAGATAAGTAGATATTACAATACAGACAATGACTTGACAAATTGTAATCGTTTTCTCGGATCGCACTCACAAAAGTAAAGTCTACTGATAAATCAAACGATTTATCCTTTTTAGACAACAAATCTTTATGATAATACATGTTTTTAGTAAAATTTTGAGTCACCAAAAATTATTGACATAATTGATTCCAAATAAACGATGCAATTTCACTCGTTATAAGCGAGGTCTTGTGTTTAAGTTTTATATTGAATATCCTATGTTTGAGTTTGTGTTCAAGTTTTATATTGACTCTACTCTGTTTGAGTTTGTGACATCCAGTTTAGTCACGTGTTGTTGTTTTTTCAGAACAAGGTCCAAATTTAAGCACGACAACAGCGACACATTGCACCTGTCAATGTTGATGTCAAAAAAGCTTGCCTAAAAGTACTTTTGATGACGTTGATGTCAACAAAGCTTGCCTAAAAGTACTTGTGATGAAGTTCATAACGACAAAGTTCGTCTCAAATTATAGCACCTTGACATGTACCAAAGGTGCTGGTCGCACTGACTGTTTCAGAGCCGTTTTCTAGAACCCCGTCTACCCACCCACCTGAATTTTGAGCCCATGAATTGGCAAGCTGATTAGAGGAAAGTTATAAATTGTGACGGCTCTCACTATCCGGACTCTGCAAACAGCTCCCACTCGACACTACCAAGTTAAAGAACTTGCCGAAACAAAACAACGTAACAGTTTAGTGTCCACTAAATCCCAGCCAATACTGTACATTTGGCAACACGTAACAAGAGATTGTACACATGCTTCAACGTTTACAAACGAACCGCCGTATCAACTCTAGCACTGGCCTCTCAGCCTCATCCCGAACTTGCACTGGCCTCTCAGCCTCATCCCGGACTTGCACTGGCCTCTCAGCCTCATCCCGAACTTGCACTGGCCTCTCAGCCTCATCCCGGACTTGCACTGGCCTCTCAGCCTCATCCCGGACTTGCACTGGCCTCTCAGCCTCATCCCGGACTTGCTCTGGCCTCTCCGCCCCATCCTGGACTTGCACTGGCCTTTTTGCCTCATCCTGGACTTGCACGGCCTCTCCGCCTCATCCTGGACTTGCACTGGCCTCTCCGCCCCATCCTGGACTTGCTCTGGCCTCTCCGCCTCATCCTGGACTTGCTCTGGCCTCTCCGCCCCATCCTGGACTTGCACTGGCCTCTCCGCCTCATCCTGGACTTGCACTGAGTTCATTTGTTCAGGACGGACTTCAGACACTGAGCTCGTTGTGTTAGACTTAAGCGCAGATCAAGATCAAGACGTCGTCTCGTACTCGAGAGGTGTCTTTACAGTACTCCTCACCGTTCGTTAGCACTAAGTCCAGTAGAAAACATTCTATATTTGTATCTAAACCCCCACCGTTACACACACAAAAAAAAGAAAAACATTTAAAAATACCTTTTTTAAAAAGACAATACCTGCTTTCTTCAACTTATTGAACGATTTGTTTTTCTCTTAAAGATTTATAAATGTTAGATTTAAAAAACATTTTTTAACCCGCCTTTTTCCCCCTTTTCTCCGTGAAGAATCCTTAGTTAAGCGAATGTATAGATCTACCACAACTGTCAATATTCCAATAAGCATTTAAATCAAGATTTAGAAAACAAGGCTCAAAATTTTTTCTGAATTGAAACTGTTGAATCAATAAAGCCTTACGTTCGGAAATTCTCGAACGCGATAGTCCTTTCAAAGCCTATGTAGAATCTAGATCTAGATTTGGTCTCTAGGCAAATTTAAATTTATTTTTTTTTACTATGAAAAATTATAACGGTCAAACTAGAGTTTTCCCCACATGGCCAACGATATAGTAATTCTTTTCTCAGCGATATACATCAACTGTTAAATTTCTGGGAAAATCGTAAGAGCCAGCTCTGAGATCAGCGTCCACTTAACCTCCATGAAGGAGTGACTTGAACAGAGGTACTGTAAAAAACAAACAAAAATCTACTTCATTATTGTCGTATGATATCATACACTCAATGACAGTCCAAGTGGTAACCTTATTTCCCCCGAATTCAGTGCTTCCTTTCAAGTATATAATAATACAATTCATTGCTGCAAGCGATGGCGTGGGGGTGGAAAATAATCTATTCATAGTTGTACAGCTGATAGAGGGAGATCATTTGTTTAAAAGCATTGGTTGATTTTGAAACCCATGCAATACTTTAAATTATAAATATTTTATTAGTTCTATTAATTGTATGATTTATACAATAGTCGCTTTCACCATCAATCATTTAGCACATTGTCTTTTCAGAGTCTTCCGCCCATGAAAAGATTAGGTTCCAGCCGTTAGTGGCTTGTTTCTTCAGATGCTTCCCGTGGCGATGCAGATCCGCGTGCACCACGTGTTCCACCAATCCTCGCCCTCTGTTTATTCTCGTTTAGTAACCCCTATTTATTGTCTTCGCTGCTTATTTCGGGGGCGGTGGGTGAAATTAAAACACAGAAAGGAGGCGCACTGGGTGTCTCCAACTGGACACCGCTCGCCCTGATGTTTAGACACCACGCCAAGAAAAACTCCGCCGCGGGGGCTGGGGACTGGAAGAACGTGCCGACGCCACGCAGAGGGAGCACGCGCTGAGGGGAACAGTTGGTCGACGTTTGGGTTAAGGAGATTTCTGAACAGGGAAACTGAGATTTGAGAGGGGGAGGGGGGCTAATCCTCTTGACTTCAACAAAATACACATACACAAAAACTGCACTCATTCTTGACGGAAACAAAACAAGACACACACATACACAAAATGCACACACCCTTGACTTAAACCAAACAAGACACATACACACATACACAAACAAATGTACACACACCTGGGTGTTCACCCTCTTTAATCTAGTTTGTCCACGTTTTGTTTTCGAGACACCCAAATACTTCCCCCCCCCCCCCCCCCCCATGGCAAGGTTTGTGACAGCTCAAAGTATCACCCTTTAAAATTGGGCCTTTTCTATTTCAGAGTGTTTGGTGAGCATTTTATTCACTTGATAAGAGAGAAGGAACTTTTTATCTTTTTCTTTTGTCGTCTTCTGCATCGTTCTCATTTGACATGTTGGAGGGTTCAGATCAGTCAATCCTAGATCTAGCCGCATAGTGGTTTACAGATCAGACAGTTCTCCGAATGGTTTTTCTTCTATAGAAGGTATTGTGGCTTGTTCTGTCCTCGTGATATGCAGCTTTGAAGGACATTGGTCAGCATCAAACAGATGATCATTTAATCCTATGCGTATGGCCACACTCACCTCGGTCACCAAATTCTTCATAACAATCTATTCACTTAATATAATACTAATAAGTGACGAAACATATATAACGATACAATAACAAGCAAAATATTAAAAATCCTTTTTTAGTTAAGAAAAACAACAAAGCTTATCTAAAAGGGAAAAACTCTGCCATTAAAACTATACCTATCAATAATGTACAAGCTATTTCCCTTATTTGATATCAAACAAAATAGGTAATTACCAATACTTAATAGACTTGTTTATTGATTCACGATTTTTGAAGTTTAATAAATAATTGTTTAAAGTATCAACTTGATTGGAGAATAGCGTTGACAATTATTTAAGGGGACTAAACCCAACAAATGTATCCATATCTGTGAACACTGAAGGATTAGTTTCCCTTAGATTCAAACAAAATAATAAATTCCCAGTAATTAATTGACTAATTGGTTACTTTTTTTTATTGTTGTCTATGCCAATGAATAATTGTGCGAAACTTTCCACTTGATTTGAGAATGGGTGTGGGAGAAATAACGTGTATTTTTTTTTTTTTTTTTACACTTTTTACCAGACCGGCAGACTAGGAGATTGATATAAGCTTTGTAATAATCTAATATATAAAGCATAATTTAATGAATATTTATGAGTGTATGTTGTAGCGACGCACTTTAGGTTGAATGCTAGTGAACGCAATTTTGATGACATAAAATCCAAAGCGAGACTGTAGCTTAGCTAGATTGAAACGGACAGTTTAGGCCAGGCTTTCATAGAGGTAACATCGTACGTGATAGTGACTGAGACTAGACTGCTCCCGTTGTGAATTAAACAGTTATACTTCTCGATTAGCCTGTTGGTTGTTCACTCTATTTAGTTGTATTATTCGTCTAAATGTCGGTAATCAAGAACTCGCTAGTAACTTGGCGCGTACAGACACACGCAACCTATTGGCTGAACAGTACAAGTTGTACAGACTCAGACATTTACATCTCTACAATGTATGTTCCACTGGTGGATTCAGTTGGCGATAGGGGCTTCGCCCACCACACTCGGCCGACCTCCCCCGAGAGAAAGACGGGAGAATTTTTGTACAGAAATCACACAATTTATATACGAACTCTTTACTTATGTTAATAATATGTACTAATTGTTTATATTTTAAACAATTTTTGGATTGTGTCGTCCCCTCTCTAGTATGTTTATGTCGTTCCTTTTGAAATATTGACCGCTTCTGTGGCGGTGGGGGTAAATGGGTATGGGCCGATTGCATCTACTGCCCTCCCCATTCTAGACTTTAGACTGGGGGGGGGGGGGGGAGGGCGGTCCAATTTTTAAGCAGAAATCATAGTGTGTGAACAAAATTAGTTGAATATCTTTATAATAAAAGCTACTTATTGATATTTGAACCCATTAGTATATTATGTCAAACCACAATCTAAACTAAAATTAAATCCGTAGTAAATATAAAATGCAATCCCCCCGTCACCGGTCAGACCGATACTTTTTCTTCTGTAAAATAGTAAAGAAATTACGTTACAATATTTTTACAAATAAAAAAATCTGTCAGTAATATAAGTTTTATATGCTTTAAATTATATTTTTATATCGAGTCGCCCAAACCCATATTCTTTAATGCGAAATGCAATCATTAGCAATAATTAGAAAAAGGAGAGAGAACTCTTTCTGTCTCTCATATGATCGTTTTCACTTTACCGGCCCCAACGAAAACATGACTTGCTAAAACAAAATATTTAAATATGGCCACAGAGTCTGTGTAATTGTGCATGAATTGAAAAATAATTATTTACAGAAAGATTATGTTTTGGACATTTTAGAATTCATAAGAAATTTTTAAGTATAGAAGTATCAATTAAGATGAGTTTTGAAACCAAATATTTTTTCCTAGTTGCCATTTCGTAACTTTTACATGATCGGAGAATTTTCTATTGTATTAAAAACTTTGGGACTATAACTCACAATCACTACTTCATCCTTAAAATTTAGAGTAGAATCGAACATTACATTCTCCTCAGTCTTCCGAATTTTTTGGTTCAGAGCTTTAAATTACAGTTCTGTAACAAAACGAAGTTACAAAGAGGCGTATTGAACACATTTACCCTAATCACTTATTAATAGACTTTTTTTTTCAAATATTATTTTTCGAAGACATTTTTTTTTCGGCGGCGACCTTCAAAGCCTTAATCCAAATCCAATTTATCAATCTGTAGTGTAACTTTTCTTTACAAAGAACAAATCAATTGTATTTTGCAATGTAGTTAGGGGCTATAAATTCATAATAGAATTTTTTTTTTAACTATAAGCATCATTCAAATGTTCTTAATAATTAGAAATTCTGCATACGTCAAAACGTTCGAATATTTAAAGAATGTTTAACCATCGTTCTGTTCAGATCTTATTCTGACCAAAAAAAAAGCTTATTACCAGAGGTCCTGCTTGACATAAAGGTAATATTACTATAGATAAAAATATACTAATGCTACTTGAGCCTCGATTGTCAATCACACTTCGATATCGGCCATTGCCCCCAGGTTGCTTTATTTTACTTAATCTGACCTGCCTTTTTATAGGATGAATAATGAGCTTTAGATGCTAGTGGTATTTAGACAATGGATGGCTTCAGTCGTTCGCCAAAAACAGTCACGTGATAAACATTGATAAAACTACTTTTTAAAAAACTGTCACGTGATAACCATGGTTGATTCCGATTAGGTCGTAAGTTGTATAGAAGAGATGGGTAGGCACATGGCTCAATGGTCTATTACAATAATCCAGCAATCAGTATACACACACATACTCACACTGTATCTAGCCATTTAGTTCACTTAGCCTTCAGCACATTAATTATAATTGGCGGTGATATTTCTCCATTCCCGTTGATTGGATATTGGGCCTGGCATTAAAAAAATTACTTCATCTCCCCCTCCCCATATTTTTCCAAGGAGGACATGATTACCATGGTTACACAACGAGGCCATCTCTGCCACTAGAAAGCCCTTAAGGACAGGGTATCGTTTGTTCTGTTTGATGATAATTGCAGGAGAAGATCACTCGCTCCGCTCTACAAGGGAGACAATCAAAGAATAAAAGGGGGGTATTCGAATTATTTTTTGAAGCGGTCAAAAACTGTAAAAGGCGGTGAAGGTGTTCATTTCATCTTGTCAGACGTCTGCTCTCCTTCCCACACGTCGAGCACGTGCAGTAGTCTGACCACTCAAACTATCGTAGAAGTCTCCCTTTTCCTGTCATTTAGACTCACCCCCCCCCCCTTTTTCCATTCTAATCGTGCGCGGGAACTATCGCATGTAATTTGCTGGCGATGTCAGAAAAGAAATCATTTTTCCAAGTTTGGCTTAAAATTATTTAATTATGGCGGCATTTCCAGACTGCATCGCAGACTAGCATGACAGAAAAGATGTTATTCCGCCTTGTCATTCACATTTTAGCAGAAGTGAGAGATTAGTTCCTTTATATATTCATCTTGTCGTCTGAAAGAAATGGAAATAGCTTACGAAAGGAATGTTACACAATTACAGTGCATATTTAGTACGTATTTAAAGTTAGATAATATAATATCCCAATGTCATCTCTCTCTCTCTCTATCTCTCTCTATATATCTATCTATCTATCTATCTATCTCTCTCTCTCTCTCTCTCTCTTTCCAATACAATTTATTGAAAGTTTTCTTTTCTAGTATACAAAACACGTAACTGTCCACGAAACACTTTTTTTACAAAGCTTACAGAAACTCACTCTGTCTGTCTGGTAAAAAGTTTGTAGCCTACATGTTTTTTCTCCCACACTTAATCTCGGATCAAGCTGAAGTTTTGCACAATTATTTCCTTTACCTGACAACACAAGAACAATAAACATAAATTTACCAATCAGTTTATTAACTATTGGTAATTAATTATTTTGTTTGGTATCTCGAATAAGGGAAAGAAATTGTACTTGACTGACGTGTTGATATAAGCTAAATTAGTTCCCTTTAGAGGCCGCCGCTTTAAAGTAAGTTTAAAACTAACAATGGATAAACATACAATCGTCTATTTTTACTAGCAGAGTGGTTTGTATGTTGGCTAGAGGAGGCTAGAACCACGAGTTCGAATTCAGGTCCTTTTAAACCCTTTTTCAAACCTGTAGTAAAATCAATAAATTTAGAAAGCCTTCAGGAGAGAAGACTCTTTGGTAATGTAGCAATTATACATTAAACACTGAGCCATAATCTTCAAATATAAAAACAAAATCTAATAAATACTCTGAAGGACACAAAGATAAAGACACATTGCTCGTTCCATATGCTATTTTCCCTTGTGCTATTAGAGCATGGAATGGGTAGAATTTAAGTCATTGGTTAATATGCAGGACTAGAGACATGACGAGTAGGACGTAATCATTTTCTTTTTGAAGTAACGTCTGTATTGTATAAGATAAAAAAAAAATAAGATAAGACACAACTCCTGTTGATGTGAACTCTGAAGAATCTGAAACGGGTTCTGAACTTATTAATTAGTACTATTAGTACTATTAGCTTTATGAGTTAGCATTGTATGCAGTAGTCTATAGAAATATGAAACAAATTCCGTATTTTAAAGCAATTTATTTTTCTTTTTTCTTAAGTCTACTTATTTTAAATATGCCTTAAGTCATTTCCACTTCCTTTTAGACAAAACCAATAATAATAGCATTAATAAGATAGATCTAGACTCTTTTGCTTTTCTTTTTTTTTTTCGAGAACAAGAGAGAGAGAAGAGAGAGAGAGAAAGAAAAAGAATGGAATAGATCTATTGTCCTTTCGATACAGTGAAATAAACTATTACAATAAATAAGACCAAATATATATTTCTTTTTATTTAGAGCACAAAATATCAAAATAGATGTAAAAAGAGGAAAGGCGAACGGGAATGTGGTATTCCATTGGGGCCATAGGAAAATGCATTTTTTTTCTCTATTATTGAAACTGATGCTATGAAGAAATGTGTGCGGTGTCTAATAGAAGAGAGCGGGCCGTGAAATGTCATCGTAAGAGATACACTCATTCACGGCCTAAAAATGTAGGTTCGGTTGATCAGTAAAATGTGGCCCGTTTGATTGAAATTCAAATTTAAAAAAAAAAAAGAAAGATGGGGGCATTTCGGGCTTTCGGCCAAAATAAAAAATAAAAAGCCGGTGCGTACTGCTAGTATTATGATAAAAGTTTTATTTAGTACTGTTCAAAAGCAAGTTATTTCAGTTTGTTTTTTAAGTTTAAATAGTTAAGTTATATTACGCCTACAACGCTCTAGTTGTCTACCAGCTGTTTGTTGCTACAATTCAACGAGCGTCAACATCAATAGGCCCCCCTCCCCTTATAGATCGGAATCTTTCTCCCATCACCCAAAAGGTAAAAAAAAAATGGATACGCCACTAGATTATCCAATATTTTTTACCTTCCACCAGGCACATGATAATCCTGAACAAGACACATTTGTGTCCAATCTTTTTCTTGGCGGAGTATTGACACTTCCATATTAGTTCATTTTACATAATTCATCGTCTTCATGCCCATTGCACAATGCCAAGGCTATTTATCTTCTGAAAAACAGAAGCAAGAACCGAGTCCAAAACAATTACGCTTGCTTTGTATCGTTTAGTTCTTCAAATGTTTTCTTTCAACTAAACCTATCAAGAGAATCAAGAGAATATTCAATAGGTCTATTTTTTCCAACACTTTTTCCCTACCAGTGTTGTCAGCTGCTGAGTTTAATGTGGTGTAGCTAAATATTTTCAAAGGTACATATCCCTTCAAACTACACTTACTTATTAAAAATGCATGCGGCCCAAAGAACTTATCAAAGAAAAAAGACAAATAGTTTCCTTTGTTTAAGATTGTTAGTTTGGGCGGAAGTCTTTATTGAAGTTCAAGGTTAGTTAAACACGAATGCATTAATGACGCGTGCAAACAATCATACACAAAACAATGCCTTCAAATCGCCGAGTTCTAAGTCCTTTAGAAATACATTTAAAATATTTAATGCGAACTTTCCATGAAATGCGTGATTCAGAGGCAGAGAAATACTTGCAACTACTTGGACTACTGCCATGGGGGAGGGGGGCTCAGTAGTTAAGGGCTCGGCTCCCAACCCTAGGGTCCTGGGTTCGATTCTCTGTGATGAATAGAATCTTGAATTTCCGGATTTTTACGGCGCCCCTGAGTTCACCCAACTCTGACATTAGTTTGGGAAAAGAAAAGGCGGTTGGTCGTTGCGATGGCCACATGACACCCTCGTAAACCGTAGTCCACAGGTGACCTTTACATCAACTGCCCTTTAGACCACAAGGTCTGAAAGGGGAACTTTACTCTTTTTTTTACTTTACAATATTGCTCAAAGAAAAAAACAAACCTTTCTTATGGAGAATGTATTAAGTTTGTGAATTTGTTGAGATTTTCAATCAAACATGGAACAGCCATGATAAAAACGTTGTTTTCAGACACTGCATCCTACAGCAAGACATTCTTTGTAAAACTCTTAAATTTAAAACACTTTTCAATGTAATAGTTATGCTTGGAAATACGTTCCGTTTCCGTGGTAAACACACAGACAATATCAAGAGTTACGAAATCTATGCAATATGAATACTGAGATGTGCTTCACTACACGGAAATAAAGCGACTTAGTGTAAGACTCGTCTTCAAAGTTATCTAAAACAACAATATACCCCAGAGAAGGAACACTCTAACATATAATAATAATAATAAAATTAATAATAATAATATTAATAATAATGATTTAGTTTATAGAGCACTGTTAACAAACAAAATGCAGGCTCAAGGCGTTGTGATAACATTACAAACACAAACACGAGAACTAAAATGACAAACTGATATAAACAAGTTTTTAACAGATAGGTCTGAATGTTCTTCTTAAAAGTAGTGTAGCATGTTGTCTGTCTGAGATCAATGTGGAGTGAGTTCCAAACCTTTGGTCAGTGCACCGAAAAAGCCCGCAGGCCGTAGCCTTTGTCACAGATCTTCTGTCGCAGGAACAAATGAAATGTAAAGATATACAGGGTAAAGTCAAAATGACGACAATCATGAAGATAATCTGAGGCGATTACCTTAGAAGCAAAATGCATGGCCCAACACATTTTTTCTTAAATGTTTGGACCCGCTATTTAAAAAGTAATTGTGTCATCTCTCAGCAATTAACAATAAAAAAAACAACATAAAAAATACTTTTAAAAAACGTTTTTACAAAGTGTTTTTACATCAATAAGTTTGAATCAGTAATGTACTTGAATTTGTACTAGATCTATTTGGCGGATACAGAAGGGGGGGGCGGTAGGGGCGATGGACCCTTCCCCACTCGGGCGACCCCCTCCCGAAGGGGAAGGCGGACAAATTTTAGTATAGAATTCATACAATTAGTATTCGAATTTATTACTTATGTTAATAATATATACTAATTATTTATATTTCAACCTATTTTTAAATTATTTCGCTCACTGCCTTCAGTATTTTGGCCGATATGGTGGGGTCGGTGGGGGGCGATGGCATCAATCCCCCCCCCCATAATCTTTCTAGTGGGGGGGGGAGCGGTCCAATTTATTTGTGGAAATCACAACTCGCTAACAGAATCAATGAAATATCTCTAGGATTAAATTTGTTATTGGTATTGTAATCGATCTTTATATTAGGTCGTTCACCTGTTGGCCGATTGGGGGGGGGGGGCGCGAATACCTCTACTGCCCTTCCCACTCTAGCCCTCTGAGTGGCGGGGGCCGTCCTATTTTTATGGAGAAATCATAGTATGTGAACAAAATTAGTCGAATATCTATATAATATAAACTACGTATTGATATTTGAACCCATAGTATATAATGTCGTACCGCACTCTAATCTCAAATTTTATAATTAGTAAATATAAAATGAAAAAAGGTTGTACCAGGTGGGAGGGGCGATACATGCAATCACTTTCCCCCCATCGGACAAATCAATACTTTTTCTTTATGTATTATAGTTAAGAAATTACAAAATATAAAAAAATCAGTCACTAATATAGGTTATACATGCTATAAATTAAATTCTTACATCGAGTCGACCCACTCCTATTCGTTAATGCCAAATGCAATCTTTAAGTAGAAATTATAACAAGGAGCGAGGATTAATCGTTCTCACTTTACCGCCCCTCCCCTTTATCATAATTATTTTAAGACAGACTTTGCTTAGGAAAAGTTATAATTCAAACGCGGGAAAACTGTTATAAGTTATAAAATGGTTTAATTTAATAATTTACACTTAGAATTAGCGCAGGACCTCTGGGAGTGCGGGGCTCACTGCGTTGCAGTGGCCTGAGACCGGCCCTGACTGCCTGTTATCTATGTCATGATACGTCTATAAGGTGTAAGAAGCGCCACCCACCTCTCCTTCTGCGACTACGTTAATCTCGTTCTTTAACTAACCTAGGAGATAGGGGGAAAAACTAACCGCGATAGCTATAAAACCTTTCACGATCAAGTACAATAAGGTTGAGAAGATCGATTAGGAGTGGTGGTTATTAATACGAGATCAGTCCGACTCACATCCTTTTAAGTTTAAGAACTTTCTCTCTTATTCATAAGCGCTTAAATACACACGCACAAGCTCATATACGCTAACTTTCCGCAGGTGCCAATCATCACCCTCTTAATCTGAAAAAAAAGGGACAAGGTCGGTGTAGAGAGAGGAAGAGAGAAAGAGAGAGAGAGAGAGAGAGAGAGGAAGAGAGAGAGAGAGAGGAAGAGAGAGAGAGGAAGAGAGAGAGAGAGAGAAGAATATAACAGTGGATGTGTTCATCCGTCTCTGCCAGCACTGGGGCAGGGGAGAAGTTCGTTCACCGCTTTGTTCAGTTCGACACATAGAGAGACTCTATGCCAACGTCTTCCATGACGTCTCAAGAGGATCACTTCTTTCTGGAGTCCAACAGCAGATATGACGTCTCTTTGAGGCATCAACTTTTGTCCTCACGAGGCATTATCTCCGCGTCCCTCCTTATCGTTATATCATCTCTTTCTTTCTCGCTCTCTCCTCTCTTTCTCCTCCGGACTGTGCACACACTCACTCTCATCAGTGTCTTGTTTGTCATTTTCACCATCGTCTGTCGCTGTCATCATTGACACTGTCAAGATATGGGAGAGTGGGACAACAATATTTAAACAGGCGGTTTTTGTGGCGCCCTCTGGAAGTTCTCCTTTTTTTCTTTCTCCCCTTTCAGTTGTAACCGCATAGTGTATAGCATTTGATTATTTTCCAAATCCCATTATAAAAGTTCTCTCCCCAGCTAGCTTAACAATTGCTTTCCATGAAAACATTTCTGTAAAAAATCCCTTCAAGCACAAAGGTCAAAGGTTTGGTGATCTAGCTGTCTAATTATATTCAAATTTAAGGCCAGCAATTCAAGTCAAAAGTAAAGCATTCTTTTCAGACCTTGCGATCTATAGGACAGATGATAAAGGTAATCTGACGGTTAACGAGGGTGTCTTGTGGCCAGAACAACGACCAGCCGCCTTTGATTTCCTTAACTAAAATCAGGTTGGCCTACCCATTAGAGTTGTGCGGACTCAGGGGCGTCCTGAAAAATCCCGAAATAAAAAATCCCTGTCTTCAACGAGATTCGAATGTCGTAAGCTTGGATTTCCTGCAGGCCAAATATAATAGGACATCACTGTTCGAGCAATTTTGTTCCCGCGTTTTTTTTCTACCGAAGCCACGCCTCTATGCCACACTACATGAGCTCTTCCTGCTCATTCGACTCTTCTACCAACTGTCTGTCTGTCTGGTACAAATCTTGTACACGTTATTTCTACCACTTCCCATTCTTAAATTAAGTTCAAACTTTGCCCAAATATTCATTGAAGATTATAATATGGATCTAGTTCCTTTATTACGTATTGACGTTACGTTAGTCAATAACAATACACGAATCATTCCAAAAAGTATCCGATTAGTTCATCATTTATTACTCATTAATCAACTTTGTTTTGTGTAGCAGATAGGTACAAAACCCCGTAATTTTCCGATAAACTGCAGTCAGTACTTACCGGTTTCTTCCCTTAGATAAGCTTTGTTTTTAAAAAGTATTCTTTTTTAGCGGCCCCGAAACGGGGAATAGGCGCTATTTTATGTGGTCTGTCTGTCCGTCCTTCACGTTTAGATCTCAGAAACTAGAAGAGAAAATGAAACTCTGACATCACGATGTTTTAGATCATTCAAAGTTGTGATGCGACGGCTACTTTTTTCTTTTCCGAAAGTGAACCATCTCATTTTTTAAATTATCTATGCCTGCAGATTAAAAAAAAAAATACACCACTTTAAAATGAAAAACTTCAGGGAAGGTAATATTTTTTAAAAAGCTCACTGACTTCCTCATTAATGACTCAAGCCTTATTCTTAGATTCGGGGATTGGTAAAAAAAAAATGCATCTTAGGTCACAATGGACAAATTATCAATGGATTATTATAAAATATATTTTCCATTTCTAACTCGTGGAATGAAATAGTGATTGAAATGTTTTTAAGAAATAATTTTGATACGAACTTCGCTTTAGTTGTAAGTTTTAAAAAAATAAGAACTACTGTTATAGAGCATAGTTTAGACATATCCTCGTTATACGCTTGACAGTCTAAATAAGACTAAATAGAGCCCAGATATAGATATATTTATACTGTATATATATTATAAATTTATCAATAATTTTAAAAAATTTAATTATTAAGGCAACAGCTTATCTTCTGACAGCTTAGGGGTGTAGATTTATTTATTATATAAACAGTAGTATTACATAAGGAAATGAATCCGATTCGAACAGCATAGTACACAATTACCCGGTACCAGAAGGCCTACTAATCCTGATCATAATATTGGCCATGGGCGTAACCAGGGGGTTGGGGTTCAACCCCCCCCCCCCGAAATGAAATGCCCCCCCCCCCCCCCCCCCCCGCCGAAATGAAATCGAATGAAATGGAATCGGAATTTAGTGACTGATTTTTTGCTTTGATTTTGTTTATTTTAGGTGAGATTTTAATACTAAACCATCACTTGCCCTAACACAACCAAAGGGGTTTTGAGTTTAAAACCCCCTACCAGGGGGTTCGAGTTTAAAAACCCCTACCAGGGGGTTCGAGTTTAAAACCCATACCAGAGGGTTTTGAGTTTTAAACCCCCTATCTGGGTTTTTTGCAGTTAACTCCCCCTCTTCTATAAAACAAAACAAAAAAAAATGCAAACGAAAATCCTCTAATTCCAAGAGCACAGATAAGGAAGATTTTGATTTTAAAACCCCTCAAAATTTACGATAAACCCCCTCTTCAACATAAAAAAAAAGCTAATTACGCACTTAAAATGTTATGAGCGTAGCTAAATGGGTTTTGACTCAGTTTTAAGCTTAAATCCCACTTTAGCGGGGTTTAAATGTAAAAATACCTTTTTAATAATAAAAAACATAGCAAATTATACACTCAAAATGTTATGAGTGTAGTCAAAGGGGTTTTGAGTTTAAACTCCCCTCCAGTGGAGTTTGAAGCTAAAAAGTACCTCTTTAATATAAATAAAAGCAAATTACTAACTCTAAAATCTATGAGCGTAGCCAAAGGGGTTTTGAGTTTAAACCCCCCGCCAGGGGGGTTTGAGGCTAAAAAATACATCTTCAGTGTAAGAAAAAAAGCAAATTAAGCACTCAAAATGCTATGAGCGTTGCCAAAAGTGGTTTTGAGTTTAAACCCCCACTCAGAGAGTTTGATGCTAAAAATACCTCTTCAATATAAAAAAAGCAAATTACACACTAAAATTATTTGAGTGTAGCCAAACCAATCAGGGGTTTTGAATTTAAACCCCTCTTCTACAGATGGCCTTTTTTTTTTAAAGTTTAAAGCCCCTCCAGATGGTTTTGAGTTTAAATCCCCCTACAGAGAATTTTGAGGTGGAAAACCCCCAACAGATGATTTTGACGATAAAACTTCTCTTTTCGATATAAAATCTAAAGCAAACTACGGTCACTTAATTCCAAGAGCGTATTCAAGAGAGGTTACACATTTTTACCAGTGGCAGGGCTCCATTAATAAACTGCATTGAATAGTCATCTGCCGAAATTGAAAAACACTAAATGTGGCTCAACAAAGATGGCTAAGACAGATTTTAGGAGTCAGTTATAGAGATCGGGTCTAAATCAAGAAAATCCTATGCCGAACTGGGAGTCGACCCCTTAGTAAGATTGTGAGAGAGCGAGGCATGAGGTTTGCGGGACATGTTCTCCGACAAAAGGAATTACGCTAAGAAGAGTTGCAATGATATCGTAGTACAACTTGACGCCACTCATTCATGGAGGTCTTCATGGCAGGTGGGAAGAGGCTTCAGACGATACCAGTGACAGATTGTTATGGAAACAGCTTGTCGGCAAATGCGCCGAACGTCAGTAAGAATAGCACATTAGGTTTTTGAAATAAAACTTTTTAATAGCAGCAAAATGCACTGTAGATACCTCAGAATATGCATTTTGTTGGCTTTCAATACCAGAAATAGTGCTTGGCAGCGGGGCTTCGACCCGCGCTGGGGGAGCTCCTAGCGCTCCACAAGACTCCCTTGCTAGTAATGTCGGGGAGTCTACAATTTTATGGAAACAGCTTGACGGCAAATGCGCCGAACGGCGCGGGAGGACCTAAGTCAGTAAGAATAGCACATTAGGTTTTTGAAATAGAACTTTTTAATAGCAGGAAAATGCACTGTAGATATCTCAGAATATGCATTTTGTTGGCTTTCAATATCAGAAATAGTGCTTTTTTTTCGTGTTGCCAATTTATGTAATTTTTGTTTCTCTTTATTGTATGTAACATTTTATTAATTTTATATCTATGGATAAGGTTAATAATTATTATTTTAAAAAATATAGGTGTACGCTAAAAGAATATCTGGAGGCGCGGGGTTCGGGTTCGAATCCTGGTGAAGACTGGGAATTTTAAAATTTGGGATCTTCAGGGCGCCTCTGAGTCCACCCAGCTCTATAGGTACCTGACATGAGTTGTGGAAAAGTTGGTCATTTTGCTGGCCAATTGACACCCTCGTTAACCGTGGACATTAGAAAAGATGACCTTTACATCATCTGCCAGATAGATCACTAATGAATGTATTAAAACAAATTGTAATTGAAAAGTACTTATATTTGATAAAAATTCATTTTGAAAGATTTAAAATTTAAAAGAGAAAAATTAAATAACTTTTTTTTAGTGCCCAATGATTTTAAAAATGTTACTTTCAACCATCAAAACAACACAATGGCTTGAATATTCCTGGTCCATTGGTAAATTCAATGGGGGCCGCCTCTAAGTTTGTGTGATAACACAAACTCTCTTTGTAATCTTTTTTTTTCTAGCGCTTGTTTTTATGTCATCACTGGTCCATGTTGCTGTGGATATTTGTAAAGCAGTGGCTCTATATCCAGAACTCTCTAATGTAGAAAGAAAGCATGTCATTTTGTATACTTTTCTTTTTGCATGCAAATTATAGCCGCTGAATCGACTGTATTCTTGTAATAATTTATTCTTCATTGTTTGGTGGCGATGAGTGCACATAACTATTTGTAGTTATCAAAGTTATATACAATGTATTGATTATCAAAGGGAAATAATCTCAATCTTTTTATTTCATTCGACATTATTGTCTCCCTTCCGTTGTTGAGCTGTCTGATTTTCTTTTGTTACCAGGAAGGCGGCGATAATAAGACGACAGTGGAGGGGACCGAATAACGCCATTGGGTGATGCTGGAGATCATGCGTCATCGGGTATACACTTGGCGCCCACTGCGGCGACGTGATGTCGCAGTAAAGTGTGAGTAAAGACTACAGAGAAGTGGAAAGGAAAAAAATAGTGAGGGGGGAGAGAGAGAGAGAGAAACATCCCACCCTATCCTCCAAGACCGGGAGAGTTTATTTTTCTTTATAATGATCGTGAATCATTCTTTTTGTTCTATTGATATGGTGCAAAGCAGTCTGGGGGGCTGGAGTGGTAGCGGGCTGTTTGGTCGTGATCTGTGATAGATGGCGCTTTAAATATGTACGACGCTCTGTTCTCTTGGACTCTGCTACGCTGTCCTTTGAAATGGGTCTTCTGTTGAAGGAGTGATCCGTCAAGCGTACCGTCGTCAGCGAAACAAAATGTGTTGCTATTTTTTTCCCTTCCTACCTTCTGACACCTCGCTTGTAGTTAACACAAAACTTCAGAGGTATAGAATGTGTGACAGAGAAAATTGAATTTTAGAATATTCCTGTAATGTCTAGTGGGCCAGATCGCATTTCCGTTTGTGTCTGAGTCGTTGTTTACACAAAACTTATTTCAATTAGCATTTCAGGAAAGAAAAAAACAACAACATTCTGTTGAAATGAATACGAGGCTAAACTGAAATTTGAAGTCAATTTAATTAATGCAACAACAAAATGTGTTTGTCAAACGTTTCTTTAAGCTTCATGTATTTCTGTTCTGTGTCATTGTGTGGCCATTAATTATTGAAATAATTTATTAGGCTTCAATATTTTTTTGTGTGTTTAAAAGTTTTACACCTTAAGGGTTACATCTTTCTCTGGTAGTTCCAGAACTGTGTGACTATTCTAGGGAACACTTAATAGGAGGCGCTGTGGCTGAGCGGTAAAGCGCTTGGATTCTGATTCGGTGGTTCCAGGTTCGAATCCTCATGACGGCTGGGAATTTTAATTTCGGGATCTTTGGGCGCCTTTGAGTCCACCAAACTCTAATGGGTACCTGACATTAGTCGGGGAAAAGTAAAGACGGTTGGTCGCTGTGCTGACCACATGACACCCTCGTTAATAGTGGGCCACAGAAACAGATGACCTTAATCATCTGCTCTATAGATTGCAAGCTCTGACAGGTGAACGTTACTTTTACTTTGCTTTAAAGACTTAATACATTTGACTAATAACTCAAGTATTTAAAAGACAAATAAGAAGAGTACTTTAAAGTAATCTCTGCTAATTGGATTACTGTAATCTTTCATAGGCAATAGTAGCCTTGAACATCGCAGGTGTCAAACAGTAAGTAGCGTCCCTACAAGCTCCAAAGACTAAATGTGGCTCGATAAAAAAATGTCTAAGACGGATTTTAGGAGTATGTTACAGAGGTAGGGTCTTAAACAAAGAAATCCTATGCCGAACAGAAACTCGACCGCTTAATGAGGTTGTGACCGAGCGTCGCATAAGTTTTGCGGGACAAGTTCATCGACAAAATGAATTACGCGTACCAAGAGCTCTGATGTAATGGAGCCCAATACGAGGAAAGTGCAAACAGGGATGTCCTCGTATAGCTTGGCGTCACATTTTCATGGACGACCTCAGAGAAGTGGACACCAGGTGGGAATTGGCTTCAGACATTGCCAGTGAAAGATCGTTATGAAGACAGCTTGCCGGCCGATGCGCCGAGAAGGATATTTGTCTATCTAAGTTGTCACAGCTCACTTTTTTTTTTTTGAGATGTCAGATGCTACGAGATGTTCCTGTGACGTGCCGGGGATTCTGTAGAATGCAATTAAATATTTTCAGCTTTCTCAATACACTATTATCCTATCACTTGTATGGACCAGTTGGAAAAGGGAGTGTGGAAGATGGGGGTATCTGTGTGAATGTTACAGAGATCGCTTTTTAAATGCATTTTTTTAAAGTTGTAAGACTTCAATTCTAACTCAGGGCTCTAGCCTCTCAAGGAGACTAATTCAATTTATACCACCAAATCTGTCAAGTATAATTTCCGTCCCTTGTTCGATACCAAGCAAAATAATTAATGTTCAATAGTCAATTAAATTATTGGTTAATTTCTTTTATTGATTCTTGTTTGGCAGGTACAATAAATAATTGTGCAAAATTTCAACTTCATCCGAGGTTGGGTGTGGGAGAAAAAAAACGTGTACAAACTTTTTACCAGACAGACAGAACGACAGACAAAGTTGGTATAAGAAAATTTAAAATAATTAATGACTTGGTAAAGGTTGATAAGTGTATGTATTGTAATAACTTAAGTGAGGCAACTCAACGAGGCTCATCGATGTTTAATTACACGACATCACAGGTACACAAAACAACATCTATCTTAGGCACAATCTCTCCATATCGTCTCTCTACTTGGGCGGAAATCGTTCTCTTCTCTTCCTAATGTTGACATCCTTCTCAGTCTCGTTTATCACAGTGCGCACCTTCTAGCTTAGATGGCGGTGCGGGCCGGTGCGCATGGCAGAGTCATAACATTGCCCCCGTCTTAGCATTTTTCGTCCCGAAAAGAAATACTGCAGCTAAGGTTTGACTATTCAGGTGGAGGTCGATCAGTGGGAGCCACAGGCGGCAGGGAGCGTGTTCCCCAGGAAGCCATCCTCATTGTTTTCCTCCAGTGCCTCTTTCTCCAGTCGACCAGGCTGTTGTTGCGACGATGACGTGGCCGTTTGACACACAAAGAGATAGTGTCGAGCACTGTTTTCTTCAGCACAGCCGTTGATCGGACACGCTGTCTCAGCAGACCTTCCCGACAGACGCCTCTCAAGGGAGCTGCAGGTTCACTTGCAGCCACGTTGCAAACAAAGTCCAATGCACCGCAGTCATCCTCAGACAACAGTCTCACGTCCAGAAGATAGGTCTCTTCAGGTTTAAGTGGAAAATGTCTTCCTCTTGACAGCTCAGATTTAGAGTGGTTTGATTGACATTCATCTATGCCAATGTCGATGATGATGGTAGAAGTACACATACCTTGTTGGTGATTTTCTTGGCATCTAAATTCTATGTGTGATGCGCCGCACGTACAGTTCATGCTAAACTTCTGGATGCAGTTGTCAAGCTTCGAATTTTACCTCGTGAGCACCGGCAGATAGGCAGAGGTCTTTAAGGTCCATAGCAACAGGCTTGAACGCAGACCCAAAGTTGTCTTGATCTGTCCAGCTCATTAAGGTACTGGCAACAGGTACAACAGGAACAAACGCTTCAGGCACATAACAGACTTCAGTTTCCTCATTTGTCTCTTCCCTTCAATTCGGTACATCCCGTTGAGATCGTCGCAGCAATCGTTGTCACGTTTCTCGTCTAGAAAGTCTCGCCCACAAGAATTGCCCACAACACAGCCACAGACGGCGCTCCAATCCCCAGTGTCTCCGTCACCACTATTTGTGCAGCCACAGTCCTGACCATGCAACTTCTTCACCAACGAGTCTACAGGCAACTGCTCCTTTATCAACGAGTCTACTCCTTTCGCTTGAGACACCATTTTATCTACCTTGTTCCCCATACTGTTAATTTGTTCACACATTGCATCAATTTCTTCCTGTATCTTGCCAATGAGCTCATAAATCTCCGGTTTAATTTCAAATAAGTAGGTATCTGGATCTTCGTCTTCATCTATCAAGGCTTGCCGGAGACGAGCTGTAAGCACCTCCTTGGTACCACCAATTATCTCATATCGGTAACGAAGTTCCTTCCTAAGCTCTTTAACTGAGAGTTGGTCTAATTGTTTAAAGCTGCCATTGTAAATCCTACTTCCTCTCGTTTATTCCCTATAATCCCACTTCTGGCACAAATTGTTGCAACTCTTGGTTAGGCACTCAACGAAAAGGGAGGCAACTTTGAAATCTGGTTCTACCTAAAACATGTAGGTCTCGGGATCCTCCCTTCATCAACCAGGTTCTGTCTAAGACTGGCTCTCATCTTCTCTTTGTCACAGAAAATCCTCAGCTCCCTGGTTCAGAGCTCCTCTTTTAGCTGTTTACATCTAATTTCATCTAGCTTCCTAAGCGTTGTCATTCTTATCCTTTTTGTTGAGCCGGTGAACGTAAACAGGAAGACACTAGGATAGTGAAAAACAGTGCATCAGGGATTGTGAAGAGTCTGAATGTTTGGGAAACTAAGAAGCCAGCTTTTATGCTGCCTGAAGGTTATAGTAGGGACCTGGAGCGAAGCGGGGAAGGCAGTCGTTGGTCCACATTCGAGTTAAGAAGCAAAGGACTGGTATACTTAGTAGTAAGACTCTGAGGAAGCTGAAGGATGTTATGTGTTTACCCTAGTAAATAAACACTTGTATTTATTTCCTGGTAAACTGTGTTGAGTTGCCTGCCTTTTCGTTGAGTACCTAAACTAGAGTTGCAATAAGTGTATGTATGTCTGGCTCAGTGTGTGTAAGTAGAATCGCAGATCTCAAAGAGCACACATTTCTAGTCGGTTTCTTTTATTTGCGATGATATTGATGACTGTAATGAATCCACGTTGTAACCAAATAAGAAAACTGGAAAACAGTAGAAAAATGAAGTACAATGACCCATAATTCAGGATCTTGGGCGTAGCCGGGGGAAGGGGATTAACATGTCGAGCAAACCTCATGCGACTCTATGCGCCTCACTTAGTGGTCGACTCTTTAGTCCATTCTCAACTTCGGCAGATGAATTCCGTGCTATTCATTGCACTTTATTAATGAAGCCCATCGACTGGTAGAAATCAGAATCCTCTCTTGGCTACGCACATCGATATTGGTGACTGTAGTTTGCTTTAAATTTTGTATTGAAAAGGGAAGTTTTATCGACAAAACCATTTGTTGTGGGTTTTAAACTAAAATATCAAAACCCCCTTAGCTACGCTCTTAGGATTTGGTGACTGTAGTTTAGCCTACGTTAGAATAATATTGAAGAAGTTTTTTTAACCTAAAACTCTCTTGGTTGCGCTGGTGCAAATGATGGTTTAACATTAAACTCTCACTTATAATAAACAAAATTAAAACAAAAATCAGTCACAAAATTTCACCATCTCTCTGCGGGGGGGGGGGGGGGGGGGGGGGAGGGAGCGGGACTTTCATGTCGGGGGGACTTTCATTTCGGGGGGGGGGGGGGGCTGACCAACACGATTCTTTCTTGTCCCACCTTATGTTGCTTAAAGAACGTCAAAGGGATTACAAATCTACGAGTGTACAAATAGAGTGGGTATATAAGAGTGATTGATTCGAATCTTGTATAAGTCCATGCGAGATAACTCTGTGAAGAAAGACTTTCATTTCGTCTGTTGCGTATGGAGTCATTCAGGAGACCGACCAGGAGCGAGTCGCCTACCTTGACAGTGCAATGCTCCAGATATTTTCCTAATGCATGGGGTGGCCAACCTTTTGTTTCCGTGAGCATATTATTTTTACCTTTCATTCAGATGCGCCAATTTTAATTGTACAAGTTTCAGTTCTTTAAGTTATGGTAATTTGTACAGATTCTGGTCAGTTATACATAGCGGTGTGTTTCAGGGAAAGGAATCTAAGAAAAAAGAAAAAGATAAACTTTACTTAATGAGTCTGTTTTTTGTTAACAATTCAAGTTTCCTTTTATAATTTATAGTACGTAAAATGTACTATTTTCATATTGTCCATATACTAGTAGTAATTTATGACAACTGTTAGCAGTTTCAAATAAAAAACAATTTCATATACACGCAAAAATGTATCTAACTAGCTTTAGAGGTTAGAATATAATACAAATTATCATCAATTTCTCCAAGAACAAAAAAGTTTAAAATAGATAACATCGAAAATACCCAAGGCTAAATAAAGAAAGAACATACATGTGTACAATACCATTAACAACATATAACCAACGCGTTCTAAGGTTGTTGTTTTTTTCTCTTATATTAGCATATGTATTATAAACATGTCGGTCGATTAATTGTTAGTTAAATTCCCGATGAACTTTTTTTTCTAGAAATCAGTTATTATAATTTTTTTGCTAGCATGCATGCATTGTCTTCATTTTTTGTTTCTCCTGGGTGAAATGCGCCACTTTTTATCGTGAAATGTTCCAATTTTGGCGCATGCGTCAAAGGTTGGACACCACTGTCCTAATGTAAAACAAGTCAAATAAAAAAAAGAAGTAGAAAGAAATTCGGGACGCTACATTTCATGTATGTTCGTTAAACTAAAATTAATGGACATTCTGCAGTTTCTGTTCTGTTACAAGGTGAACATTGAAGTCGCGAGCAAGCTAAATGTTTTACCGTAACAATGTAAGGGAAATAATAAGGGAAATACAAATACACAGCTTAAAACGGCTTGTCTCCCTTGTAATATGCTCCTTTCAGCCCTGCTAGAAGATGTGAAAACGACAGATAACAGATAATTCGTTCGACTGATTGAATCACCCGAAAAAATGGTTCAACCGACAATGAACAATATCACGATGTAATGTAATTTAACACGCGACAACAATATTAACAGTATGTTGCGATCTAGTGAACGATTTGTCGGTGAATCCATTGTCTGTGAGCAAACAGGCGGGTGAACGAATTGTCGTGAACGATTAATCGAGGAATCCTTAGAGATAATGGTAACCTGTTTACCTATTAGAATTCACATTCAGAGATTTGCAACATTAAGCGTTATATTACCAGTCCCGAATGTGCAAAAAGGTGTGTTGTTGTTTTTTTCAATGCATGTCTGCAACTCAGATTGCTTCTTCCTGGAACACGATTAAGGAACTCACAATGCTGCACCCTATCCCCTAGTTGCAAGGGGCGATACCAAAACGGGGCCCTCTTTTAATAATGGAACCTTTATTACTAAATTTGTCTGAACCAACCAACATAAATACATAGGAAGACAGATCATTACATAGAAAGATAGTAACATGACAATTATTGAGTACCGGGGGAAGTGATCCCAACGTCATACTGATAATTTAATTTTTTTAGTAAAAAGGGGAAAAAAAATAAAAAAAATGTGTAATTTAATATTTAAAAAATAGGACTCAATAAAATTTTTAAAAAAACAACAACATATTTTATTGTTTTTGCTTCATACAAATATTTTTTTTCATTTAAACATTATTTTAATGATAAATGTGACAGTTACTTAAAGAACATAATTTCTTATTTAAATTATTCTTAGACCTATAAATTTATCATATGATATACACATAGACATCCAAAAATGCATCATTATTTCTCCCTTAATAAATGGAGGCGAAAATAGATCAGTAATCATTAAGTAAACACGAATGACTAAAGACCTCCTGTGGATATGTCAAACCCTTGTATACTGCACAAGGTCGTTTCCAAGATGCTGGACACTTAGTCTACTCAAATTACGTCCCAACTTAGGTGGAATATTCCCACTTTAGATAGTTGGTTACGCTTTTCATAAAATGTCCGGGCGGGACGGCAAATGTCCCGCTTTCTTCCATGTTTCGCAATTTTTTCTCTTAAAAAAATTATTCGATTCTTTTGTGAAGCCCCAACTAAGAGGCCGCTGCCTAGTTTGTCTATGCCTAGGACCGGCCTTGGTTGAAGAGTCAAGCTAGCAGCCAGAGGCGGTACTTTTGCCTATCATAAGTTTTCCATAACCAAATGTGCAAGAAACCAACGTGAAGCAATCGTTACAAACATTTCTATCTCTTGTTATGATGAACACACTAAAGAAGCAGGTGAGTGATGCCTAGTTTTGACAGTGCTCAAGGGGTGTTTCGAACCTCATACTAGTGAAATTGTTTCCTCAGAGATGCGATTTTTTAGTGTCACTGAGGGCGTGGGAATCAAAATATTGGAAATTGAATCACATTAAACATGCGTCTCACGGTGAAGCTATTCATCTTTTTTTATGTTATGGAAGTGTACTCCAGAAGATATGAAGTATTACATTTGATCCTTTTTATGCCATTTCATTAAACAACCGTGAAAAAGCCAGACATTTTCACACTTTAGGCTAATGTCGGCCGGACGAAGGACAAAACCCAAAAAAAGGAGGGCTTGGCAACTCTTTGACCACCAACTAAGGCTTTGCCCATTCATTCGGAATGTAAGACTCGAATATAGGTATTGTAAAAATTGTATAACTATAATTATCTTATATTATCTTGTAAAATACAGACACAAACACTCTTTTGTTTCCCTGGCAATCAAATTATTTAATAGAAACAATCTGATATAAACTTTTCACATGTAAATTATGAGTGAGTCTGGTGTGAATGTACATTGTGTTTTATTAGCGGCCCCCGAAAGGGGAAAAGACGCTATTAGTTTTGTGTGGCATGTCTGTCCGTTGGTCCGTCCCGTTTATATCTCAGAAACAGAAGAGAAAATGGAAATTGGACATCATGATATTTTAGAACATTCAAAGTTCTCATGCAACGGCTACGTTTTTCTTTTCCGAAAGTGAACAATCTAATATTAAAAATTTTATATGGAAGCAGATTTGAACAAAATTTTAATTATTAAGGCAATAAATTATCTTCTGGCAACTTAGGGGTGCAGATTTATTTATTATCTAAACAATAGTATCACATTAAGAAATGAATCGGATACGAACAGCATAGTACACATTAGTAAAGTAGTGCCATTACCCGGTAACAAAAGGTGATCAAAACATTGGCCTAGGTTTAGTCATTTTAAGATTAAACATGTAAATTCACACGAGTTCTAGTCTTGATATAGCAGATTCTATATCAAGATTCTATATCTAGAATTAGATCTACACTTAGATCTAGATCTAGACTTAGATCTAATTCTAGACTAGACTTCATTGGCCTCCTTCAGTCGTGAAACGACTATGGTTCATCTCGAACACTTTTCATATTGCTGTGGAGCCCTATTTTGAAGAGACACTCCCGTCCACATATATTGCATGTCAATGTGGCTTACGCTTTGGTGATAGAGGAGCTGGCCATTTTCCGTGTGACACACTTTTCTTCAAGAATCGAGGCCAATGTTTTCTAGCTGTCTATAGCTTTCTTGGTCACCGTCTCTCTCCAGCTAGTGCGGTCTAAGGCTATGTCTTTCCATTGGTCAGTATCAATGTTCACTAATTTTAAAGTCATACTCTTTGCAAGCCTTAGAGAAGCAGGGCATTAGTAACTGAAGCTCCTCTTGTGAGTGTGCCACTACCGCTGCCTCGTCGGCGAAGAGCATATCTCTTATGAGTGGTTCTGGTTTTAGGTTTGGCCCTCAGTCTAGCAATATTTAGAAGTTTGCCATCAAATCTGAAATGAAGATTTATGCCTTCGGTGGATTTGTCAAACGCGTGGTGGATTAGCATTGAAAAGAGTATTCCAAAGAGGGTTGGGGCCAGGACACATCCTTGTTTGACTCGCTGTTTATATTGAAATCTTCGGAGCAGGTACAGTTGAACTGCACTTTACCCGTCATGTGTTGGTGGAAAGAGACAATAATATTTAGCAGCTTGGGTGAAGATCAGCAAGTTTTTGTAGCCTGTGAAGTATCACTCGAGCAAAGACTTTGCCTACAATACTTAGGAGAGAGATTCCCCTGTAATTGTTGCAGTCACTTCTGTCACCTTTGTTCTTGTACAGGGAGGTGATCTTTGCAACCCGCAGATCCTGTGGCAGATGTCTATGGCTTTGTTGAGTTCCAATAGGGCGGGTACTTCGTCTAGCTCATTCTTTGTGGGTAATTGGTTGATAGCTGTCACGAGTCTGTGACCTATTTCGACCAGTTTCTAGAAGCGAGTTCAAACCAGTGCAAGTTTCCAGCGTAAACAAGTTAATTTTAGGTATCCAATCAAAGAGAGAGGTTAAGTGGAAAAAATAGCACACGTCAGCTTCTTGAAGGTCAAAGTTACTAAAATAATTATCTGAGAAGGTTCCATGATTCTGGAATGTACGATCAAAGAAAGTATAAATTTGGAGAAAGTCAGTTAGACGGGGTCCTCGCATAGTAGTAGTTCTTATAGAGCGATGGTCCTCGCTCAGTCCTCGATTAGTAATGGTTATAAGTTTTGTGATATAATCGGGTCCATTAGTTAAAGTTTTATAAGTTAAAGTTGAAGTTATACTAAGTGAAGTTTTATGTATTTTAAGTTTTATTTATGAAGTATCAAGTCAAGTTGTTATTGAATTGAGAAGTTTATTTGATGTGAAAGTTAAAGAAGTATTATTAAAGAAGTTTTAAGAAAATACATAGAGATGTTTCTTTCTTCACTTCATATGAATTCATCAACTTAATAATACAATCCTTTGGCCAGTCGTTACATGTATGGCACCTCCGATAAATAAGGCAAGGCATCGATGAATACATGCATCAAACAATAAAGGGTCGACATTGAAGAATAAATACGTCGCATATATTGGAACCTCTGACAAAGAAAGTCATCGAAGAGTAAAGGCATCACATATACTGGCACATCCTGACGAAAAAAGGCATCTCTAAATAAAGGCACCGACGAAGACAAGCATCACATACTGCATTTACAAAGAATAAAGTCGTCACATTCTAGCAAGTTCTACGAATTTTTTTTTAAAAGCCTATAACGAATGATTCATAGCCTCTCGTAAGAAAGCATTATAGGAAAAGCCTCTTTCAGAAAACTTCAACAAGACGTGCAATCATTGCAACGAAACGGGAAAGATCATCTGTTTTAAGGTCAGTACCTTACATTTTTTATTTACTAATCTATGAAAGCTATAATTACTAAGCTTTGAAAGCTACATTTACTAAGCTGTGAAAGCTATATTTACTAAGCTGTGAAAGCTATATTTACTAAGCTGTGAAGGCAACGTTACTAAAGCTAGTTGTACACTAGTTTGTTTACAAATACTGACCACTAGGATTCCTCACGAGGAGACACCGATCGATATTTAACTAGGTCAGCCATATTTAACCTTTCACCTGTGGACATCGCTCGTGTCACAGTACTTATAAATAGAAAAGTTATTAAGTTATTACAATGGCGTGGGTCTCATACTTTTGGAAAGAATACATCTAATTAGCCGCTGGGTTTCACATCCCACAAGAAAGAATGGAGGAATGGTGGGCACTCAAAATATAAATTACGATATAAATAAACGTAAGGTAGAAGAAAGAAGACGTAAAGAAGACAAAGAGGCAGAAAAAAGAAGACAAGAAGAAAAAGAGGCAGAAGAGAAGAAACGTAAAGAAAGAAAAGAAGAATAAGACAGAAAACTTAAAGAAATACAAGAAGAAGAAGAAAGAAAACTTAAAGAAATACAAGAAGAAGAAGACAGAAAACTTAAAGAAATACAAGAAGAAGAAGACAAAACTTAAAGAAATACAAGAAGAAGAAGACAGAAAACTTAAAGAACTAAAAGAAACAGAAAGAAATGAAACTGAAGAAAAAGAGACAAACATTACTGAAGGAGCCTGTGACATTGTTTATGGGTACAACAAGAATACTACTGAACTTCAACTAGTTAATAATGAAGAATTTAAAGCTGACCAGAAGAAAGACACAACTTTGGCAAGAATGGCGCAATCTAATGTAAAGCAGCCAGGACTTAATGTACCTTATTTCAAAGAAGGAACACTTGTGAAGAAAATTGTTAATTATGATATCTATGAGTTTGTGGAACAAATCATTTTACCACTGAACTATACACAAGACATCATTGAAAAGAATCACAATTTTCTACATACCAAACTAGCGAGTGTGACGAGGACAAAGAAAAAAATTCTTGACAAATTTTATTGGCCGAGCATTACAAAAGACGTTAAGAAACACGTTAGTAAATGTCAAGTTTGTCAAATGAACAATCCTAAGACAAAAGTTCCAGAGCAACGCACGATTGTTGAACAATGTTACGAACCTGTTGAAAATATTATACCAGACAAAAATGACTCACTGTCTAAGTCAAAACAAAATAACTCAGAAACGAAAACATTTCAACAAGATTTTGATACAAATATTACAGTCATAAAGCCATGTGAAAAAACTCAAGAAGCTGAAGTCAATATTCAAAGTGAAAGAATATTAAATGATTACAGGAAGCTCAGAAATTTTAAACAAGGAGACAAAGTGAAGTAATGGTTACCTGACATGAGCAACAAGCTGATTTATACATGTCAAGGTCCATTTACTATCAGAAAGATTTCAAACGTAATTTATGAAATCAACATTAACAAATGTATCAAAGTGTTTCATGTTCATATGCTTGAAAAATACAAGGATACAGATAATAGAAACTTATCAAAAGAACTAGAACAAAATGTTACATGCTTAGAAACAATGCAAGAGGGAAAATGAAGACAATATAAATGAACTATTACCAATGTGAGCTTGCGCTCCTAGATCTAATTTAATTTATATTATTTACATAGGCCAGGGCTATGATGTTTGTTATTTAGTGTCCTTTTTTATTTTTATGGTTCAGTGCTGATTATTTTGTAGTTTCCGCTATTTATAACTTTCTGCTAGTTTTAGTCTTTTTCTGTTATTTGTGTTTTACCCGTAGAGGAAAAGTAGTTTTTTAAAATAGTTAACTAGCCTTGGAGCTGTGGATGTTATTTCCTATTTTTTGTCCCCGGTTAGTTCTGCTTATTTTTGTCTTTGGCATTAGTGTTGGAATAGTTGTTATTTTTTTATATCAGTTTATGTGCAGGTCTGTAAACGGTATAGAGCCCCCATATGAGTTTAGAATAGAAATAACTTTTTATCTTCTTTTTGTATTTTTATAGGATTTAAATTTTAAGATTCTCTTTTTAATGCTGTTTAATTTGGTATATAATGTTGTGTAGTCCGTGTCTTTAGTAATTTGCTAGATTTTATTGTTGTGTAAGGCTAGGTACAAATTAGGGAAATAGGTAGTCCAGTTTAGTTTTAAATAATTAGTGTGACGTCATGCTCTCCGATACGTTCGCGCTGACCAGTTATAGCTGGCTCCGGGACCACGTTGAATTCTTTTTTTGTCTCGACCAGTGGTCAGTGCGGACAGTGGTGTTTGTGTAGAGTTAGTTTTGTGTAGTGCTATTTCGGCTGGGACCGCCTGTAAGTTGGAAAATGTTTTTATTTTTTTTGCTTTCTTTAGTTAGATTTATATTGATTGTTTCTGCATCTGTTGCTATAGTCTAGATGCAGACTGATTAGTGTAGTGGCATCACTGGCTAGTTAATTAGCCATGATTGCCTCTGATGGAGCCGGAAGCTCTGTAGACTTGGGTAGTGTCACCCACTTGCCCCAGCTTTAATGCTTTTGTTTTTCTATACTATGTCTATGTGTAAATATTTTATAGATATAGATGTTTCTTAAATATTTTTATCGTTAGGATATCCCCTCTATTGAAGTTGTCATCTTGTCCTATTTTTTTATGTAAAAGATGGCTGCGGCCTAAGCATTGCTGTCATGGCGGTTTGTTTAGTCTGATCTACTATTATTTAGATATAGCTTGTGCATTGTAGTCTAGCCTGACCTGTGTTGGTTGTGGCTGAGACTTTAGTAATTCATGTATTGCTTTTATTAGCTACATGTAGGTAATTGAAATTACCTCATGCTTGTATTGTGAGTATGCACTAGACTAGACCTAGACCAGTCCAGTCTAATATAGCGTTATAGTACATTATTATTTTATTTTGTAAATATTGTTTTATGTTTGTTTATTTTGTAATTGCAGGCTATAATTCCTGCATTGCTGTCTGCCTAACTGTCTGCCACAGTTATTACTGTATTACTCCCTTACTGTATTACTGCATAGCTGTCTGCTGTAGTTCTCAGTTACAATAGTTTATTGTTTTGTAGGTTATTTTAGTGGTTTATTGCCTTGTAAGGTGTCATGGTGGATTTTGGTGAATCGGGTTAACTAGTGGTTTTATTTGGGTTTGGTTTGTTGGATAGTGATTGTAGTTGTAATAGTATAAATTAAGTAGAGTTGATTAGTCGTTTAGTTTTTTTGTTTATCTAGTTGTTTACGTATATTTTCTTTTGCACATATATTTTTATTGATTTGTTTTTTCCTCGTGTAAATAAAGTGTATATAAGTTCATTTTAATCTTAGTTTGTTTTTTAGTTAGCTAGTTTAGTTTAGTTTAGTTTGCTTGTGCTGTCTGGTTGCTTAGGCTACCATAGCCCCTTGGTCACCATGCCGAGGTGCACAGATTGGGCCCACCCAGTAGAGCTACCATCTGCCTACTGTAAAATGAACAAATGTTGAGCAGCAAGTAACAAAAAAGGAGGCCTCACTCAAGTAGCGCCACCCTGACCTGCTCACATTTTTCAGGTGTCAGAAGTGGGATCTGTGCTTAAGTGATCAGACGCACATTATTTTTTTACGGGTTAGGCTTTTGTTAGGTTGCTTTAGGTTGTTGTTAGGTTTCTTTTAGGCTTTGGATAGGCTTCGTTAGCGCATTGTAAGGATTGCATAGGTTGGTATTGGTTTTAGGTTTTTGGCATCGGTAGGAAGCAGTGTTAGAGAGTTTATTTTGTTGTAGGTTGATAGGACGTTTTAGGATATGGATAGTTTAGGTTGTTGTTTTGAGTTTTGTTTTATGTTGTGGTTTCCCTATAGGCAGTAAAGTTTTTTTGTTGTCGTTGAAGTGTTAGGCCTAGAAGTTGATAGTATGCTAAGTATGTAGTTCTATGAAATTGTTGGTATGGTCGTCTGTAGATGAGTAGTATTTGTTGTTATGGTTAGGGTTGCTAGGTTAGGTTAGGTCGGCAGAATGGCAGCAGTGGCAGGAAGGATGCAGCGGTCCCAGGCTGAAGTTGAGGGGCCTCGGAAGGGCATGATCCGCGGAGAAGTCAGCAGCTACCCCCATGCCTGCAGAGAGATTCCAGCCCAAGTTCAGCAGATGAAAATGCATGTCCAGAGTCAGCATCAGATGACAAGTATTGGCCATCTGTTCGGTGATAGTGGTCAACTTTCACAAATCAGATCAACAGACGACAATGCCCCTTTGTTGTAATTAGCTGTGTGGAGATTAATGGCAGTGAGTCCCAACAAGCGTCTCGACTTTACCAGATAGTGGGAGGGAGGCCTGCCTTACAGTCCTTATCATCTGGTTTGCGAATTTGAACTGTATTTGTGTTGATGTGAAACACTACACAGCCACCTCTGTGTTATATTAACAACTGGGCCAGTTTGTCCATTTAGGTCAACTGACAGCCCAGTTGCAACGTTCAGTTTTGTGGCCATTGCCACACCTTGAAAGGTAATTTCCTGTAACATAATGCTATCAAGTCCACCTGAACCACCACTCCCTGGTGCCATGTATTCTGGGTCAGCCACTGGGCAGCGGTAGAAGTCCGTCAAGAGACAGCATACAGAGAGGACCTGTAATTTGTTTTTTTCTCTTTTATTAATTATGTTTTGTTCTTTATATGCGTATGATTTAGCTACACTGTTTCTTTGTGTGGCTATGTCTTTTCATGCTTAATTATGTATGCATAGTGTTTTTAGTTTGTTCTTATCACTTCTTATGTTTTTGTATAATGATTTTTTAAAGTATGTTCCATGTATGCTTTACTAGTTGTGCTGCCTGTATTGCAACCTAGTAGAGATGAGTAAGGTATTTAAGTTTTTTTAAAAGTCTTTATTGGGCTCTCAAAAGCCAATATTGTGCTTGATTGTGGTATGCTGATGTACCTTTTACTAGTCTTGTTAATGTTCGATGTTGCCGTCAAGGTACTCGATAATATTATTTTGCCTTGGAGGCCATGACTAAGTTGAATATAATGGTATATTGCAGTATTCTGTTGTTGCCTTTGGAAGGCATGTATGGTTTTTGTAGTTGCCTTTGGAAGGCAGGTAATGTTTTTTATAAAGGTGGTTTATAAGTAGTTTGACTTTTTTGAAGTACTTAAGGTACTCATCAATGTCGTGTTAAGCTGATTTGTCTGACAGTGGTCCTTGTCTTTTTTATTTTTTTTATGTCTTACCACCACTATGTTAGATGCCCTGTGTTTGAGTTATAACACATTAACCTCAGGTTAGTGTTATGTCACTTTGTATGTTACTATTTTTTTTTGTTTTGCCATCTGGCTGAACATGTCAGCTATGTGGTGTTTTATTTGTGAGATGTTCTGGTCTGTGTGACCCTAGTAAAGCCTTTAGTGGCTGACCATAAGTCTGTGTGACTATGGACCTGTTTAAAGCCTTGGTTGCTTAGTATAAGTCTGTGTGACTTTGTTTTAGCCTGTGTGGCTAAGGGACTGAGTTAAGCCTCATAGAGTTCCTGTTGGTCTGTGTGACTAAGCGTATCATGTTTGGCTAGGGCGTCATTTGCTCTAACCATGTAGTTTTCATTTTATTATTTTTTATAACGTCCCATTTTTTTAAAGATGTCATGCATTATGTTTTGTATTACCTGTATTTTTATTGAATGTATGTTCAGTTTCATTTTATAACTGATTGTTTTCAGTTGTAAGCTTTGCCACTTGTGAAGCCTTTTATTAGTGCTAATGTATTTTTAGAACTGAGAGCTATGGTTATAGTTCTCCGTTCTTTTGAATGAATTCATTTCTATTTTTATTCCTACAGTATCTATGTTTTATGTTTTGCATTTTGTGTATTTTAGTTTTGCGGGGACGCAAAAGTTTTGGCGGGGGTGAATGTGAGCTTGCGCTCCTAGATCTAATTTAATTTATATTATTTACATAGGCCAGGGCTATGATGTTTGTTATTTAGTGTCCTTTTTTATTTTTATGGTTCAGTGCTGATTATTTTGTAGTTTCCGCTATTTATAACTTTCTGCTAGTTTTAGTCTTTTTCTGTTATTTGTGTTTTACCCGTAGAGGAAAAGTAGTTTTTTAAAATAGTTAACTAGCCTTGGAGCTGTGGATGTTATTTCCTATTTTTTGTCCCCGGTTAGTTCTGCTTATTTTTGTCTTTGGCATTAGTGTTGGAATAGTTGTTATTTTTTTATATCAGTTTATGTGCAGGTCTGTAAACGGTATAGAGCCCCCATATGAGTTTAGAATAGAAATAACTTTTTATCTTCTTTTTGTATTTTTATAGGATTTAAATTTTAAGATTCTCTTTTTAATGCTGTTTAATTTGGTATATAATGTTGTGTAGTCCGTGTCTTTAGTAATTTGCTAGATTTTATTGTTGTGTAAGGCTAGGTACAAATTAGGGAAATAGGTAGTCCAGTTTAGTTTTAAATAATTAGTGTGACGTCATGCTCTCCGATACGTTCGCGCTGACCAGTTATAGCTGGCTCCGGGACCACGTTGAATTCTTTTTTTGTCTCGACCAGTGGTCAGTGCGGACAGTGGTGTTTGTGTAGAGTTAGTTTTGTGTAGTGCTATTTCGGCTGGGACCGCCTGTAAGTTGGAAAATGTTTTTATTTTTTTTGCTTTCTTTAGTTAGATTTATATTGATTGTTTCTGCATCTGTTGCTATAGTCTAGATGCAGACTGATTAGTGTAGTGGCATCACTGGCTAGTTAATTAGCCATGATTGCCTCTGATGGAGCCGGAAGCTCTGTAGACTTGGGTAGTGTCACCCACTTGCCCCAGCTTTAATGCTTTTGTTTTTCTATACTATGTCTATGTGTAAATATTTTATAGATATAGATGTTTCTTAAATATTTTTATCGTTAGGATATCCCCTCTATTGAAGTTGTCATCTTGTCCTATTTTTTTATGTAAAAGATGGCTGCGGCCTAAGCATTGCTGTCATGGCGGTTTGTTTAGTCTGATCTACTATTATTTAGATATAGCTTGTGCATTGTAGTCTAGCCTGACCTGTGTTGGTTGTGGCTGAGACTTTAGTAATTCATGTATTGCTTTTATTAGCTACATGTAGGTAATTGAAATTACCTCATGCTTGTATTGTGAGTATGCACTAGACTAGACCTAGACCAGTCCAGTCTAATATAGCGTTATAGTACATTATTATTTTATTTTGTAAATATTGTTTTATGTTTGTTTATTTTGTAATTGCAGGCTATAATTCCTGCATTGCTGTCTGCCTAACTGTCTGCCACAGTTATTACTGTATTACTCCCTTACTGTATTACTGCATAGCTGTCTGCTGTAGTTCTCAGTTACAATAGTTTATTGTTTTGTAGGTTATTTTAGTGGTTTATTGCCTTGTAAGGTGTCATGGTGGATTTTGGTGAATCGGGTTAACTAGTGGTTTTATTTGGGTTTGGTTTGTTGGATAGTGATTGTAGTTGTAATAGTATAAATTAAGTAGAGTTGATTAGTCGTTTAGTTTTTTTGTTTATCTAGTTGTTTACGTATATTTTCTTTTGCACATATATTTTTATTGATTTGTTTTTTCCTCGTGTAAATAAAGTGTATATAAGTTCATTTTAATCTTAGTTTGTTTTTTAGTTAGCTAGTTTAGTTTAGTTTGCTTGTGCTGTCTGGTTGCTTAGGCTACCATAGCCCCTTGGTCACCATACCGAGGTGCACAGATTGGGCCCACCCAGTAGAGCTACCATCTGCCTACTGTAAAATGAACAAATGTTGAGCAGCAAGTAACAAAAAAGGAGGCCTCACTCAGGTAGCGCCACCTTGACCTGCTCACACCAACGACATCAAAACAAACTGAATCTATCAAAGACATTGACATCGATCACTTAAAGTCGAAAAGTAGGAAAAACATATTGAAAGAAAGTGAAAGATATTCTGAGATATTTCATGATGTTTCTGACATATCAACATTTATAGACAATGAGATGAACTTAAAAAGTGACAAACTTGCCAACTCAAATGTTTATTCTCGACCTTTGAACAATAGAGGTTTATTGCAGACCAACTTAAAGGATTTATTAGGTCAATGCATACATGAACATTCGTACTCAACGTTTTCTACTTCAATTGTTTTACAACGAAAAATATCATTACAACAAAGATTAAGTCTCGATTTTGGACAGTTCTTGTTTGAACATATGAAACGCAAAGAATATTATAAGGACAATAGTTGTATGTTGCTTAAAGCTAGAATGAAACGCATTCATGAACTGATAGACATTTTGTACACATTGAAACAACGTACATTTGTAGCTAAAGCAAGCAAGTTTGTATTGAAACCAAAAGTGATATTTTTCAACAGCAGAGTTGAAAAAAACTCTCTGAAAACACAGGACAATATTGTTAAACGTATTTTGAACTATAAAGAACCAAGAAAGAATAAATGTACGGATAGACTAGAACTGTTTCAAGTGCCCGAACAGAAGAAATGCAAAGACAGACTAGAATTGTTTTAAGTACCTGGAAAGAAGAAAGTTGCAAATCTAACAGGATTGTACAGCTGTGTCAAGATTTATTTTAATAATTATGACATGCAATTGTTTATTACTTAGTATATTTACATTAGTACTGTTGTTATAAGAGTTTTAGAAATTAGTAATTTGGCATAGTACTATTTTTAGATTACAAATGTTGGAAAATATGGTAGTGTTCAAATGTTATGTAGTAGAAAGCAATGTGTTGAGATGACATACATTTTTCAGTATTATTTAACCTTAATCATTTTGATATTTTTTTTGAGTTACAAAAGTTGGAAAGTTCATACTCAAATATCATGACAAGTAATGTATGAAACTAAGACGTATTTTTTGTAGTATTAATTATATATGCTTAAGTGTACAATATTTTGAATTATGAACATGTAATGGAACAATTATTTGAATTATGAGTTCTGTACTTTCATTGGATCAATTTCATTAAGTTTTTGTGTGCATATATTTGAATAGTAATACTATTATTTTACGCATTTTTTATTGCATACAAAATGCTAAAAAGGCAAGGGGGTAATGTCACGAGTCGAGTCTGTGACCTATTTCGACCAGTTTCTAGAAGCGAGTTCAAACCAGTGCAAGTTTCCAGCGTAAACAAGTTAATTTTAGGTATCCAATCAAAGAGAGAGGTTAAGTGGAAAAAATAGCACACGTCAGCTTCTAGAAGGTCAAAGTTACTAAAATAATTATCTGAGAAGGTTCCATGATTCTGGAATGTACTATCAAAGAAAGTATAAATTTGGGGAAAGTCAGTTAGACGGGGTCCTCGCATAGTAGTAGTTCTTATAGAGCGATGGTCCTCGCTCAGTCCTCGATTAGTAATGGTTATAAGTTTTGTGATATAATCGGGTCCATTAGTTAAAGTTTTATAAGTTAAAGTTGAAGTTATACTAAGTGAAGTTTTATGTATTTTAAGTTTTATTTATGAAGTATCAAGTCAAGTTGTTATTGAATTGAGAAGTTAATTTGATGTGAAACTGAAGAAGTAATATTAAAGAATTTTTAAGAAAATACAGAGAGATGTTTCTTTCTTCATTTCATTGAATTGTCAAGTTTGATAATATAATCCCCGGCAAGTGTGTTCGTCACAATAGCGTTAAAGGCTGATGCAGAGACTGAGCTTGTTGTGGCGTAGAGTTCGGATAATGTTCGACCCATCTTTGCATTAGTTCGCTCTTTCTTGTCTGTGATAGTTTCCCCAGTGGTTGAATTGAGAGGTGCTGACTTGTTTTGGGCAGGTCCGAGAGCCTTTTTGATTCCTTCACACATTCTTCTTATGTTGCCTGCTTGAGCAGCCAGCTGAATATTCTCACTGAGCTCTATCCAGTATTCATTGGCACAGATCAGTGCTGTCCTCTGCACACATGGCTCTAGCTTCTTTCAGACTAATAAGACTAGACTTATTAGATCTATTTCTAGATCTAGACCTTGACTTAGATCTTGAATCTAGATCAATGTCTAGTTTGTACGACAAATGATAATGGAGATATTAATTTTTATTTTGCGAGGGGAATGTCTGGTCCAAGGAAGCCTCCAAGAAAAACACGAAATTCGGACGATATTCCAGTACGTACCAGGACATGTAGTTGTGGAAGGCAATACGAAGGTTGACTTATTAGCCAAGCTCGGCACAAAACTGGACCCTGTGGACGAGCCACAGACATTTGAGCAGGCGCGTGCTATTGTGGACGAGAGAAAAGTGGCGTAAATACTGGGAAAACGGTACCACTGGCAGGGAGGTATGGCAAAACCTAAAAGGGCCCTCAAAATCGCTGGTGAGTGGTGGCAGCTGAACAGGGAAAAACAGGTGACAATCACTAGGTACAGAACGGGACATTGTCCAATCGGTGCCTATTTTAATTTAAACCAAACTTCGATTCACGCTGCAGACACTGCCAGGACGACGTCGACACAGTAAACCACATCCTTTACGAGTGCGCAACACTACAACCCAAGAATGGCCATTTGAGTGAAAAGGAGACTGGTACGCATGGTGAGTTGGCCCTGTACGGAGACAGGGAAACTCTGAGAAGTACTGTCGCTTTCCTTGTCCGTGTTATTTGAGAATAGAGTTCTCAACACGGTGCCCTAGTGCGATGAGACTTACACGGTCCAAGTAGACCTACTCCAAGTCTTTCAAGTCATTTCTAGCTAGCTCACTATCTAAAATAGGTCAAGAATTTTTTTTTTCGTGTTGCCAATTTATCTGATTTTGTAAGAAGACTACATATTTTTTTAGTTTCACTTTATTACATGTAACGTTATTAATTTTGAATGTATGGATAAGGTTAATAATTTTTTTTTAAATATAAGTGTACGCTAAAATATGGGGATGAGGGGCAAAGCACTTGGAACCAGAAGTCCCGTGTTCGAATCCTGGTGAAGACTCTATGTAGACCACTTCGAGGGCCGATTTTCAGTTTGCGTTTCCACACAAACTACTTTGTAATGCAGTGCGCGGGGCCTTGGGCGAGTGTCATATGCCGCGCCCTGAGCCTATATATACCCTACCACATCACCCTAGCAGGCTCGTCTGCCTCTTACGTTGTAGGCATTATTTTTTTTTATACTAACCATTATAGGGCCTACCTTACTTAAGTACTGTACTATTGGACTTTTACTTATTACATACTGTATTGTAAGTGTACTGCGTGAAAGATATCACCTTTTAACGTTAAAAGAAAAGTAGGCTAACTAATAATTCCGAAATATTTTGCATGAAAAATCAACAAATTAGATAATAATAATTTCTGAGCACGCTGGAGTTGGAAAGTATCTATTAATTACGGAGGAGAACCAGACAAGACAAATTTCCTTACGGACAATAAACATTATTATTTGCAAATGGTATGAATTATGATATTTTTATATAGTCCATTGATCTAATTCGCGCACATTTCGCAGCTATCGCGAGATGGTTAGTCATGTGACTTCATGATTCTAAACAAACTAGAATTATAAGAATAGATCTAGAGATCTAGCTAGACTTTATTTTATATTATACTAATTATAGTTATAGTAGATTTAGATTTAGTAATTACTAGATTTATGCTTTAGCTGGTATTGTTTTGTTAGGAATTATCACATTTTATTAATTTTAACTAATAAATATAAATTAGATCTAAAATCTAGACTAGATCTATCAACTACGACGACTACAGTCTACAAGTACAACTAGTACAGTGAGTTGTAGACAGACTACAGTTGATTAGTTACAATAACTTGAGTAACTAAGTAACAGTACACTACTACTAACTTACTAGTCTAGAGTCTAATATAGATAATTAAATATAATATATAGCAGTATTATCTACTAAAGATCTAGAATCTAAGAGGTATTGTGTTATTCAATGTTGAATGTTAAAGAATAAAGTTTAAGTTTAATAATAATTTAATACACTAAATATGTTGATTGATTGTTGTTTGAAAGTTAGATTAGATCTGTAAATAGTGTAAAGATCTAAATATTTTTAAATAATTATAATATAAATATACTCATACAGTATAGTATATACTACAGTATTTCAGTAAATGAGTAATACTAGATTTAAGATTAGATCTAATAACTAGATTGCTGTTTGCCTCCAATATGACCATACGATCCTTATTGTTATCCACCAGTAGCAAAGAATCGTATCCGAGGTGAACAGCTTAATAATATTTTTATTTAGATCTACTAGTACTTTTACCATATTTACAAGTCACTAGTCTATGACTCTAGACTACATATATATTACAATATAAGAGTATACTCAAGTATAGATTCTAGATATAGAATATTATTATTATATAGATTTAGATCTATACCATAGTAATGCAAGGCTTGTCTTTTAGTTTGAAGATTAAGTAAGGTGCAGTATTTCATATGGGTACACAGTCTGTGATCACATATTTTGCCATTGTCTCCCTTTGGTCGGTTTAGGTTTTCTTTCTGCCTTCTCCGTCTTAGAGAAGTTTAGAGCCCGCATATTTTAATAAAAGTTGGCTTCAAATCATTTCAAAAAGCTGAACCATCAAGTTTAATGATGATATTGATGTTTGGAAGTCGCTTGCTTTCAGATGCTCTATGTCAGTTAAAGCAAGCTGTTGCCAAAGATGGTCTTTTGGAGAGGGTGGGGGTACCTCTTTTGCACTAACAACCTTTCAGCCTTACAGTTATCACCCATACCGGATATGAGCCAGGTTTTTGTGCCCTGCCCAGCATAGCTGTTGAACTATAAGTAGTTCCTCTTTGCTGCCCATACCAGCATTTGCAATAACATCATTATTTATAGCTCTGTCTTCCTTTGTATGCCCAAGATGGAGTTCAGTCCATAAATATGAAACTATGCATGAATATCAAGAAAAAAAAATTGAAATCCATCAAAGAGAGATTGATTGATGCCCCATTATAAGCATAGTTTCTATTTCTTGTGTGTTTGATATCAGCCAAGTCCATGATGAGTGAGATGTGTCATCCAGTCCCTTTTCTATGTTTAATCACTGTAATATGCCTATTCTTCATTTTACAAGATTTGACTGCAGTCAAGACCCTTCTGGGTTTTGGACACATATATTTGTAAAGTTTCATTCCTTTTATAGTAAACGTATTGTCTGAGCTACTGACAAATTAAAACCAAAGGAAACACATTTTTATTATATGTCCCACTGCTTTCAAATGAGAACTGACATTTCAGTTTCATTTTCATTCCCATCACAATACAATGTCGACACAACTGATACCAATGGCATCAGGTTACCTGAGAGCTAGTTGTTGTTTCCTTACTAACCTATCTGTGTCCTCATAGTGGAAGAAGCTGGTAAGGACAGATATTTTGGGGGAGTGGAATATAATTTGGGTAATTTATAATACAGTCATATCCAGATAACCAGACCACATCAGGGCACAATAATATTTGTCCTAATTACCAGATGATTGAATTAACTGGACTTGACTGTATACTAGGGTTTGTTTCCGTACTGTAGGATTAGTTTTGAATAGTAAGCTGAGATTTATCTTATTGTCCTTTTCAGTAACAGTACTTTAGTATATGGCTAGTATGTAACACACAAATATTTTTAATGTAAAACTTCTTTTCAATTTAAATATTTAATTTTTTTTTTTTACAGGATTATTTAAACTGATTGAGAAGAAATAAGAACCAAAATGTCAGTTCACGGCATTGATAGAATTCCTGATTCTTTAGGATTCTTAGTTTTGACTGAAGATGGAGCTGTTATCAGTGTAAGTATATTTTGTTAGATCTTGAGAACACTTATTTAAAGCAGGTATCCCGTTAGGCTTAGCATCATAAACATTTTAGATAGAAGTTATTGATTGAACTACATTGCTTGACCTTCATCAAAAACTACTATATTTATATTTATTATGGCTGCCTGGTTGTCTAGTGTGTGCTTTGTACTCATGTCATGATTATCCCAAATTCAAACCTTGCCTACCTGCAGGATTTTAGGCTAGGATGAAATAAAAAATGAAAGATAAGGTCAATATTTGCAAACATGGCTTTCTAAGTAATTTCTCCACAGCACGTTTATTTGAAATATTTCAAAACTTGACACTATGTAAAAATTGAGGTTCGTATTATCAGCCATTACAATGAAGCTTGGCTCTCTAGGACTGTTTAGCTCCAAAACTCTTGTGCTGTAAAACAAATGACTATGGCATTCATAACTTAAATTCTTGTATTTATAAGTTATTGTAAGAAAATGAAGGATAGAAAAGAGAGTTATGTGTTTGTATGAAATTAGTGAAAATACCTTTACAGAAGACTCTATATCCTAAATTAAAAACTCAATACATCAGACTTTTTTATTTTTTATTTGAGTGAAAAATACATTTGCTGACTCTTATACTGATACTGATTATTGGATATTATTTATAATTATCTTTTGTGAAAAGAACCTAGATTGACGACTGCCAGAAAACAGTTATGTCTGTGCTGATTTAGCAAAAGTATGTAGGTCGCAGCTGGGGCTGCATAGTCATTTGAAATACTGCATTCCTCATTAATCTTCTGACTTGAAGACAAACCTTATTAAGATACAAAGGTTTTAGAGAGAATGTGAAGAAAATATGGTGAAACATAAGCTCTGAGAACACTCAAAACACAGGCATTAGTTCTGCTATTATAATATTACATGTCATATTTAGTCATCATTTGTTACAACACTACAACTTCAAACTCCATTTATATTTCATTAGTTTGTATGGTCTGCAACATTTTATAAACGACATAACTGGGATTTCAAATGCAAACATGTTTTTATAATTATTGTTTTTATTGCTAGTCTGGTGGTCAGCTAGAAAATGATGAGACTACAGCCAATAAAATCACCAAGTTGGTTTATACGGCTTACAAAATCCAAGTGACAGGAGATAAAAAGGATGCTTTACGTAGACTATCGGGTAAAATTTATCTTTGAAAATCTTTATTTCTGTGGCAGGAGAAGAAGACTTAACATGAAGCTTGAAACTTAAGAAACTGATTAGAACTAATACAAAATTATCCCATCTATTTATAGTTTTTCTTGACTCGTAGAATGGAAAATAGTTTAAATTTATGGTGCCAGAAGTAAATCAGCTATCGTACATTAGTTACTCTTCTTTGTAAAAACTGAAAGCTACTTGTAGCTTATTTGTAAAAAAAAACACTTCCTGTTTAAAGGGGAACTCTGATGGTTTTTCGAATTTGAGATTGAAATTCTGCATAAAGGTTATAATAAAATGTTTAGAAACATTTATTTTTAAAAAATAAGACATCAAATTCTTCATATCTCTGAAAAAAATATTTTTTTTTTGTTTTTGGGGTTTACCTACATCGCTCCCTTTAATAATACTGAAAGTTGGCCACTCATGTATAGCAGTCCCTAACCCACATCATTGGTTCATTTATATCAATTATATACTAGCTGTGCCTGCTGAGAGGGGTGAATACATCTATCTTTTTGATACCATTGGACTAAGTCAGTTTTGTCGTTTATTTCAGTAAAAGGAAATGGACATGAAAATACAATATGTTGTTAGCCTAATTTTTAAAAAGTTGAATTGGGCAAAAAGAAAGAAACTATTCTTTTAATGAAAAAGATGGAAGTCTAATTTTTCTGCAGTTTTGTTAATAGAAATAGGTTTAATAGAAAGAAAGCCTTAAGAATTTTCACAATTTGACATTTGCTGAGATTTCTTGACAATGAATCAGTGGTATTTTGAAAATACATTACAGATTTAGAAAGCATTATTTATACCATCTAATTAAAAATGTTTTGTCTTTCAGTAATTTTAGGTGATGTTATTTACATGGCAACAGTTTCACAGCACAAAATATATGTTTCTAAAAGACATTATAATCCACAAGAGCCTGTACAAGCTTGAGGAATTACATCCATGTTTGTATGCATTTAACTACTCACAGCAAGAATGAAGCTACAGTATGTACAAGAAGTCAAAAGTGTTTCAAGAGATAATCTTTAATATGAATTTTATTTATATTTTTTATTGGACATCTGTGTGATTGTATTTGGAAACTGCTTGATTGTTATGATTGTTACCTGATGTTTCAACAAGTTTTCTTATATGAATAGATAAAGTTTTATTCTGTTTTATCTTTTTTTTTTTTTTGTTCAAATCATTAGTCTCGTCTACAATTGTGACAATTTTTTATTGTAACTAGCTATTTTTATCTTTGACCTTGTAAATTCTTTAGGTAGTCATAAAAAGGCATTAAGATATGGGGGGAGGTGTGGCATTCTTTAGAAGTATAAGGCTAAATGTATCATTGGATAGTTTCTGAACTAATGAAATATTGAGGATATACTTTATTTAAATTTGTGCATTTGTAAGTCCTTCCTCCACATCTAATGAATCCTTGTCCCTCGCATCACTGATAATACGTCTTAAAGCTGCTCTTGTAAAAGTGAATAGAGAAATAGAAACATTGCAAAAATGACATTTGTCACATCTTCAATGCAATATTCCTAATTGGTTGAGCAGTGCTTGTTTGTTTTTATACCATAATTGATTTTATATATTGTTAGTTCTAAGATTACAACAAACTTGATCTAATGTTCATCATATTGTTGTCATTTAGACATTTTTGATGGTGGCACACTGATTGGCAAAGTCATCAGAGGTTGTGGGGGTGGGGGAGTAATATTTGCATTTCATTGAATTAAATCCAGAATATTTTCCTATAATTGCTCAGGTTGGTAAATATATTTTGGTAATTTTTAGTTATACCTGGTGTTTCAATGTCCAATATCCAATTGTATGCCTGGGATACTGGTATTAGTGAACAATCAAAGGAGCTCTTTTTTTTTTTTTTTTTTTAAAACAGAATAGTCTAGTTCTCAAGTTGAAATCTTTGAAGTAGTAACAGACAATATAATTTAAATTTAATAATAAATTAACAGTATTAGAATTACTAATGTACTGATTATACCCCCAGAAATAAACTTGTTTTGAAACTGTGTGAAAGTTCTGGTTGCAAAAACTTTTTTTTTTCTTATTGTCTCCCCTACATAATGTACCCTTCTGTGTTGAAATCGTTTTTCAAAGCTTCCAGAGACCAATGTGTAACAAAAACATTTTGTTTGTATATTTCTTTGGCTTTTAACTCCTACACCTTACATATCTATGGATATTTAAAATTTAGCTAAAAAAGAAATTGGATTTAATTTAACATTTGTTGAGTTGAACTACAATTGTTTATGTATATTCAACAATGAACCATTCTACATTATCAAATAGATTCTTCTGAGGAAATACTGCAATGATTTAAGTTCAAGAAAAGACAATAATGTTAACATATTCTGTGGGCCAATATCAATTTGAAAACATATATAAGTACATAATATTTATGTATAAGCTTACACAGAATTTATCGATTTAAGCAAATGAATACTCTGTAGGATTTAATTACTGTAGTATGGCTAGAGAGATTGAATCTGTTGAAGATACAATTTTTAGAGAGGCAAAGTAACATTGATAAGCTTGCTGCTTTGCTATCTGTGAAAAGAAAAACGAATGAATACTCCAAAAAAAAAAGAATACCATGAGTTCATAGGTATCCTAAGGAAATATCAACCTAAGCTTTATAGTTAGTATATTGTGTTTAATGTCTCATTGACATCCGTAATACAAAGGGAGAAACTCGACAGGTAAAAACGAATTATAATGGATTTCATTTTCAAATTTCTGATTTTTAGCGGCCCCCAAAAAGGGGAAAAGACGCTATTAGTTTTGTGTGGTCTGTCCGTCCGTCCCGTTTAGATCTTAAACTAGAAAAGATATTGAAAATCCGACATCATGATATTTTAGACCATTCAAAGTTCTGATGCAACGGCTCCTTTTTTCTTTTCTGAAAGCGAAAAATGTAATTTTTTAAATCACTTATGCAAGAAGTTTTTTCATAAAAATACACCATATTTACAACTATTCACTATTAATAGTAACAAACACTTTCGTCCGTTTAGTAAGGGAAGACATTGTACACCCTATTTTAGCACATTAATGCAAACGATTTTAGATTTTTTTGTCCAAATTTTTTTCTTATTAATTGTATTGCTAAGTTAAGTAAGTTCTGTCATACAAACTACTACATTTAAAAAGAAAAATTACTTTTTTTTAAAGAGAAAAAAAATATGTTGAGTATGCATATAAGTGGAACATAAGTTAATACAACAATTAATAAGTAATTTTTCATATCGCTCAACGGGAAAGAACAATATACACCATATATCACTTAAAAGAGAAAAAAAATATGTTGAGTATGCATATAAGTGGAACATAAGTTAATACAACAATTAATAAGTAATTTTTCATATCGCTCAACGGGAAAGAACAATATACACCATATATCACTTAAAAGAAAAAAAAAATTACGAATTTTTTTTTCTTGAGGCTTTGAATAAGAGATTGACCCTTTACAAAACAAAAACAGTACAAGACTAAGGCCATGTTCATATCAAGCATCACATTCACTTTCACCTATCACTTGGTCTGCTGAACCGTTGGGGCTCCACACAAGATCTGTCAACCTTTATTCTTCACTGTATTTTGCCTTTGATAGAACTCCATTCTGATATACTTTCTGAAAATATTGAAACCTGCCTTTTTAGTTACCTGAGTGGACCACTTCGGGGGCCGATTTTGAGTGTGTGCTTCCACACAAACTGTCTTTGTAACCTTGTTTAATTAAAGTTCCTACACAGCAATGCTTCTTGCATCTTTTTCCCGGAAAGGATCAGCAGCCCAACATAAACTGACGTTTTTGCAGGATAGTTTCAATGAAAGATTTTAAATAAGTCTCTTCAGAGATCCACTGTTGGCACCACAAGTTGTTATCCCCAAAATCCATATTAAGTCATCTAAACTCTTAACATTCATGGGTTCCAGAGTGAACCAGCACAACCTTGATCTAAAATTGTACTGAGTGTTATCAGTCAATCTATAACAATTATGATCAAGGCAGTCGATATTTAAGTTGAGAAACAAGTGCTCACTCTCAAAGTCAGTAATGAGACAGTTGTAGTACAGTTACTGTTAAGTTGGTCTGTAATTAAGTACTGATAGAATATATTTCTATGAAGTTTTAACATGTCAGAGCTTGTTATTTAACTCGAATGGACTACATCAGGGGGTGGACAAATTACGCCCCGCGGCCAGAAGCGACCCGCCGAAGCGTTTTATGCGGACGCTTTAACAAAATCCGGTGTGCCCACACATTACACATAAAAAAATTCAAATATATTAAAAATAAATAATTGTAAATTTCTATAGGAATTATTAAAACTTTAGATTCTTATCATTTATACTAAAGGGGCTAAAGAAACATTGTCTCTTAACGTCATTCTAAAAAGTTCAAAGTAAACGAAGATTATTTTAAATGGCAATATTTCGAACAGTTCACTCAAATACACAAGGCCAGGCCAGTAATTATTCAATGCTATGAAGAACTGTGCTGAGAGTGTTGGGTTAGCTTGTACAAGATGGCAAGGGTAACAACTGACCGTGCTTTGACTGAAAAAAACAGGCTTTTTAAAAAAAAAAATAAAGTGCAACGTCTCAACCATAAACTCTGTACGGGAAAGTTTACGTAAATCTGCATTGAAAACCGTTCGAGATGATTATTCATAATTTCAAATAATTATTTAAAGTCATAGGTCGTCCTTAAGCAAATGCAATCTATGTAGCTGCTTAGGGTTTATGATTGCTGAGAACTCGTACGGGATGTATATTTTAATTTCTTAGAGAAGAAATAGTGAAATTTGTCCTCACTGTTATTAACTAGGCTTTTAATAAGCTCCATAAGTTTAGTTTTTTTCGCTGTTAATTTATATTTTTCTATTTTATAAGGGGCTACCAAATTCACTTCGCCTAGGGCCCCCATTTATCTAAGGCCTGTCCTAACTGGCAGTTCATTTATCTAAGGTTGGCCCTGACTGGCAGTTCCGAAAAGTACTTGAAGATTTGGAAACAAAACATTCGAATGTTCGGTATAACAGTAGTATTCGCTGACCTAGCATTAGAAGAATATGCAATCTCAAGGAAAAAATTATATTCCTTGACTGTGGCTTTGTTACTAATATTTCTAATGAAGATTTGAAGACAAACTTCATGTTTAACATCGGAAGCATTGCAATATGTTTTTTTGCACATGAAATGTATGTGCATCTTAGATTTTTACAAAGCTATTTCATTTCTTGAGGCCAGCAAGTGAAATTAGGGGTCATCATTTTCCTTAGCTGAAGGTGAAACTATTTCTAGTGATATGGTTGCGAAGTACAAGACTTACTTGGATTCCCTGATTGTGGAATTAGAAAGCAAATTTTAAGACGTCAGCAACTTGGAACCATTTTTCAATACAATCAGCTCACCATTTAATGCAGAAGCTGACTTATCTCCAAATGACATACCTCCTAGCAAATCATGACAACAAAGAAAAGGTTCCAGTCAGTTCTTTCGCGGGAGCTCATGGGTGCCAGAAGCTGTATATCTGCACTTTAAAAGGACTTTGCTGCTAAACTTTCATATTATTTGGAACCACATCCATCTGTCAACATACCTTGTATTTGTTTGAAAATTATCAAGTGTTAGAACAGGTCGATGCTGATTGACTGTAATTGACAGCAGTCACAACAAAAACAACTAGTATAGTTCCCCGGTTGCGGAATATTATGCACGAGAGTAAACAGTTATACACTTTTATACACAATTACACCCCCAACAGATGATTTTGACGATAAAACTTCTCTTTTCGATATAAAATCTAAAGCAAACTAATTCCAAGAGCGCATTCAAGAGAGGTTACACATTTCTACCAGTGGCGGGGCTCCATTAATAAAGTGCAGTGAATAGTCATCTGCCGAAATTGAAAAACACTAAATGTGGCTCAACAAAGATGGCTAAGACAGATTTTAGGAGTCAGTTATAGAGATCAGGTCTAAATCAAGGAAATCCGAACTGGGAGTCGACCCCTTAGTAAGATTGTGACAGAGCGTCGCATGAGGTTTGCGGGACATGTTCTCCGATAAAATGAATTACGCATGATAAGAGTTGCGATGACATCCTAGTACAACTTGGCGCCACACATTACCAGTGACAGATTTTTGTGGAGACAAAAGACGGCAAATGCGCCGAACGGCGCAGGAGGGTTTTAGGTCAGCAAGAATAGCACATTAGGTTTTTGAAATAAGATGCACTGTAGATACCTCAGAATATGCATTTTGTTGGCATTCAATACCAGAAATAGTGCTTGGCGGCGGGGCGGTGCTGGGGAGCTACTAGCGCTCCCTCAGACCCCCTTGCTGGCGATGGCGGGGAGACAACAATTTTTCCACTAACTACAGGAAGAAAGAAAGAATGAAGGGTCAGAATGTAATAAAGATTATTAACACACACACACATACATACATACAAATATTTTTTTCTCGGGAGGGGGGGGGGAGAAATACCCCCCCTCACCGAAAAAAATCCTGGCTACGCCCATGCTATATATATATATAATTTATGCAGCCCCCAGTCCCCAAATTTGTTTAATGCCCTCGGCAGAAAAAGGTTGCCCAGCCCTGGACTACATGGAATTATTCTAGATCAAATTAGGCAATACGGTGTCTATGAATATGGATCTATTTTTATAACGAATAATTGCTCAGTCATTTACAGTATGTCTGAATACTTGGTACACATAGTATGGTCATACATCCTGCTGTATATAATCATAAACATGAACCCAAATGTCACAAATATCAATACTCACAGTGACATAAATGATGTCAGAAGTTTAATTGAAATTGAGATAGTGATATGCTCTGTGTCGAAGCGGGATGCTGATTCTAATCTGATTTTTTTTTCAGAGAAAAATGATGTCATAAGTGGGTGACTAGAGTTAATGACTAGATATCCTTTCTTGAAAATTTTGAGCGAATACGACTATCGGCTTCTACGCTTTCTTGTTTGAGATACAGCCAGTTATCCAGAAGTTGGTTCTGAAATCAACTAGTTAATATTTAAATATTCTTGAGTACGACATTAAGACGCGATTCATTTCTATATGGGGGGTAGAGGGAACCCAACGCCGAAAAAAATCTTAGCTACGCCCATGGAACAAGGGATTAGTTTCGTGGTTTTTTCATTGGGGGAGGGGGGGGGTGACAGTTTTTAGACTGAGAAAAGTATTTTGACCTATGTGCTGCTCCAGCATTAATGATTTGCGGGTATTGCTTAGACTGACTCAATTGAGAAAAGTTCTACATTAATATGGTGTAATTTAGTGTTTCCCAAACTGTGTTCCACGGAACCCTAGTGTTCCGCGAGGCCTGAATTGGTGTTCCACGAACTACTAGAATAATTAACTAGTAGGTCACCACATTCATTAATCTCTGTAAAAAAAAATAAGCAAAGTGTTCTGCTGCATACTCAGAAAGTGCGAAGTGTTCCATTAAGGAAAAAAAGTTTGGGAAACCCTGAAGTGTAATTGAAAAGTAAAGTAAAGTTCCCCTTTCAGACCTTGTGGTCTAAAGGGCAAATGATGTAAAGGTCATCTGTTTATTTGGACTACGGTTAACGAGCGTGTCATGTGGCCAGCACAACGACCAACCGATTTTACTTCTCCCCACCGTATGTCAGGTACTCAGCGGCTCCTAAGATCCCGAAATTAAAAATCCCAGTCTTCAACAGGATTCGAACCCGGGCCCTATAGACCACACGGTCTGAAAGAGGAACTTTAGACTTTACTTTATATGCCGTTGGGACTTGAAAGGATTTTAACTAATCATGGGCGTCGCCAGGATTTTGTTTTTGGGGGTGGGGGTTCTCTCCCAACCCCCCAGCAGAAACAAAGTGCATGTGTGTGTATACATAATTAACCTTTATTACATTCTGACCCTTCATTCTTTCGGTAGACGTTTATTGTACCCTAGAATAGGTTCTTCCTGGAGTTAGTGGAAAAATTGTAGACTCCCAGCCATCGTTAGTAAGGAGGTCTTACCAAGCACTATTTCCGGTATAGAAAGCCAACAAATTGCATATTCTGGGGTATCAACAGTGCATTATCCTGCTTTTAAAAAGTTTTATTTCAAAAACCTTTTGTGCTATTCTTACTTACTCCTCCAGCGTCGTTCGGCGCATTGGGCGGCAAGCTGCTTCCACAAAAATCTGTCACTGGTAATGCCTGAAGCTTCTTCCCACCTGCTCTGAGGACATACATGAAAGTGTGGCGCCAAGTTGTACTAGGATGTCCCTGTTTGCGCTTTCCTCGTAATGGCCTCCATGTTGTCGCAACTCTAATTATGCTTAATTCACTTTGTCAGAGAACATCCGACGCTCTGTCACAACCTTACTAAGGGGTCGACTCACAGTTCGGCATAGGATTTTCTTGTTTGAGACCCGATCTCTATAACTGACTCCTAAAATTCGTCTTAGCCATCTTTGTTAGAATTTGGTGACTGTAGTTTGCTTTAGAATAAAATTGAAGAGAGGTTTGCAACCTCAAAACTCTCTGTATAAGGGTATTAAACTCAAAACCATCTGAGGGCTTTTAAACTTTTTTAAAAAGTCCTCTTGAGGAGGAGGGTTTAAACTCAACCCCCCCCCCCCCCATTGGCTTGGCTACGCTCATAGAATTTTGAGTGTATAATTTCCTTTTTTTATATTGAAGAGGTATTTATTGGTATCGAACCCGCTGAAAGTGGGTTTAAACTAAAGCCTCTTTGGCTACGCTCATAGATTTTTTAGTGTATAATTTCCTTTTTTTATATTGAAGAGGTATTTATTGGTATCGAACCCGCTGAAAGTGGGTTTAAACTAAAGCCTCTTTGGCTACGCTCATAGATTTTGAGTGTGCAATTTGCTTTTTTATATTGAAGATGTATGTTTTTACCTTCAAACCCCGCTGAAGGGGGGTTTAAACTCAAAACCCCTCTTGGCTACGCTCATAGATTTTTTAGTGTGCTATTCGCTTTTTTATATTAAAGAGGTATATTTTAGCTTCAAACCCCGCTGAATGGGGGTTTAAACTCAAAACCCCTTTGGGTTCATAGAATTTTGAGTGTGTAATTAATTTTTTTTATATTGAAGAGGTACTTTGACGATATACTTTTTAGCTTCAAATCCCGCTGAATATGGGGGGGGGGGGGGGTTTAAACACAAGACCCCTCTTGGCTACGCTCATAGAATCTGTTGATTGATGTATGGATAGTCTTATATTGAAGATGGGGTTTTATCGTAAATTTCGGAGGGGGGTTTAAAAATTAAAATCTTCCTTAGCTATGCTCTTGGAATATGGGAATTGTGGTTTGCATTTTTTTTTTTGGTTTTGTTTTATATAAGAGGGGGATTTTACTGCAAAAACTCAAAACCCCTTGGTGCGCTGTGACAAGTGATGGTTTAGTGTTAAAATCTCACCTACAATAAAGAGAATCAAAGCGAAAAATCAGTCACTAAATTCAAAATTCAAATGTCTTTACATTTAGATTACTTATTTTTGGTCACACACTAAATTTGTCCTATTGGCTGGAGGCTGGCCCACCTAGATGTTCTTGAACCCGGACCCATGGTTACCTTACTACGCCACTGCTGCACTGCTACTAGTGTGGTACCAATATTTACTTGTGTAGCAGGCAGCATGGTTACGCACTCAAGTCTACACAGTACTGGTGTGATATTTACTTGTGTAGCAGGCAGTGGTTACGCCGAACAGATCTACCGTCTCTGGCCGTCACCTAAATTAGCATTTAACGTAACACCAATAGTCCGATATTTAAACTACATGCTTACATATTACTTCCTAATGTGTCTTAAAACGAATAGATCTTTTCTTCTTATCAAATATAATAAAACTGTTCCTTGAGGTACACCTGAGTTTACTGTTATTGGTGTTGACTTAGAGCCATTTACAGTTTGTTATTTCCCTATCAGAAAATGTTTAATCCACTGATGCAATGGACCATCAATGCCAAAATATTTAACTTTTTTAAGCAAACTATGATGGTGAACTTTGTCGAAAGCCTTGAAAAAATCTAGTAAGATAGCATCTATTTGCTCACTATAATCTAACCCTTTTGAAAAATCATCAATTAGTCCATGATTCACATGATCTATATTTCCTAAAGCCATGTTGGTATGGAGTAAGGACATTATGTTTGTCTAAGTGGTTTATGATCAGTGGCGCAGCATCCATGGCGCGAAGGGGCTCAATGAACGCTTTTGTAAAAACCGATAAAAAATAGAATGTAAAAAGCTCACTCAAAATTTCCTGAAAGTTGTTTCAAAATTAATATGAACTCCAAAACCAGTGTTTGAAGCTTTAATGTAAGGATTTGCTTTGCATCAGGTTTTGTAAATTGTAATGGTGGCTAGCCCTAACCGTGCGTTTAGGGTGAGAATCGTTTCCATATCGTCCCATTTTCTTTTCTTGTTTGTTCATAAAACCATTGGTAGTATTACAGGAATGGAGGGGGGATGGGGATAGTTTGGTTAAGAAACAGGGATAGTCCTGATTGTTAGGGCTTTGAATAAGTGAGATGAAAGCCTGGGCATTGTTTATGGTCGGAACGTTGTCGCCCACACAACAGTTCCCCCTCTCCGCGCAGCTGATGTGACCAAAGGAACGGAATATCCGATACAGTTTGGGATCAGTAGCGCCGCAGGCTCTGCCAGGCTTTAGCACGGTGTGCCACAATCTGACTAAGGGTCACCAGCTCCTGATTTTTCCTCAGGGTTGTCTCCCGAAGCCTTTCCCGCGTTTGGGTATAGCCGCAAGGCAGCGGAGGTTTGGATTCAGAGTTTTCCTTCTCCTAGATGGGTAGCCAACCAAGGCTAACGAGCCCCTCCTGCCCGAAGCTTACTGGTTTAGGCGCCAGTTGCTCGGCTTTGCCCCTTCTCCTGTCTGTGGTAACGGTTCGCCAGGCTCAGTATCTGAACCACTCGTGAAGGCCAGAAGTTGGACTGGTTGTCAGAGGCTGTTTGAGACGCATGCCATTGGAAGCATTTTATAGGTAATGATGGGCTTAAGACCATTACCACTTCCGACGTTAACAACCTTGCGGAACCAGTCATGTTTGTAACTTATTAAAATTTCGATACAGCTGCAAATGATTCAATTTTCTCAAAGCTCAATATTTTTCTATTTTGTTTTGTATTTAACATATGTCAAATCAACTTTTCTCATTTATATATGTAGTCTTTTCCCATCTTAGCGTTCAGGCTGTTCCGTCAGCTGGTAAACGTACCAACAAAATCATTAACTATGAACTATTTTGTATCTTCGCTCTTTGTAATGAACATGAAAACCTGATCTTGTTTTGTCCACTCGCTTATGCTCCTATATCTGCGACTATGACTTTATAATTGATGAACTCCAGCTGGTATATTACAATGAGCAGTGTATTTGATCATGAACTATATACAATTATATACAACTTCTCAATAACTTTGACTGCTAAATAGTATTATATGCTCGTATATCTGCGACAATAAATTTATAATTGATGAACTGCAGCGGGTATATTACATTGAACAGTGTAAATGATCAGGAACTAAACACAACGTCTCAATAACCTTGACTGCTCAACGTGGATGCGTTAACCTGTTTGTCGTGTGTGTAAGGGAAAGTATAATCTAGTAGTATGACCAAAAAAAAAATTAGTCTAACATAAAAAAATTAGTCTGACATAAAAAAAATTAGTCTGACAAAAAAAATTAGACTGACATAAAGAAAATTAGTCTGACATAAAAAAAATTAGTCTGACATAAAGAAAAACAACTATTGAAGTTTACATTGTGAAATAGTGTAAGACATTCAATCAAGACGATGCGTCCTCGAAAGTCTTCATTGCATTGTTTTGTTGTCATCTGTATTGTATACAAAATGTTAATGTAATCATTGTATCAGAATAAAAAGGTGATGAAATCTAAACCAAAAAAAATGACATTTAATATTTAACAAGCCCAAGAAACATCAGAGTGTTAACATAGGAATCGTTAAATTTGAATAGGTTTGTGCTTTTGCAATGAATGAGGAAACTTGGGGAGCAGGTTTATAACAAGATCTAGAAGATAGACAGGTATCTAAATGGATCATGGAATAGTGCCATTCACTGACCAATGCTTAGTATTTGGTTGAAACTTGGTTTATAGCTCTTAAAGAAGTTTAACGCCATATAATTATACAAAAACATCAGAAAATTGCTATGAATATTCAAATTTGACAGGAAATCAAAGCCCAACAGATTCAAAACGAGATAATAGATCTGTTGGACAATGCAGTTCTGGAAAAAAATACCGGTACTATAGGATATCAATTCTGTACCATTTGTCTCTTTGATTGGTGGCAGCGCTCCAGACAAATAAAAAGTTAATATCAAACTCGTATTATTTTTTTATACTGTTTAGTGATCTGTGTTGACGAACATCCAGAAGAAATAGAAATTAGATAGTCATTTCTAGGTTTTCATATATGTGAGTATCAAACGTCAGCAGAATTTGCTGAACAAATGCTCCAAGTAATTAAAAAAACATTTATCCTTAAATAAACTACTAGGCTAAAGTTATAGATTTGAAACTCCGTGAACTCGTTTCATTCTGTTCAAAAATTGTACAAACATTGACTTTAAATTCGTGTTGGAGTTCTAATAGAGTCAATCGTAATAAGATTATTAAAAAGCGACTCTACTTGCATTGGAATGTCTTTTGGTCAATGTACCGATACATTCAGATTACTCAATTGTTTTGTCATACATTGTATTCTTCTTATTGGGGGATGGGGCCCACCAATATATTCTTGAATCCGGGCCAACGAGTATCATGCTACGCCACTATTTATGATGTTACTACATATTGTGTGTTCTAGGATTTTACATGTGATGCAGGTAAGTGATACTGGTCTGTAGTTTCCTGGGTCAGATTTTTCTCCTTTTTTAAATATGGGGGTGGGGGGGGGGGGATGACATTAGCTTCTTTCCAGTCCCTTGGTACTCTGCTCTGGTTAAGAGATGCCTGAAAAAGTATTTTGAACACTGGTGCTAGCTCATTGCTTAGTTCTTTGAGTAATCTAGCTGGAATTCCATCAGGTCCAGAGGCTTTATGTGGTTTGATGTTGGCTAACAGTTTTTGGATTCCCTTTTCTTGTACTTCTATATCTCCTATGTTGTCTACTTGGTTCAAATGAAGTAATATTTCTTTGTCGCCTGGGCTGAGAATGCTGATGCAAAGTATTTATTTAGGATGTCATCTTTGGTTTCATTATCATTTTATGTTCAGTTATCTTCTCCTTTTAATGGCGCTATGCCTGTTGTTTCCATTATCTTAGACTTAAATGTATGACCATAGGTTTTGTTGTTATCTTTGTTTATGTATTCACTCTGCAGCTGTCTGCTTACTTTTTGGGTTAGGTGTTTATTTTTATTTACTTTTTATAAACTCTTTCTGCCCTAGTTTCTTTAAATTTTCTACATACGTTGTCCTTCAGTTTGTGGAGATTCTTTAATCTATTATTAAACCAGCATTTATTTATTTATTTTATGTAAGAAGTATTTAGTTGGTATATGATTTTCTATAATGTTTTGAGATAGTTTATAATGAAATTCCATAGGTCATCGACTGGTTGGTTAATGTTTTTTTCTGATAACAATGTTTGTTGAAAGTTTAACGCAGCTTGGTGTAGTTATGTTGCATTTATTCCAGAGGATTGATTTTGTTTTGGGTTTTGTATTGGCTACCGTACTGCTTATATCTGTGTATTTTAATGATATCATGGTCTGATAGACCAGGCATGATAGATACCTATTATACCATGTAAAACAATTTTTTTTAGCCTTCTTTAAGTCATCGCCAACCGTTGAATCTTCCTGTTTCTCAAAAAAATAAATCAAAATTGTGTTTAAGAGCTTAACAAACCCCATTCGAAATCCAGCGAACTTTAGTCTACAACAAGAGTCTAGCATCACTTTCATTATTTGTTTCACAAAACTGTTGAAAGATGAGATTATTTTCGGCATGGGTTTGTATTTTATTTACAATTTTATAATTAGATTCAAATAGAAATGAAATTGCGGGCTAAACTTTTCTTGTGTATAACTCACAAGGTGAATAGTGAATAGAGCTGTTCTTTATTCTGTATTAGGGGCCTACTTATAAAGTCATTGTAGCGTCCAACCACTGATGGTTCCTATAAGTGCTAGTGCTATTAGAGCATGGAATGGGTTGCCTGAGCTAGCCAGGAAAACCAGTGACTTGGCAGAATTTAAGTCATTGGTTAATATGCATGACTATATGAATGACGCGTAATCATCTTCTTTTTTGAAGTAACGACTGTTTTATATAAGATAAGATAAATCGTCATAAATAACATAACTTCATAACAATTTTGGAGATATATTTCATCACTAACAAAAAAAATAATTTTTTGTGTGAACATATATTTTTTTAAAAATGTAATGTTAGTTTTAATCGATTTTCAAACAATATCACAAGACTTAAAAAAAAAAACAAGCATTTTTCTAAGAGGCTACTAAAACATATCCTGCTTTCCACTTTTTTTTAAATATTGTTTTAATAGTAGTTTCTTTATAATTGTATGAATATTCTTAAATTATTTTTGGATATTGCTATATGTTCTTGAAAGCGACTTTGTTTCATAACCTCATCTGAAAATGCGGTCATTTAAAGTAGAACATACTTTTTATCTAGTGCGATTCTCTAAAACTGTTAGCATTATTCCATTACATACCAGTGCGTTTTCGTAACAATACCTTATTAATGTTTTTTTTATATTTTAGTTTAAATTATTCTATTTAAATGTTAGCTTTAACTTTTTTTTTTCAATTGACATTTACATATCAATATATTGTTATAACTCTGCCATTCGCACAGCCATCCAGGCTAGTGCTAGAAGGTGCGCACTGTGATAGACTAGACCTAAAAGGATGTCAACATTAGAAGAGGAGAACGATTTCCGCCCAAGTAAAGAGCCAATATGGAGAGATTGTGCCTAAGATAGGTGTTGTTTTGTGTACCTGTGATGTCGTGTAAATAAACGAGTAGGTCTTGTTGAGTTGCCTCACTTAATTTATTACAATTGGTGTCAGAAGTGGGATCATAGGCAACTCAACGAGAGGAGGTATGATTCGATCTCAATGGCATCGTTGAAACTATTACATCAGCTCTTAATTAAAGAGCTAAGACAAGAGCTTCGGGACCGAGGTTTAAAACCCGTCGGTAGCAAGGAAACGCTCACGGCTCGTCTGCATCAAGCTCTGATCGATGAAGAAAAAGATCCGGAGACTTACCAATTTGAAATTGAACCTGGGATTATTGATGTCATTGGCAAGATTCAGGACTGTGGGGATGCATTTAAGGAACAAATGAACACGATTAGGATCATGATGGGGAACATGAGTAGGAACATTATGTTGAACAAGGTAGATGAAAGTGTATTGCAGTAGAAGGCCAAATAGATCAAAGTGATAAAATTGTGTCGCAAGGAAAAGGAGGAATAAACTCGTTAGGGTTGCCTGGTCAGGACTGTGGCTGCACAAACAGTGGTGATGGAGGCGCTGGGGATCGGAGCGCTGTCTGTGTTGTGGGCAAGTCTGGCGGGGATGACTTTCAGGGCGAGAAACGTGACAACGATTGCTGCGACGATCTCAATGGGATATACGGAATTGAAAGAAAAGAAACAAATGAAGAAACTAGAGAAGTCTGAAACTTTTGTTCCTGGTATGCCTGCAACGAGGCGGACAGATCAAGACAACGTTGGGTCTGCGTCCAAGCTTGCTTCTGTGGACCTTAAAGACCTCTGTTTATCTGTCAGTACCTTTGACGGGAACTCGAGCCTTGAAATCCTTAAGACTGTTTCTGATTCCTTGCCTTGGATGTCGTCGAGTGAAATTGCGAATACGGGCCCCAACCATGGCCGAGACAGAAACAACGAATTTGACTTTGGCAGCTGCATAAAAGAGAACCCGATGCCTGGCAACTGCATCCAGGTGATAGACAAGAACTGTATAGGCGGCGCCCTGCGTGGACAATGCCCATGCCAAGAAACCCAGCTACAAGATCTGAACTTAACAGAAATTTGTACTTCTGACCACATCAGTAAGAGTGACTTGAACGGTTGTGAATTATTTCCAACGAAGCCTGATGTAGTGGTGGATGAACATTACACGGATGTTTCATGGGCATGCCTTACAGATGAAGCTGAGAAAGACTATGTGTTGGAAACCATAGCTACCTGCGGGCCTACAACTGTGTCACGAGACGTTCATGGGCATACCTTACAGATGAAGCTGAGAAAGACTATGTGTTGGAAACCATGGCTACCTGTGGGCCTACAACTGACGTTCATGGAAAAGATCCGCTGACTTGGCGTCTAAGAACAACGGCCCTGGGAGCTACAGTGGTCGCCACAACCTCCATGTGTGTTAAGTGGAAGGCAACCCTGACCTCCACTTACTTCCCCTTTGTCAGCTGGCTGGCATCAGCGACTATCTTCATGTCGAAGCAGCGACCACGATATCGTCTCAAGTATAGACTGGCCAACTGGAAGAAGAGAAAGCGACGGCCGCGGACAACCGTGCAGATGGCTTCGTGGGCAACAGGCACCCTACCGTCTGTGGTTCCCACCGATCAACCTCCACCTGAACTGTGAAACCTCCACTGCACTGTTTCTTTTCGGGACGAAAAGCTCTAAGAAGGGGGCAATGTTATAACTCTGCCATGTGCACAGCCATCCAGGCTAGTGCTAGAAGGTGCGCACTGTGATAGACTAGACCTAAAAGGATGTCAACATTAGAAGAGAACGATTTCCGCCCAAGTAGAGAGCCAATATAGAGAGATTGTGCCTAAGATAGATGTTGTTTTGTGTAACTGTGATGTCGTGTAAATAAACGTCTAGGTCTCGTTGAGTTGCCTCACTTAAGTTATTACAATATTAACATACGTAGATAAAATAAACTATAATCTAATAGGCACTTTAGGTACTTTGTTTATGAAATCTTAAACGTTTATGCGCGCAAGATCTAAGGACAATAGATACCCTTGAATTACAGCAAAAGAGTAGGAATTAAACAATAGAAAATGATATTCCCGAACTCAATTTCTTAAATTAGATGCAAGCTAACTATTATTTGTCTGTTTTTTGATTGCCAGCTTTAATTTTGAAGAATTTTAAAATTTGTTTTGTTTCAGTGCACCTTTAGTTTCTTCTCTCTCTCTTTATACTCAGCGCCCCCTTACAGCCCCCTTTGTGCCCAACGCCCCCCTACCGCCCCTTTGGCTCCCAGCGCTCCCCAAAATCTCGAAAACGCCCTCCAGGGGGCGATAGCGCCCCGTTGAATACCACTGTTTTAGACACATGCAGATCTAGGTATTGTAAAAGACTGAATCATTTATTTCAAAATAAAATGCTGCACATATTAAAATGACTGGTTGTTGAGCGTCTCGCTAATGACACACAAGTCCTGGGTTCGATCCCCATTCTAAACAATTTTTCTCATGGAGAAATGAAATATAGACGTTTAATGTTTTCTCGGAGGTTCAGCGAGTGCCGATTTAAATTATTCTGACAGCGGATTCAAGCGGTGGTTGATTTTGAAACCAATACGATGCAATGCCCACTCATTCACATCGTATGACCTCAAAACCATCCATTCGAAGTTAGTTTGTTTGAAAGTCTAACCTACAAGATTACAAAAGAGAGTTTGTGTTTTCTGTCAAGAACTTGATACCAGCTTTTGATGGCTAGAGTCATTCTCACTACTTCAAACGAATATATATTGTATAAACGTTATAACAGTGATGCCGATAACGTAAAGAACACAATAGTCAATAATTTCATTGGCCTCCTTCAGTCGTAGGACGACTATGGTTCATCACAGAGCACACTTCCTCATGTGGCTGTGGAGCCCTATTTTGGAGAGACACTCCCGTCACCAGATAGCGCAGGTTAAGGTGGCTTTTGCTTCGGGGGTAGAGGAGCTGGCGTTTTTCGGATAGCGCGTTTTTCTTCCTGGGCTGAGACCCATGTACTTTCACTGTCCATAGCTTTCTTGGTCACTGTCTCTCTCCACCTGTTGTGGTCTAGAGCTATGTCTTCCCAATAGTCAGTATTGATGTTCACTGATTTGAGGTCACGTTTTATTACATCTATGTAACGGAGGTGGGGGCGACCAGTTTTTCTTGTGCCAGTCGCGAGTTGACCATAGAGGATGACTTTCGGGATGCGCTTGTCCTCCATCCGGCGAACATGTCCACCAAGCCAGCGCAAACGGCGTTGTCTGAGGGCTGTAAAGATGCTGATCAATTATATCAATTATTATCTACGACTCGGACACGAGCTAAGTTTAACTTGTATTTGAAATTGATATATTGATATAGAACTAGGCGTTAACCAACATCATTGAAAATAATTAAAAAGGAGTAAGTTGGTGTTTATTAATATATCAAGTTGGCCTACGTTTCATACTATAATATGTAAAAAAAATATAGTAATAATAATATTATAAAGTGTTCTATTTAACCTATGCGATTCCAGAACTAGAATATTGTAATTCCTGAGACATTAATACTTGGCTATGATGGGCGTTCTCTGTCTGTCTCTCTCCTGCACGTATCCTGGAGCCTCACGTCACAGTCTGAGCAGTAGCCTACGAAATAATTGAAATTGTCATAAACATAGAACTTGTCCAATATTTTTGACAATCATTTTTACAAATGCAACCATCGATTAATGTAGGCAATTAGCTAAACGGGAAATATTTTTTTTGGGAGCCGAGGAGGGGATGTGACACTAAGCTGGCCGCACCAGGTGACACCCTCCCTAGTGACGCTACTGCGACCTTCGAAACGGTAGTCCGAAATCGAAACTTAAAAGTGTTGAGTGTTCAACTGAAAGGCCACCTTTTTTTTAATGGCGTGTCATAGAGTCTCTTTTAGACTAGACCATTTATAAATAGGCAAACACTTCACATTTTATAAACATATTCCTTTTCCGCAAAGAAAAACAACAAAATGATTAAGACGAATAACAGGTACGTCTGTTACTGGATTTCAACCCAAAACCATCATGTCATTAGTACAAATGCTAACCATTGAGCAACGACCAGACCAAGAAAAATGTAGGTCTTTCACTAAGTACTTGAAGCACCCTTATCATTAGGTTCTTAAGTCCTTACTTCTGTGTGGCGGTGTTGATAGTACCTTCCACACTAAACACTTCATTCACAAAATCTCAGACGTACTATTTACAGACAATATCCGCTATGGCGCCTGAGCTCGGTCGTGTTTAGCTGAATTTTTTTTTTTTTCTACGCAGTTACAACATCCTTCTCTTGGCCAAGCTACTGACAACAAATTTTATCAATGAAAAGCGAGCTTGGTGTTTTTAGCGGGAATGCGGCGGATGTAGTGACGTCACGAGGGGGAAATCCTTCAAGTATTAAATGACCTTGACCTGTGCATATTTCCACTCAAACACGAAGTGTGCTACAAGTCGCCTTAGTCGGTTACGATGTAGTTTCGGACCTTTGTTATTTATGAATCATGCCATGACTGGCTCTAAGGAGGTAAGGATTTTGTTCTATTAAGCAATGTTTAGACATAGCTTTGTCAGTAAATTATAGATGTACACAATGTTTAGCTTTTAATACATTTCAGAAATCTAGATAGACTAAACAAGGCTTAGCGATTTTTTTTTTGCACCAGACAAGGGAGAATGTATACGTCTGCCCAAAACAACATGGCGGCTGCCGCCACTTCCTGTCATGTTTAAAGCAATTGACCGAGAATTTAAATTGCCACAGAAATAATTAAATAGATCTATACTAGACTCTAGAATCTAGGCATTACTTTGACTCTAGATCTAGATCTGGTCTTTGTCTAGATTCTAGATCTAGATAAAGGTCTAGAATAGTCTAGATATAGTCTTGATGTAAATGAATGTGTAGTCTGAGATGATAGTCTCAGTACTCAGTCTGAGAGTTGCGAGCGAGAGTACTGACAGTGACAGTCTGACTAGCTAGCTAGATGATGTAGATCTATTTACTATTTAGTCACTAGACTAGACTGGAGCCTACTTACTAGATTCACATCTAATTTAGATATATAGTGTATCTAGCCTGACCTAGTCTACAACTAGATCTACATAATCATATATTTATATATATATTTTTTTTCTATACTATATTATAGAATTAAGAACAGACTAGTGTAGGTCTAGGACTGTAGGTGGAGCCCAGAATAGTCACTTTTACAATGAACACTACTAAACTTGAAACACACTAGGCCAAGATATCTCTAGATTGTGACTAGACTAGTTCTAGATTATATATTCTTACAGTAACACTAACACTGAGATCTGTTCTATAGTATATAATCCTATGGTCCTACACAGAAAAGGCAAAAGAAAATTTAAAAAAATACACTTGACGACATGGGATTAGTGACTTAGTCATGATAAGAAACTCCTAGTTCTACTGTTCTAGAATCTATATATTAAATTAAGTTACACAGTAGTTCTAGATCTAGTTTTCTAGTAAAGAAGACTAGATCAGTATGTCACTAGCTAGATCTGAGTGCTTCTCCAATCCCAGTACTCAACCACCGGCGGACAATGGTTATGCCTGCCCTGGATGTAGTGAAATATGTTCATCACAGCTGGGGCAGTGTAGCCAGGGGAAATACTACACTCTTCATTAATCTTCGGATCTCAATTACTTAGTACTGGTATTAAATTCAAAAAGTGTCGCATTGGGCTAAAAATTAAATTTGACATTTTTTCCTTCATTCAAGTGTATTCACATCTTAAGCCATTGTACTTTTAAACCTTAAGAATTTATCAATAGAAAATGAATTGGAATGTAACACACTTTTCCACAGCAGTATTGGTTAAGCTTGTACCCATTGTTGCATTTCAGGGGAAATGATGTACAAGTAACTGTTAAATTGTTATGTTGTTCTTTTTTTAGCATAACTTTAATGTTTTATCACATTTTTGTATTAACCTGTTAGAAAAAATTGAAGTTTTTGAGCAGTTAAGTTACCTTTGGGCTCAGTTTGAAAAATTGGTCTCTTTAGCACTACTGATTAAAAATTTTATAAGATTATAGAATTTGTTATACTTACATTATAACATAATATATAGGCTATTATTGGCTGCAATATCTCAATAATAATTTTAACATCTATTATAACAGGACTATTATATCACAAGATGTTGAGGGTGTTATAAAGGGACACCAATTTTAAATATATAGCTTATTTTCTATTCATGCTGAAATACTTTTTTTTTAGTTTTCTGTGGTGTCTGAGGTGCTACAATTAAAACATATTTTATTTTTTAGCTCACAATGTTATTCTGTCTGAAAAAAACAACAACAAACTTCTTGTCTGTTTTGGTAAAAAAAAAATTTGTTGGCCCCGTTAATTCAGAAAAAAAAATTTGTCAAAAGTATTAGGTTTTCTTGTTAGGTTTTCTAATCATGTTTTGTCACACAGTCATAAAATATACATCAGTTATGATTGTAGTGATTTAAGTAACTTAGCTGTTTGATTAGACTGATTTTGAATCCCTATATAGACTAGACATTTTTATTGAGATTCGGCTTGAGTTGAGGGTGTGTTTTCTGAGCACTGGATAGCAGCCTGGACAAATTCTCTTAGGTACTTTTTTTCCCTTCATATGTCCACAAAGGAGATGGGACCAGAGCACACTGATCATTCTGTAAAAAAATGAAGACAACAATAAAGTGATATTAACAACTACTTTCATTTTCATGCCAATGTAACTCTTACCTTATCCATATATGTACATACAAATCTAATGATGCACAAAGTTTAAAAGTAAAGTAGCCAAAGTTATTTTTAGTTTACTCATTTAAATGGTTTTATAAAACAATGTGAAATTAAATCAGTAGCTTTACTTTTTTTATATATATAATCATATTTTTACTTTGTTTTATTATACTTAACAATTATTTAACTTATTATACAACAGGATCATAATTTTAATTTAACAAGTACTGCAGGCTGAAATGTTGTATGTGCCATTTAGTACGTTCTGTTTTTACTGTGATTTGGCTCATTTTATTAAGATTGAGTTGCTAATATATTGAAGATTGGCATGCAACGAATGCCAAAGACCATAGCTACAGTTGATTTATGAAATGAAGTGGGTTTTTTTCTTTCTTTGTTCTCACTGTTATCATTATGAACGAGGAGTAAAAATGCGTTAACAGTAATGAGTAATACTAATGACAATAAAATCGGATACATATTTATGAAGTATTACCAACTCTCCCACACACACTATTCCTTCATTTTAGAAAGGGGGAATAATCCTTGAGGGATTATGGGCACGACATGGCCTAAATTGTGCCGATGTGCCAACCCCCCCCCCCCCCCCCCCCCCCCAAATATCCTTCATTTTATTAATTTGTCACACATATTCTAGTCCTATATATGTTTTAGTAGAGATCAGGTGTCTTGTTCGCCCCCCCCCCTTCCATTTACCGTTTCGATGCCTCGATTCGTTACTCAACGCTCCTTCGTATTTTATTTTTTCCCCTTTGAATAAAGTGTCTTCTTAAAAGTTTGTTTTCATTTTGTTGAAAGTATACTGCAAAGAGACGATTGGATGGTACAACTTATCAGTAGGTCTACACTCCTCTAACTGCCCTCATTTACCCTAATAAACATTGAGACACAATATCAACAAGTTTACTCTTCTCTCTTCCAGACATCACTTTTTCCCTATGTAGACACACCACTGACACTATCAGTTACTTGCCCTTGTTAACCTCGCCAACCCACCCCTACCGCAGTTTCGTAGATGTGCATATATGTATTTTTCCCCCTTCTATTTGCATTCCACTGTCCTAGAGTTACACCAGTGCACCATTAACGCCACAAGCTGCAAGTGTTCGTTGACGTTCAACTGTCAGGAATGGCGTGCCTTGATCCTATGTTTGTATGTGTTTGCGTTTTGTACACTTTTTATATGTAAGGGCTCGACTTACTCCGATTCCCGGATTGCGTCCACCTAAACTTGCTAATCAGTAATTCGAACCAAAGATATTCGGTTCTTTTTCTACTTTAGTAATTTTTCAGTGCCGAAGAGTTGCATATTCCCAAGAGTAATTTATCGTATAATTAATTGCTTCTGTTACCAAACCGGTAGCTAGCATAAATATTTTCAAATGAGTGACTAAGTTGTCGCAACTTTTGTCCCGGAGAATTAGAAATAAAATGTTCATCACGATGTCTAGATCTGGACAAACAAAAAATCTAGTTCTTGCAAACAACTAAATCTATTGACAAGGGTACAAGAGGTAATTGGCAGGAATACTCTATGGGCAAAGCGAATTATTGAATTGCATTATGAACGACGCAACCCCCTCGTTTTGTTTTTCTTTTCTATTGTTTCGTTTCATTTTTTTGTTTCTGTTGTGAAATTTCTGGTACTTTAACTTAGAAAAGAAAACTTAACTATTCTTTTGTTCAACAATAAATTCAAAAATACTGAAAATAATATATGACCCCTTGAATGATTAAAGAACAAAAAGTAGATCAGCTGTTCATAGTGACGTCTACCATTTCACGCACCAGCTTTTACAGATAATAGTAGCCAGTGTGTATGGTACACGGAGTCAAACTACTGTGGTTTGTGTGGAGACTAGTTTTACTATGACCCTTCGTCCCCCCTCCGCACACACAAGAACCCCATAATCTTCCTCACGCGAAGACACGTGTTGAATGATTCAATTAAATAGAGCACCTACACCTTTTTGGTTACATAAGAGCTATTTCAGTGTCGACTGTGGTCAATACTTGGAATATTGTGCACTATTTATCTTATGTTGGCTCTAATGTAGTATATTGGGATATTTTAAACAGTTTCCCTTAGAGCTATGTACATTCACTCTTCATGTAATTATAAACGGTGGTAGTCTCTTAGAACTTAGCAGCTAATCATGAACTTTGTATTGCTTACACTTTACACGGTATTTAATTTTCGTGACGTTAATGTTTGCTAGCTTCATCTTTCTTGCAGCAAAATCTAATAATCTAATACAAAACCTAAAATATATACCTGACGGCTATACCCGGCTATTTGATCTTGGTAATAAGAAAAGGATGGATTTTGTTGGCCCAAACAAGTGGAAATTCAGTTTTAAAGTTGTCCACCTCAGCATTACTACTACAACAATAAAAAAAAATAGATGCAAACACAAACAGCAAGGACTCTGAACCACCGCTTGATGTTGTCTGGATTGGGCTCCTGTGTACTTCTTTGTGACAACGAAATGATCTTGAAACAATCTGACTAAAGGTGGAATAAAGGAGTTTTTACATCTCTCTGTTCTGGCCAAAATTGTGGTTTAATAGGTGCATATTGTTTTTACGGATTTTTATATGTTTTGTAAAGGCGTCTTCCGTGAAAAAGCTCTATAAAAGTTAGTAGCTTTGTTTTAGTGTTACAATAATAATATATAATATAATATGAGATGCTTTTTAAATTACTCTATTTAATTGATGGGAATGTGGTGGCTTAGTAGTAAAGCGCTTGACTTCCGAACCGAGGGTTTTCGGGCTCAAATCTCGATGAAGACTGGGATTTTGAATTTCAGGATTTTGAGGACGCCCCTAAGTCCACCAAGCTCTAATGGGTACCTGAACAGTTAAGGAAAGTAAAGGTCTGAAAGGGGTACCGGCACTTTACTTTTTTTACAATTATTTTTAATCGATGTCTTTGTGCCATTAAAGTATTACCATACTAGCAGGTACTATTGTTTTGTCGATATTTTTTTCCCTAATTGGCAAAGATGGTGCTCTTTCCATGTTATCTTGTTATTTATAGTGTGCCTAGGTATTGCCATTCGCGCTGCTGTTTGTGCTTGTCACGACTGTGGAATTGTGCTAAAATATAGTTTTTTTTAAATTAATACAATGAAATCCATTAAAGCTATTGACAGAAACAAGTTTACAATTATTACCCCATCTACTTTGTCTTGTTTTCTCTTTTCGTGTGTCGACTGTGTTTCTGTATTGTGTAACTACAATTAAACACACATACTCGACAAGGATAAATTTCTCCCAGCTTTGATATAGTTTGTTTTTTTTGCGACTTTTCACTTTCTTAACTCTTAAAAGAAAAATTTAAAAAAATAAAATAAACTGACTGTAGAGGTGTTTGTGTGTGTGTTTGTATATTGGAATGGTTTAAATCTACTACTTCGTTTCTTTGATTTTTGTACACGCTGATTGCTAGTACACTGCGGTTGGTGTGGAGGGATGGGCAAATAGTGAGGTAGAACTAGTTGGTTTTGGTAAACCGCACAGATCACATCTGAGTGTTCCACTTCCTGTTGTTACTGTCTGCTTAATTCTGACACTGGCATTTGACGTATTTCTCCAGCATACTTTCATAACATCTAGACGTGGAGTCCTGTAGAAAATTCTGCTGGCTCTGTGTTTACACAAAAAGACCCGAATGTGAATTTTTTTTTTTGTGTGCTCCAACATTATGGATCAGTTATTACATACGTTGTTTTTTTTAAAGGGCTAATGCATTTGTGGCTTTTCATTATTAATTCTTAAAGTGAAAACTTTAGACTTTCTGAAACGTGTTGTTAATATTTTGTGTGTGTATTGTTTAAGAAACCTTTCTTCATCCGTTTTAATAGAGGGAAGATTTTTTTGTTCAATGAAATTGTAGATTTTTTATTCTTCTCTCTCCCCCAGCGTTTTGTTCCCCCTCACTTTTTTTTTTTTAAATTGCCGGCTGACCCGTAGAATGACTGCGAAGAGGGAGGGACTGGTGATTGCTCTTCGGACAGGGTGATGGAAGGAAGCTGCTGTTGGTGATGGGAAAATGAGAAACAAGAGGGGGAAGAGATGTAACAGTTTCCTGCACACCAATTTCGTTCTTCTATAATGGTTTCCGGTTGTTCTTTTAATTTTAGCCCATATGGTTTCCTTCCTGTCCAGGTGTATGTGTTTAGTAGTAGTCAACACGCTCACTAAAGGGCACGATAAGATTGGACTGCAGTGCGTAGTCTAGTAGTGGAAACATTAGTTTATTTGTTGTCCTTTTTGTTTCCACTTGACTAATAAAGACTTCGTATAATTTTGTTGCAGTTCTAAGGACACTAAAATATTACCACTTTTACTAGTTCCAGTCGTGGTTTTATTTTGTCTTATAAATGAATTCTAAAACTGTTTGCCTTATGTTATATTAAACTCAAAAGCGTGCAGAGTTTTTAAAAAAATACTTTAAAGCAAGCATTTTACTTAGGGAGGTCTGGCGATTTCTTTAGTATGTAATGCTAAGTCGCAGCAATAATCTTGATGCGAAATGGACTGTCTTCTGTGTAAAAGTATGATAATGCCGTGTACATTTCAGTGTATAGTGTACATTATATATAATTCGAATAATTTGATTAAAGACGTTATTAAATGCGTCAAGACATTGAAATATTATTGCACTCAACTCTTATTTACTTGGTGACCATTCCATTGTATCGATAGTCATGGCCTTTCGGTCACCCCGTTTGACTCGAGAAAGCCACGCCTTACATTTCACACGGCCCTTAAACATGAGCAGTCAACGCGTGTTAGCAATAATCTGAAAATTTGCTGAACTGCAATTGAAAGGAAAATACATTATCATTTTAAGTTAAGCTCCGAAAATACATGAATTTACCTTGGTGTTATAATATACTAAAGAAATTGGAAGTTTGTAAACTTAAAAAAAAATAAATGAATTAAAACATACTATTGAAATAGAAACTAATGTCTATGTTGTTATCGCATGATAGCTTTCCAATTCTTAGTGTTCTGCGCCCAAACTCCGAAAACTGGAAGGTCGTCGCAGCTGTCTGTAGTCCTTTCTTTCTTAACCTTGCTGACCGTTGGTCCAGCAGATGGTTTGGGGTGTGGTAGGAGGATTACTTTTCTCGTAAATGGTTTTGCACTGAATCTATTTCTGAATACCCTTACTATTTTTTTTTAATCTAGAAAAACGGACGTAAATAAATATTTAAAAGCTTAATTTGATTGTGCTTATTTTGTTGTTAAAACAAGATGTATTTCCTTATAGGTCATTTCCAATACATAAGCGTGTGGCCTACGAATAACAAGGGTGTCAGCCAGCACTTTTCCCCAGCTAATGTCGGGTACCTATTAGAGTTGGAATTCAAAATTCTAGTCTTCATCGGGATTCGAACCGGAGACCCCCCACCCCTTTCCCGGTTCTGAAACCAAGCACTTTACCACTTGGCCATAACGCCCCCCTCCCTCTCTATCGATGTGCTGATAATCAATTAATAATAGTACCAGGTGACTAGTCTCGCTCGGTTGAATGAATTGTTTCCTGAGCTCATTTCGGAAACGTTCGTGTGTGTCTATTTATATGAACGAGAGCGGTGGTTCCCACTGAAGGCATGATAGAAAAACAAAAGTCAATTTTTATCGAAAATTAAATGTTACGATAATTAAACATTTTCAATGTATATAACGTCGATCTTGAGTTTTCCCAATGTGGACAATGAGTTGTTTTTTCCTCAACTATATGCATATACCGGTACCTTGAAATTTTAAAGAAATCGTTAGAGCCGTTTTCGAAAAAAAATTATATTATAAGTGCACTTGGCCCTGACTGACTCATCACTAATTATCCCACTTGCGGTAGACGAAAAAACGAAAATTTCACCATTTAGGCCTACATTTGCAATCTTGTCTGTCATGTAGTCTATAGCCACCTTTTTCATCTACCCATTAAGCTGTGTACTCGAGTTAACACCTAGTTGAGTGCGTCAGACTCAAAGACAAGCCTTATTATTATTATTATATAGTATCAACTTGATCGGACAATGCGTGAGAGAGATATAGCGTTAACAATTATTTAAGGAGACTAAACTGAACACATTTAGCCATGTCTGTGAATACTGAAGTATTAGTTTCCCTTGTTGCTATTACCAAAATGAATTACAAGTAGTTAATTGTCTAATTGGTTACTTTTTTTTTTATTGATTCGTGTCTTGTCATGATTCATATCCATGAATAATTGTGCGAAGTTTCAGCTTGATCCGAGAATGGGTGTGGGAGAAATAACGTGTACACACTTTTTACCAGACAGACAGAGTGAGTTGATATAAGCCCTGTAAAAAGGATATTGCTAAAATGCGAAAAGTTGTATTTATTACGAGAGCATTACGATTTGCAGGATGTGAAAAGTAAAAAAAATGGCCCAGGCCAAAAAATATCATACAGCCTATCAAATATTTGGAACTAACTGAAAAGCAGAAGAATAGTCAGATAGTGAAAATATGACTATAAGACGGAGAGTTTGGGGTGGGCGAAAAGTGATACTTGAACTTACGGGCCGAAAAGAAAGAAAAAGGGAGAGGGTCCTGGCAAAATACACAATAGCCTGCTTGGGACCAAATCAACGGGTGTATAGACGATGAGCAATGATAGCGTATAAGAATTGCTCGAATTAGAGTATGTCCTGTGAAAACATTTTTTTTTTCGCTAGCAGTACATTGCACTAATGCAGTCATGCCCAAAATACGGCCCGCCGTCCAGATCCGGCCCGCGACAAGGTTTCATCCGGCCCGCCAAAACGTCGGTGTATAGAATTAAGTGGTTGAAAAATGTATTTTTACCTACCTTAATGCTCTAATTTTTTATCTAATGGGTTTGTACCATGACCTTTAACATTTGTGCGTTTATGAGATGGGACTCTGAATGTAGAATCTACAAGGAAAAGTGACAGGTCCTACCGTCCTTTACTTGTTTGCGAAACATTATACAAAGCCAACAAGTAATTGTTTCTTAAAAGTGTGGCTGAACAGCATTAAAACGGCATTCATGGTTTGAGCAGCGAATAAAATATTGTTAAACTACATGAACTAGCTACGCTTGTTTCTACTTTCTAATAGTTTCAGGTGAATTACATTTCATTTCTGTATCTTGCTGTATCTTTTTGTTGATGTGGCCCGCGACACGAATGTTGGAAGTTAAAATGGCCCGCAGGATGAGTAATGTTGGGCATCACTGCACTAATGTAACACACTTGTAATGTCAAGTAGGTTTTGTATTGTCAAGTAGGTTGTTGTGATGGTGGTTTGTCTGGCACTCGGCACTCTGTATGAAAGCGTGACTCAGTCTTGTCTAGTGCTCACTTTCTGTTTACATTACAGGCTTAAAGTTGGTTTTCTAATAATACCGATACTTGTAATTTTTTATAGGAAATTCCATTTATAAAGTAGAGAAATGTTTATATTAGCATTGTTTATTTATGCACTATTAAATTATTGTTATAAAAAGCACACATGCATGGCTTTGGTGTTAGACATGAGAAAATTGATCACAGTTATTGCGTTGAGAAAATTGATCACAGTTATTGCGTTTAAATATTCTATTTTATTGCTCCTATGTTTATATTTTCTTTAAAGTGTTGAAAATACAAAAGGAAAGGAAGCTTACACTTTTTTTTAGATTTTCCTGGCCGGTCGTTTACTACAATAAAGTTCCGACATAGTGATTGAAGTAATTATTGGTGTTGAGAAACAGTTTAGAGTAGCAGTCTCGAAAAGCTGAGACTATATGGGGTTCTGACCGTCATAAGTAATACCCTGATGGCATAATTCGAATATACGTTGATGACTGGTTGTGACCATTACAATTGCACTTACCATTAACAATACTTCAGCTTAAAATATTATGAAGAAAAAAATTTCAGATTATAAGCCCATTTCATGGCGCATTTCTGTTTCTTTGAGCTGATTAATTTTTAGTAATCAACCTAAAAGAGGCCCTAATGCCTCCCTCGAGTTATAAAAACACGTCTGAGTGTATATTTCTTAACTAGCTAGTGATAAAACAAGCATAATGTACTTCACTTTTATTTTGCTACTTCAGTGAATTTGTAAAATGTCTGTTATTGTCATCCGAAACATATTTTTAAAATAAATAAAAAAAATGTTTGGTCAACATTTAAAAAGACTCCAGTTAGGAGTCACTTGTCGCACTTCGAAAACACGCCACATTTATAGGTCATGTGTCACTAAGTAGAGTGTTCAACTTTCCATTGATAAATTTACGTCAATCTTTCCCCACCTCTCTGACGTTACCTCTGGCAATAATATGCTTATTTACAAATGTCAAGGTTGTGTCTTTTTTTTTTTTTGATACGCCAAACTGTTCCCCCCCCCCCCCCCCCGACACTCGGTTTGGTAACATTGTGTCAATAGTAGCTTACTCAGCCAAATGTTTTTCTTAAGTAAGTTTACGTCAAAAGATTTTGTTAAATAGTATTTCTGTTTACGTATTTCGTTGTTCATTTTCAACTAATACTTACATTTACAAAAAAAAAAATTAGTATTTACATTTGGAGTTGTCTAATAATTAGTTTTATCATCAGAGCTGGATGGGTGATAGCATTTTATAGCAAACACTAATGACTTAGTGGCTGAAAAAATGTGTTATAACTACCCTACTACTAGGTCGAGAAAAAATCCATTCCACTAAATTGTAATCTTAAACCAAAATGAATCAAGCATTTGTTGTAAGCGACGAAATAAATCAATTGAAAACTTGGACATCGCTAAATTTAAGCCATTATTCTATTCGTAATTATTTTAACAACATACAAACAGATTTGAAAATGTTCGAAACACAAGATTTTATGGATCGTAAGTAGAGCATTTCATTTTCTACTACTATTTTTGCGTGTGTGTAAATCCCCCGAGGCCCAAATCGTATTCCCTATGAAGAGCAGAGTGTCTGTATTTTATCGGGGCTCTGTTGAACACGTCTTGTCTGCTTGTTACATCCCGCCTAGTGTTAGATTTCTTCTTGAATGTTTGTACTGTCAATATTTTTCGGGGATTTAGTTACTGTATAGACACGACTGTTGTGTGGATAGAAAGTTGTAGCTTTACACAGCGTTGCAAGAGAGAGTAAGGAGTGTGTGTGTGGGGGTATCATTTAATCTTTTATCAAATACATGTACTTGCATAAGGCTGTATATTCAGCTTTCTTTTTAATGAAAGTAAACATATGTTGTGAAGGGAGTAAGTGGTCTAAGCTAGTTTTTTTTTTCCTTCCAGTGATGAATTAAAAAAAAAATACATTTCTATAGCGCATTTGATTGTTGCCAGCATAATATGTCCCTGTCTTTCCTTCAACGATGTAACCGCCTCCCCACGACATCGGTTCCCTGACGTTATTGACTTTGTATTGTATAAACAAAGATATTAAATGTGGTCATGTTTGCTTTTCAGCTCTATCTATTCTCACCTTGATTTGCACCGCCAATGCGAAAGTAACGCCAATGTGCCCATTGTACAACGTTGCAGGCTATAAGAAAGCAGCTAAGCTAAGTTTACTAAGAGTACAAGCTGGCTAGAAATTTCGGATAAACGCAACAAAACTTAAGCCTGGAAAATCATATTTATGAATCAAAGCCTATTTAAGATGTACTTGCGTTGGAGGGGGTCTGTGTAGAAAAAAGGCTGCAAAAAAAAGGGGGGGGGGGGGATTTCATTAATAATGCATAGTTGGAACAAAAAGTTTAGTCTTAGGTTTTGAAATTGCGATCTATTTTGTTCTTCAATTCCTACGATTAGCGCACACTTTCAAAGTCAAAATGTCATACAAGAGTGGAAGCTGGTCAAAACACTTCCTCCTATTAGCATGCAAACTTTTTATTGGTTCAAAAAGATGAAATAAAAAGAAAAAAAAACTGCACTGGAACTGGAAACGGAACTTTGAAAAAACGCCTCTAACGTTTTGCCTTAAAAATGTAAGTTTATCATTTATATCTTTGGGGTGGTGGATTAATTGGCCACACAAAGAAACTCTGGTTTGTACGTTATAATTTTTAATTTAACACGGCTTAGTGTAAATGACTGCACTTGGCTCTAAACGTTTTAGATGCATTCAGTAAAGTGTTGAAAAATAAACAGACGTACATGGACCTTTTGGGCAGCGTCTTGTTTAGGAAACATTAGCTGGACTGGATTGGGCAAAGTTCATTGGATAGTCATTGTAATAATGGACCATCGCAAGAAATAAATAGATTGAGAAATTACAGGCAACCATCATATTCATAAAGAGAGAAAATCAATTTTAAAACTTTTTGTTATGTTATCCGGTACTTGTCTTTCAATGACAAATAAGATATGAATGTTTTAATTAGTTTACTATATTATTTCAATATATATAGAAGAAGTCGATTTAAAATAAGTTTTAATGTATTACTTTTCATACATTTTGAAGAAAAGCCATTTCCAAAGACAGGCGCAGAAGATGAAAAGAAAACGGCTTTGTCTGCATCAGATGTGACGAAACTGGTTTTGAAACATTGCACTCATCCTTTTTCTTCGGAATCGATTAGATTGCTATAGTTTTGTATTTATTGTAGGCAAAAATGTTCCATATATTAAAACTGTACAGTGTGTGCGCTGTTTTCAACAAGTTACATTTCGGCGTTATGCTATCAACTCTGTTGAAATACATGTATTCCAGTTACTTTCTCTTCCCCCTCATCTTTTTTTTTTTTAAAAAATCCTAAGTCTCTACCCCCCCCCTCCCCCCCGCCCTATACACACACACTATATTTCCAACATACCCCTCGAAGTAAAGGAGCGGGGGCTCTGGCTTGTAACATATTATACCTTCTCTTTAATTCTCTTACGGTATGAGAAGCCTTTGAAGTGCTACGTTTTATTCCGTGCAAAGGGTAAAGGCTACGGTGAAATTTCAGGGTGTTATGTTTGAGTGGATTTAAGTCGTCCAATTTAATAGATCAAAGTGGATATGAACTAAGATTTTTTTTTTTTTATTAGCAGGTTTTGACCTCAGAAAAACTTTGTTGGTCCCATTTCTTTGGAATGGAAGGATTCGATACGATCTTAACAGTTTTGTATCACCCCCCCCCCCCCCCCCCCCGTTTTTTGTTGTTGTTTTTTTACTACACTAATTTTCAATATTTGGAATAAGACGTACACCAGATGTTTCTTTTTGAATTGTGTAGGCGTAGGACGGGTAGGGCTGAGGCAGAGGTGTAAATATATTTGGAATGTAGATTTCAGTTCATTCCCACATTATCTCTCGACTATTAACTTGTTTCAAACTCGTGCCGCATCTTGTGAGCCTTGTCAGTGGAGCGAGATAAAAGCCCAACTCCTTTGTGACCGCATCAGTTAGTTGGGCTTGGTCTACTGAAGTACGTTTAGATGACTTGCTGTAGTTGTTGTTTTAGTAGGCTAATTGCTTTAGATATATATATATATATTTGTAAAGAAAGTCAATGAATGGTGCATTGACTATTCATAGAATAAAAAATAGGGCGGTTGGGGGGCTCACTACATGTTAAAGACTAGGACATTTTAATCGAGCTTATATCAGTCACACTGTCTATTTGGCCTGTACACCTTTCTTATTGCTCCCACTTCCCATTCTTGGATCAAGTGGACATTGTTCTCTATTATTCATTGCCTTTTAAAAAAATCTGAATCAATTTAGGAAAAAAAACTCGTCGTAATTAATTAATTTGGTTTTATATGGACAATGCACAAAATCGGCGGCGGGCGACTTGTATGATCACGCCCAGTCGCAAACAAGCTAAAATAAAAAAAAATATAAAAAAAATAACAATAGACTAATTAATTAAACTTTTTTTTTTTTTTTAAGTACTTGAATAGCTCAGTGGAAAAACACGTGGGTCTTCCATAAAGGAAGCTCAGGTTCGAATTCAGCCTGTCTTTAAAAAAAAAAGCTTTTTAAAGCAGCACCGAAACCGTCTCTAACAGTGCCTGCGGACTGCACTAAAAAAGAGGTACAATGATAAACAAAACGGTTTGTCCATTTTGGAAAACAAACCTATATGCCACTATATGGTATGGCATTTATTTGGTTAAGTATTGAGCCATTAATAACAGTAACAGTAATAACATGATTGATTCAAAACAATTGCTGCAGTTTCACCAATATAAGCGAGGATTTTTTAAATTATTTTTTTTATTTACCTTATTGGTATTTTAGGTCCAAACACATGTCAGTTTGATCTCTTAGTTTTTGTGGCGTAAAATTTAAACGAATTTCAAGCAGTCTATATAATTAGCTCAAAATAAGTCTGTTCTGTTTTTATTTTAAACTATAAATTGCTAGCTCATAAATCGTAGGCACTAATCATAAAATGTTTTGCTTATTTGGGTTTTAAAAGATTAGACCTTGTTACAAATTATGATATGGTAAGAACCACTTGCCTATTTTAATATGTGTACATCAACTACTGATAATGTATTCTTACAAAATAGTTAAGTAGCAAACTTATGCTTTTATATATCAGAGGTGAGTTGTTTAAGTTTAGTTACCATCCTGCAATGATGTTGAATTTGTTCCATTAGAATTCTCGCTATTATTTCATTTTATCTGAAAAAGGGGAAGGGGTAATGAAATGGAAAAAAAAAATTAAACAGCAACAATGATTAACCACACAACCGAAAAGAAGTCGATTTAAAGATGAATGCTTAAGGAAATAATAAATAGATAGATAAGAGTTTTTTTGTAATCCAATTGTAACATAAAATGTGTAGGTGTAAAACACATTTATTGTAACGTATTATTACTATACATGGTCATATCTGTTAATTTTTTTTATATTCAAACAGTAAACATTATTTTTATTGTGTGTGTGTGTACAAATAGATTATGATCTATAATAGTCACTGTTACCATATGTAGAAAGTTGAAATCGGTGCAAGCTTTCGAGAAAATGCGAATGATTTCGAAATTTAAAAAAAAACAAAAAAAAACTTGTAGGAGCAAATATACAGAATGTCTTGGGGTTCCCCTTTTTTTTTTTTTTTTTTTTTTTTTTTTTTAAGTTATGATCATAAAATAAAATAAAAGGTATCCGTGGCCTATTGGCTATAACCTATTACTTTGTGCATTGCGACATCCGCCTGTCGACGCAATAGTTACAATTGCACGTGTTTCTATTTTCTGTATAAAAACACTTGTTTTGTTCTTATTCGATATTCTTCTCTCCTTTCTGAGCTAATGTAACAGAGCGTATAGTGCTAACTATTTGACAAGCTGATACAATATAAACTCGTAATGCACGATCGGTGTTAGAAACATGCACAGCTCGTTTCTAATCAATACCGTTACAATGTCAACTCCAGAAATCCATTTGGTTTGTTTATTAGGTTGAACAGAATTGGTAACTTAACACAGTTTCTGTCCAGTATTATGATTTATCCCGTTTTTTTTTTTTATCATTAATAGGTGATTTGTTCAAACTAGCATTGATTCTGTCCGTCAGGTCTGATCGACTGGTTTATACCGAAGACAGCTATCTTTTTGAGTCTTGAAATAATTGCTCAGTTTATTTTAGATTGATCGATAGACTTCTTGTTTGTTTGTTTTTTACTAAGCTTTTATCAGTTCTGTCTGTCTGATAAAAGTTTGAACACATTTTTTTCTCCCACACCCATTCTTGTATCAAGTTGAAACTTTTAAAAATATTTATTTTACCTAATGAAACGCGAATCAATTAAAAAAAAAGTCCATTAATTATTTTGTTGGATATCGAATAAGGGAAATAACTTCTACATTAATGAGATATATAGTTGTAAGTGCAGAATTCTTCCCATCAGATAAGCTTTCGGACGCTCTTTTAGAAACGAAGATAATAGAACGTACAGGATTTGAACTCCGGTCTATCGTATAACAGTCTGAAGTGCATACCAGACATCTATTCTTCACATTACAAGTGATGTACCTAAAAACACTTCTTTTTTTTTTTAACATTTAAAAGGCGTTAATAAATTGTTACATCAAATAAGAAACCTGTTAAAATCTTACTCCTTAGTTGATCTTTGGTTAGATACGTTTTCAATATAAAATACTTCAAAGAGAGTTTATTTTTTCACACAAACTTATAGGCGGCCCCCTAACGGTCTAGTCAGCCTTTTCAATATTTCCAGCACAAATGTCTTAGGCTATGCACCACCACAATTTTACCTCATTCCATACAAAATAGATGTGTTGTCTTTATGCCTGCGTTGTTCAGCTGGCTGGCGATATGTTAACGAGCTGGGGGGGGGGGTATATTAATGTTATTAATAAATTGATAATATTCATATAAATTCAAATAACTGATTGTTATGACGGCATGGTTCTGCGTGAACCTGACCTAATGATTGTATATCACATTATATCCTCATTGTATATAACTCCATGCATTGAATAACTTCACTCGTTTTTTTGTTGTTTTAATAACTTCACTCTTCGTTTATTATATTTTACGACGGTATAGAGTGGGAGCAAGAATATGTCAAATGTTAAATACATCTATTCAAACAGGATTTGATAATCATCGTGGCGGCAGTACATTATAGAAATACTAAGAACTCCTACGGCTCGACTCGGTCTCAGGCCTCGCTACAGCAGGGGGTAACCGGGTATGGGCTAAAGGGAACATGACCCCCCAAAGCGTATTTGATTAAATGATCATTTAATTGATGGTTGACCTTCCTAGAAAGGGTTTGTGAATAAACAAATCTATCATTCCTGGCCTCTGAAAAAAGTTTTTGCTTTGATCAGGTATCCTTCCCTTTTTGCTCTTTGTGAGATACCTTATCAATAGATAACCAAAAATACAAAGCAAGGGATCTATCGAGCCGTCATCCTCCCTACATTGCTCTATGCCTCAGAAACGTGGACAGAAATAATGCAAAGAAACTGAACAACTTCCACATGACATGTCTAAGAAAAATACTGAATGTCAAATGGCAAGATACTGAGGTCCTTCGAAGAGCGGGTCTGCAAAGCATCCACACAATCCTGATGCAGTCCCAGCAGGACACGTCTGCAGAATGGAAGACCGCCGCAACCCTAAACGACTCTTGTATGGCCAACTAAGCCAAGGAAAACGCTAGCAAGGTGGTCAAAGAAAGCGCTTCAGGGACACCCTCAAACCTTCTCTGAAGGCGTTCAGCATAGACCCAGCCTCCTGGGAGACAGAGCATCATGGTGTCGCACTGGCGTACAGGTTACTGAGGAAAAGAGAACAACGCTGGCAGAAGAAAAACGCCAGAGAAGGAAAGCAAGGCCAAGGACACTAGCTCCAGCTGGAATAACATGGCCAGTTTGCAGCCGAACATTCCGGGCTCTCATGGGTCTCACCAGCCACACGAGGAAACATAAAACCTCAGTGCAAAGCCCTCAGGCCCCCCTGGATGACAAAGAGTCATCATCGAACCACGATGGACGAACTATATATATATGTCAATATATAACACATAACTGCTTATCTTAACTTAAAAATGTTTATAATTATGTTCATATAAAATCATTTTTGAAACACATAAATTTATAATATATTCATTTTATAACTTTTTTTTCTAGATATAACAACAAAAGAACTATTTTTTAATGTTATGTTTAAAAATATTCAAAATAATCGCCTCCCTTTCCTAATATACCATTTACCGATACTATTAATTGTAAATGATTCATAAGGCTGTATTTTTATTTGTAAACAAGGGCTTACATATTTAACTTGAAAAAAAAATGGTTAGCTATCAGAAGATAAAAAGTAGACGTTACACCTAAACTTCGCAATATCCTTTTTAGTTTTTGACATCTCAACGTGACGTTCGGACAGGCAGACTACACAAGTTATAGCGGCTTTCCCTTTTCGCAGGAAGCTAATTTTTACAAATTTCCTTTTTTAGCTAACTCTAGATACAGGGTCTTTTATCTAATAATAGCTTCAGAAAACATCCCATCACCATGGCCTGACTTTCCAAGCTAGCTGGATTCTCGTTTCCAGTATGGGTGTAAGTGGTGAGAACCTGTACACTGTTGGTCATAATGTGTTGTTTTTTATTCGTCGCTGTTTTACATAGTTTATGCCGATGACGTTATATATATGCTAGTGATGTTTGTTTCTACTAGGGCCTAGGCCATCTAATTTATGCTGAAAACTCTAGCTTCAAATATATTCATCTATTACCTTATTACCTATGTTAATTTACTCCCTTATGTCTACCTGCCAGTTTTGCTATGGGCTGTTAAGTTTGTTCGGAAATATTTATACTTGATTTAGCCCACACAATTGACAATAAATATTGAACACGAGAACCCATTTCCTGTCGTTGAGATGTCTTCTCTGTGCGATGCCTCCTCTTCAACAATTGCAAGTGTCTGTATGTGCTGTCGGCTAAAACAGCGGGACACCGGAGAGGGGATTAAAAGTAATTGTATATTGAGTTTATATAGTAACAGACTCAAGAGTAAGTGTGTGTGAGATCGCGTATCCAGCTTTCAACCGAATCGAGGTATCTTTTTTCTAAACCTTCATGTCAGATAGTTTACATAAGGCATTTTATTGTTGATGTTAATAATTGAAATTTCCTCTCTTTGTCTGTATCTCCTAGTTTATGCGTAGCCAAATAATCTTGTCTTGAATGACTAGCTATTTGTGTGTGTGTGTGTAGGCCAGTTAATGCGCGCTTAGTTTCTTACAAGTTACTTCTTCTTTATAACACAGGGCTTTCTGAATATTTGACGGGCTGTTAAGTAGCTCTGTGCTAAGACTCGTTTAGTAGCTATTCTTCATATAGACATTAAATTTGTTCATCTGACGCTTTGGAGTCCATTGGTGTCTCAGATCGCGAATGCCGATTTTTTATGTATTATTTTTAATCACCTTTTACTTATAATTAAACAGTGCTGTTTTTACAAAGCTTATATCAACCCAATCTTTCTGTCTGGCAAAAAGTTTGTACACGTTATTTCTCGACACCCAATCTATAATCACACTGAAAGGTTTGCACAATTATTTCTTTTACCTGAAAACACAAGAATCAATTTAAAAAAAATTAGTTAATTAATTATTGATAATTAATTATTTTGTTTGGTATCTCAAACAAGGGAAAGAAATTGTACTTGACTGAAGTAGGGGTATAAGCTTAATTAGTCTCTTTTAAAGATCGCCGCTCTAACAATTGAAACAAACATTATACCGGTACAACTATACAATCTTCTCTGGTCTACCTCACTAGCAGAGTGGTTAGCACGTACGTCCGAGGGGGCGTGAGCCTCGAGTTCGAATTCATGTCGCACCCCCCCCCCCTTTTTTTTTGTGTGTGTGTTTTTGTTTTGTAAATGCTTTTAAAATTATGGTAAAATGCACCCAGATATGCCCCCCCCCCCCACCCCCAACTGGCCCAGATAAGTGATAGGATCATAGCATATTAAGAAAGCTAAAAGCATGCAATAGCGATAAACAAAGAAACAATTGGTGAAAATATTATGAATCGATTTATTGTTGTTGGTATATTCTATTTACAAATTCAATGACATGACTGACCCAAACTAATTGCTACAATTACACTTCGTATAAGCTTTTTTTTCTTTCTTGTTTTTAAATTCTATTTTTTTCATTTTCTTGTATGAAGTCCTTTCAATTCGCTTGGTGCGTACCTTGACTTGAAGAGGAAGAAACAACACACAGATCTGAGAGTTACTATCATCTGTGACTCAAGTTCAACATTGTACGTTGAAATGAGAAGTGTTTTCTGTTTGTGCAGTCTCACGCTAAAATCTCGTGTTTATGTTTGATTCTACGCATACGTAAAACTGATAGGATGAGAAATGTAACATCTTTTTAGTTACTTAACGACCGTGGAGCTTGCAAAACTGTTATTGAATCATAAACTAAAAATGTATTATAATTGTATTCAAAATTATATTACTTTTTTTTTTAGTAATAACCCTAATGGCTAGTAACTCATTTCACAGTTGTGTTCAATAGCTATGATATTATTATATTGTTGCTGGTATGGACACACCCATAAAAGGTAGAAGTATTTGGTTCCTGTGTCCGTTCGAAATATTGGTCAACAACATTTTACATATTAGGCTGCGCTAATGTCTGCTATCATTGAATTAGAAACAATATCCTATCAGCAAACCTTTACTTGTATGTCTAGCTTTATACTATTAGATTTTTTTTTTAGTATATAGCACGTCACTTAACAGCAAGTTGTTTTTCTTCCTTGTCAACTAAAAAGTTCCTTTGTATGATCCTTATTTTTTTCTTCTGTTCTTTGTGTGTGTCATTGTTTCAAAGTGTCTGCAAATCTTTGTTCTACCCGTGCTTTACAACGTTAGAATAGCAACATCGCTCAGGGTCTCTGCGCTCTTTCAAGTCCGAGCATTGTGCTGTTTGAAGCAATACTGCTTATTTATGTTCCTCTGTACAAGTGACGTTGTTTGATGTCTGCTCTCGCTATGAATTGAGGATGTGACGAGGACTCAGACACGAACATACAAAGTGTGGCTCTGGAGATTAAAAAAAAAATTGCTTGATAAAAAATTATTGCTAATAAATCTTAAAGGTTAAGAGACTTTGCCCACATTGTGTGTTTGTTAACAAATGTATATGAACTCTTTTCTAGAAACGTCCATTGGTTGTTGAAATGATTTAAGACAATATCTCACGGCAATAATGTAGAACGTTTGTCTTACAAATGGTACTTTGATGGTGGTACTTGTGAAAAGGCAATGTTTGTGTTCATTTTGACATCGTTGTGGTCTGTTCCATCTATTCCCAATCTGTCTAAATCATTCAAAAAGTCATTTTAACTATCGGCACCTAGTGACTCAAATACACCTTTTGATTTTATCAGTTGCAGCTTTTTCATTCCTCGGAGTTTTTAAAAAAAATGATTATTGACGAATTATTTAGTGCATTTTTCTAATCTAATAGCATCTGATAAGCTCCAACAGTACAACGATTATTTCATCTTTTGCTTTTCTTTGCATTTGTAACTGTTTCACTGCTCCCCCCACCCATCCCTTAAAAAAAGTATTTGTATAACTCTTTAAAATTCACTAGATAATTATTGTTCTTTAAAAATTTAAATATGAACTGTGTATTTCTCACTACTGATTGAATTTATCGACTGGCCACATACTGTCGTCACAACCTGAAATCAAAGTATCGTGTAGTTAGACTGGTTACATGAATACAGTCTGGTTCTGTCAACCCAGTTCGGAGTGGACTACTTCAAGTGATAAAAAATGCAGGAAGTCGTCTGATTGTTGTGTCCTCTATTCTGACGGGTTTCAAGTGGGGCATGGTGTGGGGGGAGGGGGTCAAAAGGGAAAGATTATTAGTTTGGGGGTAGGGGAGTCACAAAGGAAAGATTATTAGTTGTTATTTTTTTTTGGGGGGGGGGGGGGGAGGGTTGGAGAAAGCATTAGCATCAAGTTGGTTGGAAATAAACCGTTTTTTTTTTTGTTTTTTTTTTGCTCCTCGAGAAATAAAAAAAAAAAGAATGATTATTATGTACCAATGTATGCATTTGTTCTTTACTATTACACATTGTTTCATTGTTTGGAGGGATTCCATTGTTGGTCAAATTGTGTTTGTTTCGATATTTACGCACGTTGGTCTAACTAGAAACACTAGTCATGCTTAGAGTGACATAATACTAAATTGTTTTTTTGTCAAATATGAAAACATCCTTGTGCAATGGTTGGACGTGAAAATGTACCATCAGATGAGGTCTGCACTCTATATCGCATTACCTATTAGCCACAGGTCAACTTCACACGGAATGCAGTGTACAGATTTATCATCAGAGTGATATAGTTGCTTAAAAAGTTCCTCTTTTGTAAGCGATCTAACGTCCATAGAATTAAAACCTGCAGTTCCTTGATCATTTATATCATTTGGTTCCCAAACTTTTTTGTCTCGTACACCCCTTGCCGTGTATTCCAATTTTCGGTAGACCCCTGCTTAGCTAATATTATTGAACATGTATATATGTGTTAACGAAATTCTAATGAAATCGATGTCCAGCTATTCTTTTTTTCATTAGAAGATGGGCAACCGTTCTGAAACCTTTCCCCACTAGATATGAAGATGGAAAAACAATTAAAAACCTCCTGGGGATGTTCTGTAATACCTGAAACGTATCAGGAGTAATCTTTATTTGAAGCGAGAAGAGCTGATATTCATTATTTGAAATGGTGCTAGTCCATCATTAGTACCACTTATCCCGAGCAGTTCTTCTTGTAATGTTACACTAGTCCATTTATTACGCTTGATTACTATTTGGTTGATCTTAGGCATCTAAAGACTCCTAAACTTTAAAAAGAAAAACAATAATGTCAAATTTGAGCATTTCGACAATCATTGGACTTAAGTTTGAGAAATTAGAGAAAGTTCTCAGCAATGAGCTGTTCTTTGTGGATTTCTTGATTCATGATAAAACGACTTATGCAACTAATAATACTTCATTACCAGGCAAGGTTAACTCGTCAAATTTTATAGAGAAATATGTAGTTTGCAGCTTTCAATGTCATAAATCATTTCACCATTACGCCGTTGAGCTGTACTGTTGCTTGCAAGAATTTATTTTACACTATCAGACGCAGGTTTGTGTAAAAAAAAAAAAGTTCTTAAAACTTCTTTAATGGATGGCAAAATCGTGTTTTCGCCTATAGTTTGCGGTTTTCCAGATTTTGTTATAAGTAGAGATATTGTCAAATGCTCGCAAACCTCTCCTCTTTGTGATGTTGAAGCAAACATTTTGTCAGAACTTTATCTTTGAGTGTTTGAAAGTATTTCAAATTTTGATCTATTTGATCAGCGTGTCATCATCTCAAAGGCACCTCCAGCTTAGAAGGTTTCATAGTGTTATGACTTATAATTGTGTTGCATAACAATCACATAGGCGATGAAGGAAGGAATGAAGCCACATTTAAATAACACTACGCTGTCTACATTTCTGTTTGGATTCAGACATTGTTAAATATTAGTTTAGTGTAGACAAAATTTTTTATATTTAGATCTAAATACGATATTAACAATTTAAAATATTTTTAAAAAATCCTTTGAATAACAAGGTTGAATTCCATAGGAAGTAAAGGTACAAATAATATGTGTGTAGGGCTATGAGTTATTTCCATTCATAGAAAAATAAAATTTCAAGACTCATAGAGCCCCATTATATTTTTTTCCCTTTCGTAGACTCCTTGGAAGACGTCATAGACCCCTGTGGGTCTATATAGAGCCACTTTGGGAATTACTGATTTATATTATGTCTTTTTTGTTGTTCCCTAAACATGTGCTCACTTTGTTCCCAGTGTTGCCGTGTCTTGGTTACATCACGACATGCCACCTGGGCTTTTGAAATACCGCTGTCTTGTGTTTCTGACTAAACTCTATTAATCCCACACCAAGGGATTATATTCCATGAAACTATCCAAAGCTGTTGAGACAGAAGAGAGGATAACAAAATCTTTGTACGTCTCCCCCGGTAGGGATTAGAGGAAACGCGCTTTGCTGAGAGGTTATCGTAATCTCAACATGACACCCGTTATCACCCCGCCTCACCGAAAAAAAAAGAATATACAAATGTATTGAAAAGTTGTTTTGGGAGACAAGTAAGAGACAAGCAAATGTACGGTGGTGAGAGGGTAGAGTACCACCCCTCCAAACCGTGTATGTGTTTGTCTGCATTCCACATCTGGTGTTTGAGCTCTAGATCGACTTTTGTGTGTGATGTTTTTGTACTGAAAGTAGGTTTTAGTTTTGGACTTCAACCGAATAGAGATTCACTGTAAAAGTATCCAATTAACAACGCCTTACTTATGTGAGCGCACGTGTGTATTGAAAGCAAATGGATTGCTAATTGACAAATTGAGTTAAGCGAGAAGCAGGCTGTGTATGTTCAAAGAGACAGCTTTGATGGATAGTTGTGAGAGTTGCCTGAATGGAATTAGCTTATCCTTTGCTGTTTTCAATTAGAAGTCTCTAGAGCAGATACGTTCGATCGGGTCGCTACTGGAGGATTTATTTCAAACCATTACATCTCTCATACACTTTCCGTAATTGATTTGGGGCAGCCTACCCGTGTCCCCTACATCGGACCTCCCATTCGCCTGTTTCGGTTTCAAATGTGGAAGGGGATGGGGAATGGGTTGTCTTACCCTGAAATCTGGATGCGAGGGTTGTTGATAGCGTAAGGTGAAATCTACCAGCTCCAAACGAATGAATGAAAAGTGGAGGGAGGACACGGTTGTATACAACGTGACGTTACTCTTGTGTTTACCTTTTAGAGCCATTCCTTCTCTTCATGTTATCAGTGCCAGTGACTAACTACTACTGACCTAAATGATATGAGAGAGGATTTTGTACAATAGTGTTTTGCTTGTATCAACTTAGTTTTGGTCAAGCCTTTGTGTACAAAGCAGTGAGCTTAGATCTTGTTTTAAGGATCAACGTTTTGTTCCATGAGTAAGGTAGATTCATGTTTTGTTATTCATTCTTCAGTTAATCATTTAGTTTTAAATTCAATTGTGCCAGTCATTGAATTGAATTGAACCTCTACGTTATTCTAGCCTAAACCCGATATCTCACCGCTTAGAACATTTGGTAGTAACCGTAAACGTGTGTACAACGGAATGATGGGAACTATTTTAATTCATTTAGTTTTTATTCTTTTGACCCAATTACACGTATCTGTTACTATAAACTGTACGAGGTGCAGTTTCTCGCTCGCGCTTGTGTGTTTGTTCAAGAAAATCATTTTCTGACTTGACTGTCTGACTAAACATTCGAATGATTTGTGCAATGTTCGATGACACGTGTGGGACATTGCAGTATGTCAATAGGGCCTGGAGATTCTGTGTGTGCACGCGCACGTTGAGTAAACCATAGCAATGCACTGTACACACACACACGTTTTCTCTCTCCTATTTCTTGTTATATTTATTGCTGTCTCTTTTTGTGTTTGTGGCACAAAGTGACTTCTTCATGTTTTACTCAACAAACAAACAAAAACCCACAACTTCTTACCTAGGTAGTCAAATAACACTAGAACTCTATTCATTTGTTTCCACTCTGTTGTTGGCTTGCACTGATGCAGTTTCCTGGCTATTGTAAAAACAAGTAGTTATGTTCATCGGCATTTACTTGGCACTACTTAGAATACTTAGGTGACATCTGACATTCTTAACTCTGCACTACTGGTTTTGCTTTCCATAGGGACACCATAGCTGTGGCTAAATTGTTTTTTTCACTGACTTGTGCTACCATCAGAATTTCTGTTTAGAGCTTGATTTCTTTTACTCCTGGCCTGTGTTAAATCTGATTTTGTTTTTCCACCAGAGAAGAATATTTGGCTTACATCAGACCATTCACATTAACTATCTTTAAATCACTCTACTAGTAAATTCCAATGAGTCCAAGTGAGTACACAAGCTTTTAAGAGCAAGTAAACATGTTTAGATACTTTAACAAGAAAAACAAAGCATATACAAAGTGTAATTGTATCAATTAGTCTAGATCACTCATGTAATTAAATTTGTAATAGATCTAGACCAACAACAATAAATTTGTGATTATTATTTTTTTTTTTACCAATTGTTTTTGTTTAGCGCTATTTCCTATTTCGTGCTTTTAGCTTTTTTAGCTTTCTCAGTACGCTATGATCTATTGGTTTTTCAAAGCATTTACAAACAAAAAAAAAGAGGAGTAAATGACCTGAATTCGAACTCATGGCTCAAGCCAACATACTGACAACTCTGCTTGTGAGTTACTTGTGAGATAAGATTGTATAGTAATGTATTGTTTTTTTCAATATAAAGAGGTTACCTATAAAGCAGACTAATTCAGCTTAAACCACCACTTCAGTCAAGTGCAATTTCTTTCCTTTGTTCAAAATACCAAACAAAAAATTAGTTACAAATCGTTAAATTTTTACATTGATTCTTGTGTTGTCAGGTAAAAGAAATAATTGTGCAAAATTTCAGTCTGATCCAAGATAATTTTCCTAGAAATAACATGTAAAAAATTTTTACCAGACAGCCAGAGTTGATATAAGCTTTGTAAAGAAGCGAAATACAAAAAAATACTTTAAAAAAATAATTTATTCTTGTGTTGTCATGTAAAATAAATAATTGTGCAAAATTTCAGCTTGATTCGAGATTGGGGTGTCAGAGAAATAACATGTACAAACTTTTGGCCAAACAGAAAGACACACAGACAGAATGAGTTGATATAAGCTTTGTAAAACTAAATAAATCTAAAGAATTTTGACTAAGCTGTTAGCAAGTCAGTGAGAAGTGTGATGTTTGCCATTTCAAAAGTTTTTTTTTTTTTTTTTTTTTTTTTTGTAGTTTCACCTGATTCTTTTAACAAGTATCTTGTCCAGTTAAAAAATAAATGCCTCATCATTTGTATTAATGTGAACAATAATCCGCCAAAAATTTGGATTCATTTCATCAGGATAAAGTAATTTTGGAAAGTCTGGATGTTTTCTATGGCAATGTGTATGATTCTGAAGGATGAGTGCAGTGTTTCACAGGACTAGGCAAACCAAGTTTGCAACCTGCATATTTTTTTTCAACAACTGATGCGGGCAAAGCCATTGTCTGCTGGGGGTCTATTTTAGTTTTCTTTGTCTTCTGCGTCTGTCTTGAACAAGGATTGTTATAATTATGCAATAAATTTTAAAAAAATTGTCTAAAGTTTTATATCAAATACATATTGTGTTCCTATGTTGGAGCAGTACAATGTCAGTATATGTGTACATTCTCAAATTTACAATGTTTCTTCTTATATTTTTACTCATTCAAAAGGTTACTTTATTTTGTATTTAATAAAATATACCTGGCCAGCCTGAGACCACTAACTTTTCAAAGTCATCCTTCATCATGTGTCATAACATTTTGATGATGTTGTTTCTAACAAAGTATGTTTATGTTATTATTAGTAAACTATTTTCAATTTCTCCATCACAGACTTAAATGTCCTCCTCCCCAATAATTTTAACTACAAAATTTATATATGAAATGTGTTTGTATTACTCAGTGACATTTCATTATTATTAGGATCTTTTTGTTACCTTTTATGTTGCATGAATCATCTCTAATTGATTGAAATATCAATATTTTTTTTTTTTATAAATTTATTGTTTGCAATGTGGTTTGTCTATTTTCATAATTATCTGGACTTGATTAATTTGCTATGTATTTTTTTCCTTTTTTTTTAAAATTTCCCCACGCACACACACAAACAAAATTATTATTTTTTTTTAAAATTATTTTTTCTGTGTGATGCATTAAAATTATTTCACTTTTTATGTATACCCACATTATTTAGATTCAGATATTCTTCAAAAAATGATTTTTAAATCTACATAAAAATCTATAAAAAAATTTTTTTAGAATTTGCTTACTTTGTTCTCAGTTTCTCTCCCTTTTTTCGTGAAATTGACTATGTGTAAATATGTTACAAGTATTTTATTCTTATTACTTGTATTAAATAGATGGTACATCATCACCACTTTTTGTTTAATTCTCAGAATGGCTAACAATGGCAAGGCCCCACAACGATAGTAGTAGCCTTAAAGAAAAACTCCAGGAAGATTTCTTGTCTTGTAAAATATGTCTTGAGCCCCTGAAACGACCAAAGGCCCTGCCTTGTCTGCACTCTTTCTGTGAACTATGTCTTCAGGTAAGTCTACAATTCTCCATAACACATTTAGTCAATAATGCTTCATTTAGGTATCTTTGTTAGTTTGTTTCTCTGACTGTTGACTGAGTTCACTATAACACTGCAAGAAAAATTATTAGAACTGTTCATCATCAATATAAGACTTACTAGAATACAATTTTAAGAACGGAATGGTAGTAGGACCTACTTAACATTTCTAAGAACCATTCCATCTGGATGCCTGGAGGTCTTTAATACTTTTTACTATACGCATACTAAATAAACAAAAATAATTGAAATTAAGTTCCCTTTGAGCTTGCTTCTGAGCAGCTTTCTTCCAAAGAGGAACCTTCCTGGCCAAGTTTTAGTTGTCTTAATGTATTTGCAGTTTCTGTAGCAATAATTTAGTGGTGTGAGGTTGCTAGCCTTACAGTCTCTCTTACTCCTTTTTCAAGACTTGGGACCAACAAGATAATGGGTGTACCCTGGCAGTGTTGCTTGTTTCTGCAGTACAAGAATGTGTGTCTTGTGGGTCATCACATTATTGTTATTATTATTATAGCTTTTATATAGCGCTACTTATGCTTATAGCATGCTCAGAGCGCTTTGGTCCTATCTCATTTGTGGACAGTGGGGGGGTATCTAGGAGTTGGTTTTCTGTGCTGCCTTTAGGCGCTCAGTAAACCCGAGTCGGGTGTCGAACCTCGAGCCCCCTTCTAGGTAGCCAAGACAAGCCAAGTTCAAGCGCAATTAGCCTCTCGACCATGCTTCCCACTAAATTTTTTTTTTCTTTTCTCATCAAATGTCAGCTGAACTGTTTTGACCAAAAATTTGGCTTTAGGTCATATTAAAGAACACAAGTCTTGGAAAAGGTTGTCATTCTTGGTGTTGGACTGAATGATATAGTTTTTCTCCTACTCAGATTTACACAGCACATTTTAAAAGTTTTCAGTGTTGTGCTTATCTTCATATCTGCTTTTTTGGGGGGGCAAATTATTTCCATTGTATATCTTATGCTTTTCCCAAAATTCATTACATACTATCTTTTTTTTAAGTTCATATTATATATTTCATTAATTTTTGTCTTTTTTTTCCCCAAAGGATTATGCTCGTCGTAACCCAGGCAATCAGCCTGGTTACTTTCCTTGCCCAATGTGCCGCAAAAGCACACAAGTGCCTCTAAGTGGAGTATCTGGTTTCCCTGACAACTTCATATTATTAAGTTTGGCAGACACTATTCAAGAGGAGAATTGGGAATCCCCTTGTGACTCTGGTCAGAGATATCAGGCCTCTCCACCTCGTAGTTTGTATCCTCCCTCGCCAAGGGAACTCAGGCACAGGGCTTATGAGTAAGTCAATATTTCATCATTGAAGCAACTAAACGTAAACAATTGTTTAGCACAGTTGAAAGTATTTATCTCGTTAAAACTTGGTAAAAGAGAGGGTTTTTTGCCACAAAGACAGCTAGCTACTCAAGTTGACCATTAATAATTGTTGAAGTCTGTGGTAAGCTTAACCAATGGTCAACAATTGAAACCAAAAAATTGCTTATTTTCCCTAAGTATCTGTAATCTCTAAATAAATGTTATTTTGTCTATATTGTTTCTCCCACTGCAGCTGGTATTTTGGTAAAGTAAGCAGGAATGCCTCAGAGGAGTGGCTCCTGGCTCCAGACTATCCCAAGGGAACCTTTTTAGTCAGGCTTGGAGAAATGTCACCAGGTATAAAACATATCTATTGTTGATTTTCTGGCATTTAACAAAAATAAGGTTATTATTTTGGTAATGGAAAAAGAACTTTAAAAAATCATTTCCTGAAACACAGGTATCTTGTTAAACAAATAAAAAAATGTCTTTAAATTTATTATTCTCTCTCACAGCTTCATTTTGTTACATTATTTTGATTAGCTCTTCAAGATTGTTTTTTATTTTTTATTTTTTTTTTATGTTTTTTTATTTATAGTTTGATCTAAATTATAATGAAACAAACTTGTTAAGGTTAAAATAAACATAATAGCTTCCATTTTAATTTCTTATGTTTAAAGACAGTGAAATTAGTGTTGACAAAACTTGTATCTGTCATTGTCAGATACCTACACATTAAGTGTCCGGGACTGTGACGAACTAAGAGGCTATCTTGTCAAGCATTATAAGATCATCACCAAGAAGATGCCAGATGGGAAAGAGTGTTACTTTATTTCTAAGCTTCGGCCATTCTTTTCTCTGGCTGACTTGGTCAAACATTATCAGGGTAGGTATTTTCATTTATAAATTATATATTTGGTAAAAACTTCATAAGTTGTAAGTCTAATTTGAAATCCTTGCTATGCATATAATTGAATTTTTTTTGGCAATTAAACAATCAAGGGGATTTAAATGACATTATAAAGTAGACACTCTGTATTACATTGGTGACTTTGTCACTTAAATTCGATATTTAAACATTTTCAAACAAATAAATGAATTCTAAATAATTGAAAAAAAATCATTTTAATTATTCAAAGTTGTAAATAGAGGTTAATTTAATTACACATTTTTTTTAATACTTATCCATTTCCATTCCATGAGAAAACAATTTTTTTGTCATTTAAAAAAAACACATTTACAGCTTTGTTACTAAAAATGTTAATTATCTATCTTCAACTTATTCATTGCTATTATTACTTTGACAGAGTCTGTAGATGGATTATGCTGTAAGCTTGCGTCAACTTGTGCCAAACCGCGCTCGCTAATTTGGGCTATGGAACGTGGGAAAGAAGATGAATTTCAGACAAAAAGGAGTACCTTGCATCTAATAAAAAAACTGGGCAGTGGTCAGTTTGCAGAAGTCTGGCAAGGTGATTATTTGCTATTAATTTAAATAATTATTGTTCTTTGTTTAGACATCCATTTTATTTTATTGTTGAAACAAAATGTGTAAGGAAAATTCATAATATGTTTTTGAATGTTAGTATCAATATCCACAAAATATGAAAATGGTTTGAATTATGAAAGCTGTTCTTTATTATTATAGCCCTGTGTAGTGGATTTTGTTGTAAAAAATGGTGAAGGTATTGTGTGATCAATTGATTGGCTTGTTACATTGTTATCAAGTGCAGATAAAGTGTGTTGACATTTAAATACTAGGAAACCATTTCCACTTAGAACAGCAAGACATATTCTCCACAATACATTTATTAATAGCATCACATGTTTTAACCAAGTTACATTACCATAACTTAACACAAAAGTTTAGAAGCCAATCCATGTATCTAATGTACATATCCTAAAGTAAAACAAATAAAGCATGTCTAACTCTGAAGTTTGTTTCTCTAGCCAAATGGCAGGGCTCTATAGAGGTGGCTGTCAAGATGCAGAATATCAATTGTGTCACTACTGCTGCATTCTTGGATGAGGCTCAGATACTTAAAACACTGCAGCATCCCAACATCTTGGAGTTGCGAGGTGTCTGCAGTGAGAAGGAACCTTGCTACCTTCTGATGGAGTACATGCCTCATGGTCAGTTGTCTAAGTATCTCAGGGAAACCGGTGCTAGTTTACCACTCTCACAGTTGATATACATTGGTGCTCAGGTGAGAAACATTTCCAAATGCAGTCATCAGTTTGCCTCTACACATTCACCATATAATAGTCTCTAGTCTAGATGCGTTTGTTACATGTCAATACCACACTTAAATTACTAAAAGCTTTATATTTAATAATAAAAGCATCTGGATAACTATTTTAGTACCTGCACCTTCTATTGATTTGAGTTGCTTTTGATTAAAATAATACTATTAATTTGTCACATATGTTTTGAAGGTCTGAGTTGTTTTTCTAGTCAACATTTTCAAAGTCAAAGTATTATCCATCCTGTCTAGGAAATAGTTTGATTGGTTGAGGTGCAACATCATTCGGTATTGAAATTGTTAAATTTTCCAATTGTTAATGATATACTACTTCTGTCTGTAATGGTAGTTCTAATATATAATGTATTGACAAGAATTGAATATTTGATTGTTCTAGCAAAGAGAGGAATAATTATTGAGTTTGTCAAAGAGGACTTACATAGAAACATTAATTTTATATAAACTAGAAATGTTGAAACTATTAATTTTGTTGTTTTTTTTCACACAGATAATTTATCTCATTTTCATTATGATAATTTAAATTATATGTTGAGCAGATAGCTGATGCCATGGCCTACATGGAGAAGGAGAAATTTGTACATAGAAATCTTGGGGCTCGGAACATACTGGTGGGAGACAACAATAGAATCAAAGTGGCAGGCTTTGGCATGACTAAAGCCATGGATGACCCAGACTTTAACTTTCGTCGAGGTGAGTAAGAATGTGCTCTGGGTTAACTCTTTGAGTTAATCTTTACATCAGTTTTTTAAAAAGTTGTTCTTTTCCCCATCCTAGGTGGTTTTTGAGTCCATGTTAATTATGAGTTGTATTTTCCTTTCATGATCTCATTTTATTATTTCCTTCTATTTTGTAAACTATTTTACATCTATTTATTTCCTTCTATTTTGTTGATATTTTAGATCTATTTATTTCATTCTATTTTGTGGACCATTTTAGATCTATTTATATCTTCTTGTTCAGGATTAAAAATGGCAATAAAATGGATGGCCCCTGAAGTGCTGCTCTATAACAAGTACAGTACTAAAGCAGATGTCTGGTCTTTTGGGATAGTTCTCATGGAGATATTTACATTTGGCAAAGAGCCTTATGAAGGTACAGCTCAGTAATTAGTTAAATCTTATATATTTTTCTACTTGACTGTTAGTACTGTGTTACTTACATGTAATTATCTTTAAGGTAATCCCAATCTAACTTGTTTAAATTTCTCTACCCCACAGACAAAGCAAGCAAAGAAGCTTTTGAAAGTGTCCGTGATGGCTACCGCATGCCCAAACCAGACAACTGTCCACAGGAAGTTTATGATGTGATGTTGTCCTGCTGGCAGAATAACGCTCACTCCAGACCATCTTTTGACTTTCTGAACACATTTCTCAATGACTTTGAGAGCTGACATCTTTGTTTCAAGAGCACTGGCCAAGACTAATGCTCTGATTGCCTGACTTAATTCAACCACTGTCTTATTGACTTATTCTTTGATTACTACAGTTTAGTAATTGTATAAGTCTTTAGTTAAGTCAGGCGAATCATCAAGAGATGAGAAAGTAAGAGCATCCTGATTAGTTGAATCATGGGAATGAAATAGACTGACAGGAAGTGTTTTTGTCGCTAGCTGAGCTTGTGTTGAAGGCCTGACAATACAACTCACTGGTTGGTCATTTTCAAACGTGGACTGTGTTAGTGTGTTTTTCAGTTTCTTGGATCTATAGGATAACAGAACAAAGTACAATCTAAATCTAATGATGACTTTCAGTTTTTGTGGGAAACAAATTGTGACCAGATTTTTGTGTGCAGTCCTAAGAAATAAAACTGAACTTATAAAAAACAAAAACTTTAAACATTTTAAATGATAATGTTTTTAGAATAGATTTATAGAAAAAAATATTTTTTAACCCTTTTGTATTCAATTTGTATTGTGTTTTTTTTTTTTAAATATGTCATGGATAAATTGTGTGCAGAATTTATGGAATATAATTATAGGGCTTTAAAAAAAACAACACATGATTTGAATGAGAGCAAGTTATTTTCAACTCCTTGTAACAAGTATCTGCCACAATGAAAGCCATTGAGAGGGCTCATCAATTTCATTGTTTCCAGTTGGACATGAAAAGGGGAGAAAAAAAATGAATACAAAGGTGGTATTTGTTTGAATTTATGCTTGAAGTGACTCATATGAGTGTAGGAAAACTGTACAGTTTCATGGCTGCACCATACCATATAGAGTTAGTGTGATGAATAAAACTGTCTTGATAATAAAGTTGTTTTGTTCTTCTTGTCCACTAAATTTCCTCTTTTTTTTGTTTTATAGAAGAGCTGAGCACTGTAACAAATGGCTTCATTTCAGTACCTGCTTGTAGGAAGTACTAATTCTATGTCAGTGGGGGGTTACTCTGTCAGCATTAAACTCTTGTTGTTCTCTGTGTCATTATAATGATGGAGATGTGGCCAAGCACTTCTAGTCTCTTACCATCGTGGTATTGATTTCTAGGATCATTTTGTATCACTGTGTGGGAATTTTGAAATGAAATGTTCAATGATTTATACTTTCAAAGCAAGTTATTTTAATTCCCTCTGAGTGAAGATTCTAGATAAAATACCTACTAATGATTAGGAGCTACACCAATGTTGTGGTTCACATAAAAAGAGCTGCTTGCTTTTTGAGAGAACTCTACAGAACCACTATTTGTGCTTTTATTTGAAGAAATGTGTGACACGCAACTCTGAATTTAATGAAATAGTGTTGTCTACATTTAGTGATTCTGTTTAATGTAGTGTGGTAGGTTTTTTTTTATGTTGGAAGTAATGGTCTGAACAAAATGTGTTCCATCCTTGTGGTCCATGTTGATTCTTAAGGTACTTGATCCAGTCTAAATTGTCTTTGATTCTAATTCAACCCCTTGGTTTTCTAAGCAAAAATCTTTTTTTTTTTTTTTTTTCATGCTGAATAGTTTTAGGCAGCTTATTTAGAAATGTACATATGCTGATATAGATTAAGAAAAGGATTTAGTACCATAAGAATATCAGAGGATCTGATGTAATATATGTGTTATATGTACAGTGACATTGGAAAATGTAATAAACAGATACCATCACATCACTTAACAAAATATGGAATTGCTCCTCTCTAAGTTATACCCTCTGTTATATAGACCAACACAAATTAGGTCCTTTTTCTGCATTCATTGGCATGTGTGTATGTTTTATTTATTGTCAGAACAAAGATTTATAGGGTTTATTTGGTCTGGTCTATTGACATTGTTATGTTTTTTTTCTTTAATATGTTACTTGTCATCTGTCAGTCCTATGTATGTTGTTGGAGTATTTTTATCATGCATACATATAATAGAGAACTTTTATTTTTGTGGCTGCCTACCAAGATTTATGTATATATATGTATATATATGTCTATTGTATCTATTTCTAGGGCAAGATGTGGAGACTTAATGTTACTATAGTTGTACATAGTTTCCTAGTAGTCTTGTCTCCTGTTGAACAGCCTGGAACAACATCTATGACATGGTCAGTATACAAACACTGTTCATAATGAGCTTGTTCTTGTTGCCATTTTGTCCTTATTTTCAACTTTTTTGTTTTTCTCATTCTTTTATATTTTGTGAAGTAAATTATTACATTACTGCTTGTGTACTATAGTTCTATTTCTAATGTGGCCTAAGATTGTACAAATATAATGATATAACGCATTGCATTGTTCGAGTTAAAGTGGTGGACTTTTAAAATGACAGTTTTCAAATATAGTAATGTTACTACAAAGAAATAATCCTTTGATTGTGGCAGGTTGTCATGGGAAATAATTAATGTTTGGGATACTCTTGGACTAAACTTGGACTGCCTCTGATATATACCAAACACTAGAACATTGTCAGATGATTAAATGAGCTAAGGAGATTTGTTGCTGGCCTTTCTTGACAATATGGGCTGGCTAGGATCATCCCTTGATGTGAACTTCCTTGTGCACTATGGCTTAGTTGTTTTGTCATTTGTTTGTATACATAATAATAGACAGGTCTTGTATTTCATTTATAAATTGTTCTTACGGGTTTGTAGCTATGAAATTAAAATGGAAAAAATAAGCATTGCAAAAGAAGTGGTGTGAATGAGACAGAATAGACTGTAAACCATTTGAGTCAAATCCTAGGAAGTGAAAATCATACTACTGATGATGTCAGTGATTGAGTCCGTTTACTCTTGACAATTGATAACTCCAGCAATAATTGGTTTTGAATGAAGTAATGATGTCTACATACAATCTTTGTAGTTGTATATAACCATTGATTTGGTTTCCACTCCTCCTTGTAGTCCAAGTGTCAAGTCAGTTACTAACTATGCAATAATGCAATCTTTTTTTTTCTTTCTTATGACAGTGTTTGATGTGACAATATTGTTGCCCCCTTCATTTTACTTGCCATTTTATGATACAGACAGAAGCCATACATTACAAAATAAATATAAAATTTGGGATGTTCTGCTACTGTTCTATGAAAGTATATCCACAAAGCTAAACAGGAATGAAATAGATTGGCTTAAACAATATAGTACTTTAGTTCTGTTTTTTTTTTTTCAAAGATTGGTTTAAAATATAATACCTTGTTCTGTTTTTTTTTTTTTTTTTTTTTTTAACACTACACTTGTTCAATTATTGGACCAATAAGGTTATTGCTTGGACTTTTGTTACACAGGCTACTTTAGTATACAGTCAAGTTTTGTTGGGACCATCCTTTGGACCCAGTCCATTGCTCAGTCATTGCCAGTTCACCTAATAACTCGATGGTACTGCATGCATCCAACAAATTCATTCTGTTCATATTCACCTTTGTATCATTGTGCTTTAGTTGACATCATGCAAACTTAACAGTGTGAATTTGTAGTTGTTAATGTCCCCTTGTGTCAGCCCTGGCAGGTGTGCATAGAAAGGTCTGTCTAAATACTACTACATTTTAGAGACAACTTTATTGCTGATGCCTTTCTTACACACATAGGCATGGTGACTAATGTGTTTGTAATTATTATGTGATGTAATTATGAGAGCAACACTTTCTGTGTATATTTGAATGAAAGCTATGACAAAATAAACAATTGATCCTTTTTGTTTTTGGACTCTTTTGATGTTGAAACTTATTGTCTCCCTGGTAGCTCTTGATCTAACACAGTTTTGGGTTTCTAAATCCTAAAGTGTGTACTTAGAGGACTGTCTATATTCAGTTGCAAATTAAAGAAATGAAACATGAATTTCACATCTTAAACCAATGATTCCCAAAATCTGGCCTGTGGGCCGGATCTGGGCGTGGTTTCATGCGGCCTGCCAAAACGTTGGTACAAAGTGTAGAAAAATCCCTCCCCCTTTTTTTTTTTCACAAAAAAAAAAAAAAAAGGTTGAAAATAAGTATCATTATCTACATTAGGGCCCTGATTGGTACCATGAAATTTAAAATTTGTAGGTTAATGAAATGGGATAGCCGAAGAAACTACAAATGGACTCTGTCTCTAAATTTAGAATCTAAAAGCAAAAGTGAATGGATGTTTACTTTTTTTGTGAAACATGTCTCTAAATTTAGAATCTAAAAGCAAAAGAGAATGGATGTTTACTTTTTTTGTGAAACGTGATAATAAGCCAACATATTTGTTTTCTAAATTGTGGCGGTTTTTAAAAAAATGACATATAAATGGAATATAAAACAAATATGACAATATTCTTGGTTTGAGCTGCGAATATGATTGTTATAATAGGATCAATGGACATTTATCAAAAAGAGATGAGAAATTGAGTCGTTGGTAAAGCTAGCTACAATGTTGTTCACATTTTCAATAGAAAATAGAAGCCAGTTTCTGGTGTGTAAAAAAAAATAAATTCCAATATCCCATTAATTAATGTACTAGATCCACAGGTTCCTAATAAAAAATGTTTCATGTCAATTTCATTTAGTTTTTGTACATTTTTGGTCAAGTGGCCCGCGACACAAGTGTTGGAAATCAAAATGGCCCACAGGTCAAATTAGGTTGGGCATCACTGACTTAAACTATTTGCTAACAGTGGCAATAAAACAGTTTGTAATGCATCTGAAAAACAAATGTCAACTTAAATTTCATAGTCTGAGAACTAAATAAATATTTGTCAATGGAGCCTATAGCAATGAAAAGACTCAAGTCCTATCAATATACATTGATTTTAATTAGGCATGTAAGTTTGGAATGATCACGATTGTATATAACTTTAAATTTGAAAAGTAAATAACTGAGTATGATACAAAAAAAAATCCAATACTTGGCAGCTAAATTAAAATAATTATAACATTTTTATTTTCAAATAAAAGAAAAATACCCTGACCATTTAAAAAATGATGTATTGCAATAAACATATAATACGGAATGAATATCACCAATGATGTCAAATGATTAAAAAAAATGTCATACATATGGTGTAATTAATTGGATCAACACCAAAACACTCTAGTTCCAATGTGTGTACATAGTCATAATAGTGGTCTTTTAAAAGGGAAGACTGCACAGGACTTCATTTCAAAGATTAATTGTACTTGGTCCCTCTGGTCAAAATCTGTTTTGTTCTTTCTCCCACTTCCCATTCCTGATCAAGTTGAAACTTTGAACATTTTATTCATTGTCAATGACAACATGAATCAAAACAATAAACCAATTAGTTCATCAATATGTCATACTTTTGTATGAAAGCTAACGGCAAATAAGCCTTGCAATGATGAGAGACATGGTAGTGGGAAGATTGCAATGTCACCAAGTCAAAACTGTAATGAAGTTGCACCTTCAACCCTATTGCATCTAATTAAGACCATCTCTGAACTTGCGCTTGAACAGGGGAAAAACAGACAGCAACAACAATTGTGTAGATATGATTGATAAATGATGCAATTTCACTCAATATAAGCGAGGTTTTATTTTTATTTGAAAATACTTTTTTTAATATTTAAAAAGTTTTTTGATTAAGTAAATAAATGGGACAAATAAATTTCAAATTAAATGAGATTGTCACTTTAATAATCAACTTTTTGCTCGTAATGGTTAGATCTATGGAAAAACTAAAAGTATCTAGGCATTGCCCATCCATTTTCCGATAAAAAGAGATGCATTGTTTAGTTTTGCGACATATTTAAATTTTACATTAAAATCGACTGTATATGGTCAGTCACAATTATGGAACAGGATTTTTTAAGAAGTCACAATTGGGGAACACAATAAAAATGTGGAACAAAGCACATATTTTTTTTTTCTTGTATAAAAAACTCCTCATTCTTTACATTAATTTTATTTTGATTAAAGCTTAAGACACACATTTCACTTTTAGGTTCTTTACCTCTTCTTTGTAATTGACGTCACACTACTCAATTTTCCTTACAAGGTTTTAATTTCCACTATTCTTTAATTCTTTTTTGTTATATTAATAGTATATACCGGTATATAAATATATATATATGATATGATGATTTGTATTCAACAGTAATCAGAGATTAATACTTTCTTCATGGTTCAAGTCAAATAATCACAAAGAAAGTTGAACATCTATCATATGTAACTCTCCCTGTCACATAATCCTGGCATCATATTTCTATAACATTAACTTGTTGCAAATGGAATGTGTCCATTTAAAGACATTGCACATTTCATTATGGGCTAATATGACATTGACAATAAACAAGGTCAATCTGCATGTGAGCAATCTTAAATTACTGTTAATTTTAAAAGTCAACATCAGTTTGAGTATGCCAATTTTAAATCATACAGAAGTCTGTTTCAACAATAGAGCTTACATAAATAAATATATTTATATATAAATATATGTATAAATATGTTCTGACAACTAAACTTATTTACCGTAAAATTTTATATTTGTTTTGAAATATTATAATCATTGTACAATTAAAAAGTAAACCACAGACCTATGTCTATGCATGAAACATAATAGTTTGTTTTGAGAGTTTAAAAAACAAAAGTCTATAATCCAAGTAGGATCAATCAATACACTGGCCTCTTGGATAGCTTTCTTTTGTGTTTTTGAACAAGTTATCAAATGGAATTTCATTCTAAATTAAAATTTCTTTACGTTTTTCAAATAAACAAAACTGAAAAATAGGGAGATGTCAAGAAGAAGACAGTATACAGAATTAAGATTAACAACAAGCCACAATGCAGCAAGCCTTGAAACACTACAGTTTGGGTATCATACCCATTCAAAATAAACATGCATGACAATATATTGCACTCGAAGCATATATTTCTTTTACATTCAAACTGTTTAAAAGCAAAAATAAAACAAATCTGAAAATTACAAATATGAAAGATATGTGCCCATAAAACATTTACAGTACAAAAAAAAAATAAAAAGCCCATAAAACTTTCACTAATAAAATCAATCTTAAAATACCATTGATTCTATTATGTTTGACTGACTATGATGTTAAAAAACAGGTAGAATGAATAAAATATTAGTGACGGTGAAGGGGACAGAGGGGTATGTACATAAAGGAGACAGAATCTTTAAATGAATGTTCACATCAAGTTACATGGTTAATGAGGCAACATTAGAGTTTGGAGTAACAAAAGACTTTTATGTACCTGTACCACCCTCTCACTTCTCTAGAAAACAAAAACTGCACCGGGTATATAGTTTTAAAAAAATTGATGATGTGGAACAAAGTGATAAAATCCTTTTACAAACAAACAACAAAAAGTTCAACAAACAACAGGAACAAGTTCAACAAACAACAGCAACAAGTTCAACAAACAACAGGAACAAGTTCAACAAACAACAAAAACAAGTTCAACAAACAACAGCAACAAACAACAAAAACAAGTTCAACAAACAACAAAAACAAGTTCAAACAACAGCAACAAGTTCAACAAACAACAGCAACAAGTTCAACAAACAACAGCAACAAGTTCAACAAACAACAGCAACAAGTTCAACAAACAACAAAAACAAGTTCAACAAACAACAAAAACAAGTTCAACAAACAACAGTTATGTCTCTTTCTTTCTCTCTCTATATATATATTGCAAAAAACAGATTTCTTTTTAATCCTGAGACTGAATTATAAATGCCTTCATGCTATTCTAATGACAGATACTATCATACAACTATCTTAGACTTACTATCACAACTATCTTAAACTTACTATTACACAACTATCTTAGACTTACAATACAACTATCAACCATAATTTATAATTTACTAAACCAATGCAAATAGTTTACAAAACCAGAGCATATAAATAACAACCAATGAAATTTGGCCTTTTCAAAAGTTGTCCAGGCAGCAGTTAAATCTTGAAGTAATAAATTCACCGCAGACAGATGTCAAATCTCAAAACCTTTTCTGCTTTTAGCATTGAACATCACAGTCAACAAAAAGGCTGTGGAATAAAGACATTTATTTTAATGAGAATTGTATGTAAGTTGTTAAAAATTCAACTAAAATCAAAGGGATGGTTGATATGAAAAATGTTTTATTTGAACTTGAGTATAATAAGTTTGAAGTACATACAGTTGAATGCCACTTATTGTTTCATAAAAAGCTTTTATCATAATTTGATTTCAATGTGAACCTGTATTATCTGTTAGCTAATATTATTTTTATAATTATTTTTTTATTTTGTTTTTTTGAAAACAAATTTGTACATAAAAGTAATAAAAAAAATGTACAATGTCTTCAAGTAGAAAGGCTGAAAAGGCTGCAGTGTCTGGTGATTATTATATTGTAGCAGCCTGCAGGATGGCAGAAGATATTAGCGGCCATCAGAATGAGTCGTGAGTGTACATGACCACCCAGAAATCTTGGTAATTAAGATAAAAAATTATAGTACCCTGAACTATATGATAATTTGGGCCAAGATCAAAATACCGGGCATAGACACAATACAAGTTATATACAGTGTGTATTCATTGATAAATGAATATGCCTAAATATACATCCTGCACTTACCCACAAAAGAAAATCCAGACACCATAAAAAACAAACCAGTCCAGCCAATGGAAGACTTCAAAGTCTGAGACAGAAATGCTCCTAGTGGAGCTGTCACAATCTAAAAGAGACAATCAAGTATTTTAGTTTGTATAATTCTGTCCAATACTCAACTACCAAGACTTCTCTAGACATAAAGATGATTTGTGATTAGTGGACCCAAAAAAAAAGAAATGTAACAAAGAAGATGGTTTCCTTTTGTGCTTTCTTTTCAGTTTTTAAATGGAATGTTATTTAACTTTTTTTTATATTAGAAACTCAAATTATTTTGATGTTTGCTAGAAAGTATTATTTAAATCAAGATCTTTTTGTTTGTTCACTTGTGCATTTTTGTAATTTGTTATCATTGAATTCTATTTTTGGTCATTCATATGAATGCCAGTGTAGACTAAAATTTGGAGAATCATAAAAAGTATATGCAAGATCCAAAGTCATTTAACTGAGAAAAGTCTATGATTATGAGTATAATGGTTAATAATACTATAACATGTAATAAGTTAAATATGTCGCATAATTTCTATGTAATAAAATATACAACACTTCACTAGAATCCACATAATAAAATCTAAACCAAGCATGGGCATAGCTATAATATTTTATTGGGGAGGGTTTTTTTTCCCTCTTGAAACCCCCTTTGCAACATTCATGGAATTTATGAGACTTTAGTTTGTTTTATTTTTATTTATTGATAAGAAGGAGGTTTTAACCTCAAAACCTTATGGAGGGGATTTTCAACTCAAAATCCTCCTTGGCTAGGCTAATAGAATTTGGTGATTGTAGTTTGAATCAAATTCCCAAGTTACTACATCAACCCTAGTCTCACCTGCCACAGATTTTAAATAGTAACTGAAGTATTTACCTGAGAGGTGAAAACCAGGCCATAGTTGATGCTCAAATACTTGCGGCCAAAACACTTGGCAGTAGCTGTTGGTAACAAGGCAAAGCTCCCAGAGAAGGAACCAAAGAGGAGACAGATGTATACGAAGAACAATGCTTTCCCTCCATAGGGAGCCAGCTGTAAGGTGAGCATGAGAGCTGTGAAGGCAGTACAAACAGTCAACATGGCTACCTGGAGAGAAATAAAGTCATGGGACATAGTATTAACTCAAAGACTGTAAAACTAATTTTTCTAATAAATATGCAAACATAACTGTTCTTGAAGGAAGTTGAAAAATATCTTGTCATCTTGCAAATAATTTCAAGTGGCGGTACTTGCCCAAGGATTGATTATCCATTACATCAATACTCCACTTTAAGGAGCTATATGCATGACAATAAATTCCCTTACCAGTGAGTTTGTTGTTTAAACCAGCAGATATGAAAGATTGAATTTCATTAAATAATATGTCCTTGCAGTAAACATGCCTGACAGATGGAGAATGTGGCCTTAAATATGAGGACATATTGCCTATTTGCAAGATATCTGATAATCTTAGTCTTTTTCAGTAACTTCTGCCTTAATCTACAAGCGATCAACACATTGAATATCTTTTTTACTATTCACAATATACATTTGTATTGGTTAGAGACTTACTCTAAAGGACCACCTGTCTGCAATGCTGCCCCACATGATGCGCCCAAAGGCATTGAACACAGCAGCAAAGGCACCAACCAATGCCAGGAAGGAATCATCACTTATAAATGTCTGTCCATAGGCCTGCAAGATTGAGAACAAGAACAAAAAAAAGTTTATTTAAATAACAGCTGAGAAAAAAAGCATGAGAAATAAATAAGTGGGATTAATATTGTTTAAACAAGTAGTTCACAAGAAGGTCAATATCCTAGAATAAAAAGATTTAGATAAAAGAGAAAATTTTAAAAAATGTTTGCTAATTTCTCTCAAATCAGACATCTTAATCAGATTAAAAAATTTGTTGGGGGCTGTTTTTTTTTTGTCATCTTCATTTGTGTCTTTCACTGAATTGAGCTTTTTTTTTTCCTGGGGCGCGGAGAGGTCTCAAAGGGAATGAGTTGCAGTTTCTGAAAGTGGAAGGCTTGACTAGAAGGCAGAAGGGTGGTCTTTTATTTTCAGGGACACAAAATCTGCTCTATTAACGAAGTAGACAGAACTCCATATTAAAGTACTAATCAAATCTATGAGCTCCTTCAGTCGCAGGCAGCTATGGATTGTCTCATAGAAATGAGATTAGCTATGGTCAGAGCAATGTCACCCACACAGCATTTCCACACACAGACACACACAACCACCATCATGATGTGGTGCTGCTGATCCCAAACTGTAAAAGTAAAGTTCCACTTTCAGATATTGCGATCTATTAGGCAGATAATGTTACAGTCATCTATTTCTTTGTCAATGGTAAACAAAAAGGGTGTCATGTGGCCAGCACAATGACCAAAAGCCTTTACTTTAACTCAAGTCAGGTAACAATTACAGCTGGGTGGACTGAGACGCACGTAAAAATTCAGGAATTCAAAATCCCAGCCTTCACCGAGATTCGATCTGAGGACCCCAGGTTTGGAAGACACCGCGCCCCCTGATCCCAAACTGTACTGGCACAGAATATTTCTTCTAAAATGCAGTCTATCAATCTTTCTATGTCATAATAATAAAATTTCTTCTGACATACTTCTTTTGATGTTGTTTGCATGAAGAAAACAATCAAACGTATCAGTTTGAAAAAACCTAATCTAGGGTAATATAAACTTATGAATATTTATGTCCAGTACGAAAAAAAACGCATGAGCTAGTGTCAAGAAATACCAATGACATCATCGTTTCGGCTGACAGCTTGACATCTGGTGCGGAGTTATGAGATTGGTTAAAAGCAAGCATCTGGGGTGTGGTTAAGAAGATGGAAGAAAGCGGGATTTAGATTGAATTGTGGAGGAAATTTCATAGAGATAAGAGGTATTTGAGGTTTGAGTTGTAACTTGCAGTGACAAGTCTTGTATTTTATTAGATCTAGTATTAATTTGAATATGTATTTTATTATTGAGCTTTGAAAGAAGATATTCATCTGATACAGTTTTATTTCTGTACATCTATATATATAATTCTCTTCATGGCTCAAGAGCTTGGACACCAAGTAATGGAAAGATCACTCTTTTATTTTTGCAAATCGGAGAGACTAGAGTTACCCCACACAATTTTAGAGGCGAAAAAAAAAGAGGGGGGGGGGAGGACAAGTAGTATTCACCCATCACTAAATAGCAGGGCTGGACTTAACCATTGTGGGGCCCAATGCGAAACGGATTTCGCAGGGCCAAGTTTGGGTAGGGATACGGATAATAAGTGAATATTAATAGTTTGTATTAGAAAATAAATTCGTCTTTGCATTTTATTCATTCTTTACTAGGTACACAATTACTTGACAAACCTTGCGTGATACAGTATATCATAAAAATTCTTTTTTCTTCATAGCAAGAATTATCAATAGCAAGAATTATCAAATGTATCAATCAATCTACAAGAATTGCTGACTTCAAGTAATTCTTCATTAGTTTGAGGCGCAAGAAGCTTCTTTCACCAGATTACACAATTAGGTGATAATGCCATTATTTTTAATCATGCGTAGGATTGACATTTTCCATAATGAATGACACCCCAAAATGACAGTTTTTATCTATATATTTCAGGAGATTTGTATGGGTTTTCAAAAGATTTCAATAATTTCCAGGACTTTTTGTATATTTTGCAATTTCAGGAGATTTCCAGGAGCTCCTGGTAAATCATGAGGCCGCGGGAAATCTGTTATAAGTTATAAAATGGTTTCATTTAATAATTTATACACCTAGAATTAGCGCTGGTTCTATAAAAGCATGGGGCACACTGCGGATGCATAGGTTGCAATGGCCAAAGGCTGGCCCTGCAAAATAGCAGCGTATGCTACACTGCCGGTCAACTAGTACTGTATATTTTTGTAATTCCAAGTTTTGAATTAAAGTTCTGTATTTGAATTAAAAGGATCTATATTTATTGAATCTCTAAGACATATTTAGATCTAGAGATATATCTACAGAATATCCGGCATCACAGTTACAACATATTAGCACCTTTGACGAATAAGCATTTCCATCAACATAAAGAAACCTAACTGTGATATTGGTTAACATGAAGATGATCTAAGGAATATTCTTCATCTACAACCTCAAACATCTTTCACCCAACAGCATTGGTCCATCCCAACCCTTCTTAATTTATTTTATATTGCAGACACCAAGAGAATTAATTTCTGAAGCTCAAAATGCATGAAAATGCCAGGTGATCTTAAACCCAAAAGGGGGGAGTTTTAAAGCACTCTCCTTGAGCACAAGCTGGCTAGAGGATGGGAGCATAAAATTTTTGGGATATGGGATGGTAAAAGTTTTGAGAAACTGCTGAAAGCACCATCATGGTTTGTTGTCTAGTCCTGCCATGTTATACTGAATGAATCCTAAACAGTTGATCTCATACTCCTAACAATGTATTCCAATATCGCATTGACTACTGATAATACTAGAGTTTTAAAAAAGCAATTACTTGAGATATTTTAAACTGGCCAATGGCTTTACTAAATAAATAAGAATACCATGTTTCATATTTCAACTGAACTCTACAAGAAGGCAATGCATACAATATTGAATGACCTCTGACCTTGTATAATGTTGTTAGGAAGACTATGCCTTGTCCATTGAGCAGGAATATAAACCAGATGATGTAGAAGTATTTACTCTTCAACATCTGTGCAGGGGTGAAGTTAACTTCCTCATCATTCTGTTCCTCTTGTTCTTCTCTGCTGGACTTGTCCATGCTACAACAACAGACTAGTACAATATAGAGACTGTGTAGGGTTAATGTACACTACATCATAACAACAACAGACTAGTACAATATAGAGACTGTGTAGGGCTAATGTACACTACATCACAACTTTAGAGAAAAGTGTTCCATGATTACATTCTCTGGAGTATCACCAGAGAATGATGACCATGTCCTTCAAAGCTGAATGCTATATCAAGAGGCCCGAACAAGACTCTGCCCCCAAAACCCTTCTATAGAAGAAAAACTATATGGAGAACTGCCTGATCTGGAAACCACTGTGGGGTTCATCTCAGATATAGGATTACTGATCTGAACTCTCCGACATGTAAAATGAGAACGAAGAAAAAGAAAAAGAAAATTTCCTTTTAGATCTAAGGGGAAAATGAAGCTGCTTGTATTTTTCCTGACATGTCAGGCACCCTTAAGAGTTGGGTGGATACAGAATATCTTTTAGATATGAACTTTGAACTCTGTAAGCCCAATGCTCACAATCCATGAAATGTGAGATGTGATGGATTAATCAACCAATAAACACTAATAGTGAAACTAAATTTATTTTGATTCTCTATCAGCTAATGAACTTCTAGGTAATGGGACTATCAATGATGGTATTTGCTTCAGCAATTAAACTGATGGGACTACTAAACTGAGTAAATGTCAAATAGAATGCCAAGAATTCTTTAGCTGGCAAGGCTGAGGTAGTCAGATTATCACCTTATGATCAAAGCAAATGTTTGCACCTTTAAGAGGAATCTTCTGGGCTCATGTCTTTCAAGAAGTAGATAGTCTTTGCATACTCACTTAGGACTGAACACTTGATGTTAGGTAGAAACCTCACTTCTGGTTGATAAATCCTATTTCCTACTTAATGTTTTTATTGTAAAAATAAAACACTGGCTGCTAGTTCTATACTTAGAAAGAATGGTGTCTCCTAGCAACAGGGATTCTTAAGTGGAAACATTTAAAAACAAGCATTCAGAGAGAAATAAAAACAATGAGCAAATTTTTTAAATTAAGGTAATCAGAGTGAAAGTTGAGGTAATGGGTAAATTTGATGGTAATCAAATGTTTCAAACAAACATTCAGATTCAATGGGGCAGCACAGAAAGCTAAACACACTCAGCAAGTTTTAAAAATGTCTACAGAAAGCCCAATGGTTAGTTACCAATATAGTCAAACAGTTTTTAAAACTAAATGAACCAAAAAAAAAAAATACAATTTATCTATCTGTCAATTTATCACTTTCTTTTGCAGTGTATCAAAGCTAAAACAATTTATTTTGGCTTCAAACACTGTACATTTACCTACTTAATTAAAGGGTTTCCCTTATAGCAATTCTTTTCAAGGGATCCACATTGATCAAGAACTAAAAGTAAGCTTGGACTTACACTGGGTTATGTTAATCATTACTAACTAATAAGTTAAAAGCAGATTTTAAGCCAGGTCACAAACAAACAAAACAAGAAAAAATTTTTTTTGTAAATTTGAAAACAAAGAATTATCTAATGAGAATTGCCTTAAAATTTAACATTTTAATCATTTTTAATTTAAATAATCTGTAAGTGAAGTTTTTATTTTTGATTCTATTTTCATCTTCTAATTAAACAAATTAATTTCAAAATTATCATTTGGTTTTCCATCATAAACAACACCACTTCATGATACAGATTAGTAGGTAGTCCACTTAGGATAAAACAATCTATTTGATTCAGATTAGTAGGTAGTCCACTTAGGATAAAACAATCTATTTGATTCAGATAAGTAGGTAGTCCACTTAGGATAAAACAATCTATTTGATTCAGATAAGTAGGTAGTCCACTTAGGATAAAACAATCTATTTGATTAACTTGCAAAAAAAAAATATTCAAGACTACAAATTGTTTGAGCAAGTGTTTAAAGTTAGTATCAGACTATCAGGGGAAGTTTCTATTAGAATTAAAGCCGTCAGTTTATTTTAAAACAAAATCATTAACCTGTGTTCCACCAGTCAATAAACTTGATCAACAGGTGTTAGAAAATTAACTCTTCCAATTACTCTCAAACTAGCTTCAAAACAAATGATGGTGTGGGAGGGTGGGGGTCATGTCTAGACAACACATTGGGGGTGGGGGGGGTCATGTCTACATGTCTAGACAACATATGGGGGGGGGGGGGGGGGGTCATGTCTAAACAACACATTGGGGGGGGGGGGGGGGGGGAAGGGGTCTAACAAATATTTTCAAACAAGTGATTCAAGAAAATCTACTTGATGTGTTTCATTTAAATAAAAAGAAGATTTTTAAATTGCACAAAGTTCTTGTACTACAACAAGAGCACAGTATAAAACTACTAACAAAATAGTCTTATCCTCCAAACCTGACAAGCACACCTTTACAATGGAGATGAGTGCTGTTAGAAATGTTAATGTCGCCAACTCTAAATGTTTTATATTGATGAAAATGGACTTTTTCCTAAATTTGTCATACATACTATTTTGAACCCTGCATGATAGTTGGAAATCAAAATATAGTCAAGTAAAATGAGCTTAAAACTGAGTTAAAGAGTTAGATAGTCCCCAACTACCTCACTTTGCTCAACTCTTAAAAACACAGAATCAGGTCTAAATTAAAGTCTAAAGTTATTTTGTCTTACTAGAACTAGTTATTTCAAATTATTTCAGATGTCATTTATAACAATAATAACGAAGAGGGTTCCCTTACTGTTTTAGGGCAGAAGGTAACTCACAGATTTGGAAACACTGTATTGCATTCATCAAAAGAAGTAATTCTACACCAGAGTAACTCTATACCAAAGCTACATGAATAGGGAGTAACTCTACACCAGTGATACAAGTAGAGACCCAATAACTACAATGTAACTCTAATGTAACCCTAAACCACATTCAAAGTCATGCTGGTCTAACTCACACTGTCTTCTGCTCCTCCTTTAAGCCATTCTCATCCAGCTTTGTCTCTTTCTCCCTGCTGTAGATGACTGCTGACTCAGCATCTGACTCATCATCTGACACATGACTTTTCTTTTCATTATCAAGGAGCTGTCAGGGGCAAAATGAAGAAGCTTACGGTCTTGTAGGACAAGGTCATGTAGGACACAAAACCTAGCCAAACATTTGATGCCAACAAGAAAACAACTTGCACATCCACATTGGAAATATACAAGACTTATTTCCTATATAAAGTGTAAGTACCATAGCATCAAATTCCAGTTACATTGTTTGATAAGAGTTAAACTTTGGTGGTCAGAATCAAAAGCAGTAGGGTTAAGGCTGGGAACAGTGCAGGGGAGACAACAAATAATATTTCGAATAATATTTCTTACGCTCTATTCTTAGATTCTTTGAATGGTGGTTGAGTGTGTGAGTTATTTATTATCTGTGGATGAAGAAGCACACACACACAAGGCATGTATAGAACAAAAATGCTCATATCATTTTGACAAGCTGACAAATTATGACTTACTATTCTAAATAAAGGCTATACATTTCAACTCTGGAACAAGCTAGCAGTGAGGGTCGTCATAGGAGGATCATTAGAACTCTTTCCATATGCTAATTAGCACAACTCCTTAAGTGTCAGCATCTGAGAGATCAAGACCACTAAAGACAAAGGTTCTCTAAGTGTTTATGGAGCACCTAAAGGGATTGACCAACTCATTTTATAAGAATGTAGCAATAATGTCACCTCCCACACACAGCTATGATAAAACTAGTAGCTTTTAAGAATTCCCTGTTTAAAAAGAAGACGCTTGCTGTTTCCTTTCGTTTTCTCTATATTTAACATTTTGTTTTAGCCAAATGTAAAATTTTCTTTAGAAAAAAAAAACTTCTTAATCACATTTTTGGTTGGATCATTTTTGAACTTTTCTAATACTGTCCTAAAAAGTTTCCCATATAAAAATACATATAGGTAGTTAATGAGAAATCAAAGTTGCATTACCTTCTCTTCTTCCTTGGAGGTAGGTGAGATAGTTCATTAGAGAAAAAAAATTAAATAAAATGAGTTAACATTGTTAAGACAAAATAAATAAATTAAATCTTGCTGCTGTTTACATTCTGTATAATAACATGAGCTGAAGACACAATACTAAGTTACTGATTTATACAACTTCAATGAAGTAATAATTATAACTTTGTGAACAAAAGGGAAGGTAAAAAAGTTTCTTATTCCACAGGCTAAGTCAAATACAAGTAACCCAGTTCTTCTTTACAATGGGTATATCACAGTGATGCTCAACCTATTTCCATTCCTATACAAGGTTTGCATCACTGAAAAATATTTAATTGATATTGTAGTAATTCCGAGGTAGATAAATGCAGTCAAACTGAATTTTCATTAGTTTGGACCAATAAAATTATCATATCTTTTCTTATCTTAACTTATCCTCTACAGCTTCATTGCACAATGTGGGCAGAAGTTTCTAGGTCTGCACCACATCGCAAGCCAGATTTAGCTGCAGGTCATAATTCAGGCATCCCTCATGACATATACAAATAACATAGCCTGCCCAAACAACCCAATAAACTAAAATATTAAGCAAATAAAAATTTCAGATTTTGTAAAAAAAAAAATGAAGAAAATGTATCAAATAAACGAACGAAATAAAAACAAATACATAATATATGGATGTGCTTACAGGTAAAACAGATCATAAAAAAACATAAAACAGCCTTGCACTGGAAGTGTATGCAAGAGCAAACAATGTTCAAGCTACAAATTAGAATTGCATAGAGGCAACTGAATTGAATAAATTATGTATGCTATATGTCCAGAATCAGGCTGTTAGTTCATCAAAAGATCATAGCACAAAACAAGTGTAGTAGGGTGAAGCATTTTCAGTGTAGAAGTCTGACTAGGGACAATTATCTTTTATTACATGTCCAGATGTTTTTGTTCTTTTTTTTTGTAGATGGCTGAAATAATATTTATAGTCAGAAATATAAACGTTTTTTTAAAGTGATAAATAATAAAGACTGTCAAAGTTTAAATCAAATCTTAACAATTCTATACTACATGGCCAAGGTAGGTGCATAATTATCACAAATAGGAAACAATTTAAATGAAAATATAAATGTCAGTGTTAATGATTCTTTGCAATTAAATGCTCAAAATATTCTGATTATTGGTCAAGCACAAAATGCCTGCTACTGGTCCAATTAAAATACTATTTTAAATTCATTTATTTTGAAAAAAAAACAACCCAACTTGTTTTTACAAAGTTTTTTATCAACTCACTCTGTCTGTCTGGTAAAAATTTTTAACACATTTTTTTCCCCACTTCCCATTCTCAAATCATTATTCATTTTTTACTTGTTATTCATTGTTCCTAAGAAAACATAAATCAATAAAAAAATTAAACAGTTATTTTATTTAATAGTGGTAATTAATTAAGTTTGTTTGATATTAAAAAAGGAAATAAATCTTACAGTATTGATATATGACTGTAAATGTAAAGGTGTTCCCCTTATATAAGCTTTGTATTTGTATATTTTGCTTGTTTGTTGTATCTGGTAGCACAACTAAAATCAAACTCATTACATAAGTTTGGGTCTTAACATAATACACAGATAGATAAGAGATGGGTAAGTCTTTCTATTTATATCTAGTGACTAATTTGTTGACAATCATTATATTTTAACAAGTTTTTAATGTCACTGACGCATTACATTGCCAAGCAGTTTATTAAGCGTATAACAACTTGATACATGTATTAACATGGGACTGTATACATCTAGTAACATGGGACTGGTATTAGCTAAAGTGTTAGTTTCATTCTATGTCTCTAGCTGTCACATTCTACCACAGCCATTGTTAGTGAGCAGATAGGTAACACTCTAGAAATAAATGTCTAGACGAGCTCTTCTGTCTACTGAGATACCTCCCACCACTGTCACTTGTATGATGACCAGAAGACATCTGTGTGAAAGTTGGGGGTGTGGAGTCAACAGGATTGGAACTTTAAAAAAAAAAATCATTTTTCACTCCATCTGCGTCAAAACCTCTGCGGTATTCGTTCAGTGGAAGCCAGTCTAAAAAATAGTGTTCAGACATGCATTATAAAGCTTGGTTGACATTGGGGGAGGAAATCAACTAACCAATGTAAGCCCAACAACAAATAGGTAAATTTAGCATATTCACACGTTTAAACTGCAACCAAAAGTTAGTTCAATTATGAAATGAACTCTTCAATTAAAAAAAATTAAATAACTAAAACTTACTTTTAATTCAAAAACAGTGACAACCTTTTGAAGTGGAAGAACCAAGACATAAAAATAATTGATCATATATACAGCAAGATTTTTTGTAATGCTAATTTCAAAGTTTGCATATTGTGACAGGTTGGGGAAAGTGACGTGTGTTTGGTGCGTTTAATGTCTAGGGGATGATTATTTTTGAAACTATCACACACCAACCCGTCAGCATATAAATCGGGAGCAGACATGCAACGAGACAAGCAATGAAAGATAGATACAAAATAAAAAATGAAGAATATTTATTTACATAAATATCTACATAGAAGAATAAAAAGGGGGAGGGTTTGCATCTATCTCTAAGCAATACTATGTTTAATCATCACTCTTGCACTTAATAAAAGAGTATGTCACTTTGTCTTCTGAACTAAGCTGGTTGTCCTGTTGATGTCGCAGCTGGCTGTGTCCTAGCTTGAGGTTCTGCAGCTGAAGGTGGCGCTCTAGTGGATAAAGGGACGCCGGTGATTCAGTTCTTGTGGAGTCTCAATCAAAAGTTCTGATATCTGTAGTAGGCACAGTAGGGCGGGTGGCTGACTACCGTGGGCACAAGTGTACTGGGGGCAGAGCGGATCTGCCGTGGGCAGCATAGTTAACAGGATAAGTCCAGTGAGTTGCAGAGGGTTTGGCGTAGCTACGACGTCTCGCACAGATCTGGGTCTATAGGGACGTCGCACCTAATAAGTTGACAGGTGGGCTGCCGAATAGGCGGGCAAGTAGATCCGATAGCGCCAAGTAGTAGAGTTGAGTAGATCCACGTACGCAGTAGATGATACTCAATAGCAAGTGATCCGATAAATAGGCAGATAATGCCAAATAAATAGGCAGGTAAATAGGCAGGTGATCCAAACAAATAGTTGGGTAGATCTCAGTAGGCAAGTGCAGTGCTGAATAGCACTAAGCACATAGGCAGACAAAGGGAGGCTGCGGATAAATAAAGACAAGTTAGGACATGTCTCTCATGCATCTTATCAATGCCCTCAACTGAGAAGCATTCGTCAGATTGGTGAAATTGCTTTAGAGCATAGTGGGGAGATGATGACAAATGGGATTTGGAAAACAGATGGCTGATAGTAGCAATATAAAAATGTACATAAAAGGGGAAATAATAATCTCAAATAAACAACACAAGTGGGAAGAGAAAAGGGGGGGGGGGGGGGAAATGGGCAATGGAGCGCGCTTGAATGGAGAGGGTGTCCGTTCAAGGGGCGCAACTCTCGTCAAAGTAGAATGACTAAAGGGGAGATAATTCATATCTCTTCTCTAAGCGCAGTATTAGTGTGATAGTAAAATTGTCAAGACGGTCCACCGAGATAAAGGAAATAAAATAAGATGTACAAATATATACATGGTTGCATCAACGATCAATTGAGCAACGTAGCATTAATAGATTAATGCAATACATAAATAAATGCATATGCCATGTTTATATTTTCTACTTACGACAGTGTGAAATACACAATGCACTAATTAAATATAAATGAAATAATAAAATACACATGATAATATCCAGTGAGAAATATGCACACAAAGTAATTAAGATTGAACTTGTGATTAAGTTTGGCTTACCACCAGGTATTCATTCCTCTAGGAGTAAGAATAAATGATATAGTCCAGACTCGATTGACAGCGATAGAGAAATGAGAGGGTCTGGCTTGATTTAATCTACCTTATATATAGGCCTGGAAAATGTGGGCGGAAACAGGAAATGTCCTAGGCTTAAGATTTATCTTACACGTGGGTGAAGTCCGACAAGAGTCGCACCTTGGAGCGTCACGAGGCGTGTTGGTCCGAGTGATCTCCTAGATCCAAGAGAGACGTGGGAGGGGGGGGGGGGGGGAAGAAAGATTGGCTCGCATTCCACCCAAGGTGGTGTCCACTGAGGCTGTCAGACATCCTGCGGGTGAGATCAAAGAGACTGTGTTTATCTTTACCCCGGTCAAGGGAAGATAAATGAAAGGACGCCAAGGTGGCAGACCAAGTCTAGCTCGAAGAGGTAAAGGTGGGGCGGGTGAAGAAAGTGGGGATAGGGCGGAGAAACAATTAAAATAAAATAACTAAATAATAGTAAATAATGATTAATGCTGTGATAAATTTGAGTGACTCTGACAGCAAGCTTTTGACTTGTCACACATATTAAAAGTGAAAAGAATTTTTAATTATGCTCAAAAACTGAATCATTTTGTACATGTAGTAAATGAGTGGTTTAGGCTCTGAATGGCCATAATAGGTTTGAACCCTAGAGGATAATGGGGAAAGGGTTGACAGACTTTTAGCCCTGAACTAACTATCAAGATTAATTGATAGTGCAATATAATTTAAAAGAACAAAATCATTATTTGAATAAAAAAAAGAAGACTGATTTGTAAACTAGTTCTTATTACAAAAAATAACTTCTTATTCAAAAGAATTTCATAGATGATTTTTTTTTCTGTCCTGTTTTGTAAGACTTCTGATCTCTTGGCTCATGTGTACATTTTGAACTAAATAGAAAATAACGTATTGGAATAAATGTAGAGGTATAATTCTGATTTTTCATAACTTCTCATTTTGTAACCATTGCAAAGGTTAAATAAATTAAATTTTCCTTCAAATTTTTTTCAAACAAATTTGATTTGAACTGTGGATGAGACTTCAAGTTGTCATTTTCCATTGCTGAAGTGAATGTACTAACCTATGTATGATATTGATTCAGAATTGATGTACATAACTGTCTGAAATTAGAATAGTTCTAGCATTGTCCTTATTTGTCAAAACACTGAAAACTGATGATACTGAAGACTAAGGTTTGCTTTGTAAATTTAAAATGTGATTTGTCATTCATGTTTTAGTTACTTAGCAATTAGTAAAACTCTAGTCGCATATTCCACATCTGTTATGACCCTTGACATTATGCAAAAATGGTCTAAACAAACTTTGAATTGACAATTGTGATTAGAATTAAAGCAGATGATAGTCTATGATTGTTTTTTTCTAGTCATTGGGTCTATTTAAAATATCTACCTAATATTTTAAGAATTGTATAGAAAATATTAAACCTTTCTTTACTGTTATGGAATGTATGTAATGTTTCTGATGTAACCTTGAGTAAAACTAAGCATATAATTTGTTTCTATTAGGATTAAAGATTTGCATGTATCCACATGCAAGTCTTTCATGGTTGAGGTTATAAATAAACAATTGAAAGTGAAAGGAAAAAGGAGAGACAAGGGAGAGAAATGTGTATTTTTTTTAGATTGAGTTGTGTTTTCTTTCAATTTATTTTTTCTTGATTTTTCTTTTAAATAACCAAAACTGATCACAAAGAAATATTTTTTTTTCTTCAGGTATTTTTTCACCCAGTTCACTGAAGCGTAGTACTTTAACTTTACAAGGTCACTATGAAAGCCACAATACAGAAGACTAGAAGATGTTTTAACTTTTTCATCAGCGTTATCTACTCCAAAAGATTTACTTACTTCTGGAGGTCACTCTAACCCATGAGATTGAAAACATCCCTGGTGACCTACTTAAAAACAAATAAATCTGACTACTGCTAAAAGTTCAAACAAAACCAACGCAGTGTCAGAGCTCACAACAAGATAAACAAAATATTTATACTATATCAAAAAGGTGACATATTGACCCTAACAAGGCAGGTCAAGTTGACAAGATTGATAAAATAGGTCATAGCATCCAGAAATATCAATCACTGATTGGATTATAGGGCTGACATTAAAGTTCAATGGTTAAAAACAAAAGGTTAGCTGTGAACAATACAGTCCAAATTTCTATGATAAACTTCATGGATGACTCACTGCTGATGAGCTTGGTCAAATAACAGAACAATTTTTACCATAATATGCCTATCCTTCTGTTCCTATAAGCATGACACTAAAGCATTTATGAGTGAGTTATGTGGACAGCAAAACAGAGGTGGCACTGGATGTTGCAAAATATGTTTGTCGCACCTGGGGTTGCATAGCCACATGGACTACTGCACTCCTCAATCAAAGACAAGCCTTATATGTGTTTTTAAAACAAGAAGATATGAAGTATCAAGGATTTAATACAACTGCAGGACAATCTGTCAGTCAAGTAAATACAGTAACAGCAAACAGATGGAAATGTTCACACTTTAGGACAATGCTGGCAGGAGGAGTGTAGAGAGAGCCATGGTGTATTTTCTTCTCAATCATCTCTCTTCTAAAGCATAGACACTGGAGTGTGACAATACAACCTCAAAAGGAGGAACATGTTGTATGACCTCAGAAGGATGAACATATTCTACAACCTCCAAAGGAACATGTTCTACTTTTAATAACCCTATTCTAAACACTATGGACCTTTTGTCAAGAAGAAAAAAAATTTACTTTAAAAAAATGTATAAAGAGCTTCAAGAATGAGAACTTCTCAAAACTTAACAAAAAAAATATAAAAAGCATGCAATGCCCAGATTCCTGACTTTAATACCAAATCAGAGTTTAAAAAATAGCCTACATGGGAAATGTGGCTAGTTGATGGCCTCAATAAAGCATTAATTTTATACAGATTAGACAGAAAAAAAGTTTCTACTTTATACACAGCCTCTAAAATAAAACTTTTGCATTTCTAGGAACTCCAAGACTAACAGTAGCCTACCTTAAAAAACAAAGGAAGTGGTTAGGGAAGGGGGGGTCTGACAACCCTCTGCTACTGCTAAGTAGACAAGAAAAAGTTTCTTCTTATCAGTTGCAACTATTTATAATTAAGTCAAGCAGCTGTTAGTCTCATCCATACTAACTGAGCCTAAACCTCACCAGCACCTGCTGCCCCATATAACATGTTCCAATGGACAAAATTACAACAAATGCCACTATCAACTCATCATCCAACTGATTACACACATACATACTCATTATCAAAACTCTCAGGGACCAACTGGATCAATGAGACATACATATATGTGACCAGCAGATATGTTCAATAATAATAATAATATAATAACAATATTTCAATTTATATAGCGCAATTGATAAATATAATGTAAGCTTAAGACACTCCACTGGACATATATATAAACACTGGATGGAGATACAGATATAACTTCTGGACCACTGGACACAGACATGACCGGTGGACACAGATATGACCACTGAACACAGATATGAACACTGATAGGCCTATAACCACTGTATACAGATCTAAGCACTCGGCACAGATCTAACCACTGAGCACAGATCTAACCGGATTTAGCCAAGAATAGGATTTCAAAAGTTTAATCAACTATAAAGAACAACATGTTCATTCTAAAAGATAAGATTTTAAAATGTTACCTTATAGAGCCATTGTCTATAGAATGCGCTTGTCATTACAGTCTTTCTACATATTTGTAAATACATTTGTTTTCTACTAATGTCTCAGAAGCACAATCAGTTTAAAAGTTCTCAAATCGTTCACACTTACCTCTGAAGCTGGTGGGTTACACAACAAAAGACTTCCAATGAGCTGCATACCAGCGTAACAGCCGCCCAGCAGTAAAAAAACATAAGGCACTTGATCCAAAATGCTGGCTTCCACAAAATATCTAAATTCAGAGAAGTGTCACTAGTTAGTTCACATCACAATCAACAGTTGAATAAATATTCATCACTTTTTTTTTTCCATGAGGCAGAGGTGTAACATTTGTGTGCTTCTGTGGATGACTAGCGTAATGTGTACACAGCACAATGACCAACCTCTTTAATTTTCTCAAATTATCCATAAGAGCTATCTGGACTCACAGATATCCCAAATTAAAAATCCCAGCCTTAACATAGACTTAAACTCTAGAGCCTTGGTTAATAAACAGAGAGTTACACTTGGCCACCTAATGTAAGTAAAGTTCCCCTTTCAGACCTATGATGTAAATGTCATCTGTTTCTGTGGCCCATGGTTAACAAGGGTGCCATGTGGCCAGCACAATGACCAATCGCCTTTACTTTTCCCAACACATTAGAGCTGGGTTGACTCAGAGGCACCCAAAGATCCCAAAATTAAACATCCCAGTCTTCACAAGAATTTAAAACCGGTTCAGAAACCAAGGGCTTTACCACTCAGGGACTGAATCTCTGCCTCAAATTACTATTAAAATTTATGAAATAAACAATTTTTAAATATTTTTTTAATTGTTAAATTAATAATACAAATATTGACTAACTCCCAAATTTCATGTTCGATTACCCTAACTCCCCCCCCCCCCCCGCCCTTTGCTTATTCCCCTCCTATTTACCAAAGTGTTTTGTTAACTGTGTACAAATTATGTTTAACTCCAAAACCAGTTACAATTTGCCTCTAATTAAGTAATAACTATCCAGGTAGCTACAGGAGCAGAGTTTTGTAGAACAAGAGAAAAGTTTAAACTTATTCACCAGACAACATAAAATAAAAAAGCACATTTCATTGATGGAATATTTTTCTTAAATTGCAGTCCATTTAGTGTACATTTATTTATTAGGCACCAACACTAGATATAAATATATACAAGAATAAGTTAAGCTTTTAAATCCAGAAGTAAATGTTTTACAATCAATGAGGTATAAATAAAAATCAATATTATGGTGCATGCTATCTCAAACAGATCTTGTCTGTGTACTACGGGGTGCAACACCTGTCCAACACAACTGTTGACAGCCAAAACACAGCTAGTCTTAGCACACAAGATGTGACATGACAGTTGGCAATTGAAAACATTTTTATAGTTTTATTTTTATTTTTTTTTATAGATGTAATCAACAAAAGCTGCTTAATCTTTAAAGAAAGATGGTCAGGGAAAAAAAAGGTGGTCTAGATTTGGGGACAGAAAATGAGAAAGAAAAACAAGAAAATGAGAAATGATTTTCTTCACTGGCCCAACAACAGTGGGATTGTGAAACAAAACCTGGTCTGAGCTGTGCAAAAAAGGAACAGATGGAGCAAGGCCCATTCTGCATTGTGCTTTAATTAGTTGTTTTTCAAGTTTAGAGATCCTCCACCCAGAAAATCTTTAGTCTGGTCAATGGATTCTCACAAAATAATTTTTAAAATAATAATTAGAAGGCCTAGAATCTTATCTTAAAAAAAAAAAAAAAAACCCTAGACAGAAACTTTGTTGTTGTGTGAAATGCAAATATGTCAACATACAGGTCTAGGGCATGTAGCTTCACAGACCTAGCAAAAAGAAGCTCAGCAAGTCTCGGACAGTCAAAACAAATATGAGAGTATATTTCCTCTTCCCAAGAACGAGAGGGGGGGGGGGGGGGGGGGGGGGGGACAGTGGGTCAAAGTTTGGCCAGAACCGACAGGAGAAAACAAGACTAAGTACAGTCCTCAATCATTCAAACATCACAGTCCTCAACCATTCAAACATCAGTCCTCAATCATTCAAATATTTATCAAACATCTAAGTTCATGGTGCAGATCACTTTCTGGAGGCTTGGACCACTAGAAGATTGTTCCGAAATAAATGAATTTTACATTTGTTAGTATATCACCAAGCTAGATGGTCACCAAAACCCAGTTTGATATAAAAACCTGTCCAGAGTCATTATAGCAATGATTTTTTTCAAGCAGGTGTAAAATAAAAAACATTAAGATCTTATATTCTGACTTTCTTCAGATGAATTCAGGTTCTTTTTAAAGATACTTGCCTTTACTCTCAAGATAAATAAAAATTCTGTTTAATATAGCATTAATATTTCTTATGTTTAAACATTTGTATGATTGAAATTTGAATTTTTAAACTATTTCATATGCTTGAAAAAAACCTAACTATGTTTTAAAAACCAACAAGCCCTGGCTATTTCAAAATGTATTAAAAAGCCTTACAGGTAAAATAAGAACACAGATGAAACAAGCCCTTGCAGACCACAACATGAAACAACGTTTATGACAACCATAGATAACAAGCAAATAAAAAGTTATAATTACTTTTCTCCATTTACTTCTTTATCAGCCTGAAGGTTATCTGGGTTAATGAAGGCAGTTTGAACTTGGTTGAAGATGAAGGCTCCTCCACCAAACCCAGCCACTACTAATCCATTCACCAGTCCTTTCCTCTCTGGAAACCACTGTGTCAAAAAAAAAAAGACAAAAAAAATTACTTTTTATTTTCAGAAAAGGAATGGAAAATTATATTAGAAGAATAACTGGGTTTTAGACAGGGCTGCATCACAACAGAACAAACCCGAAAACCTTTGAATACGCTGCCAAAAATACCTTCAACACCCACAGAATCTCTTTCATGTCTTTGTTGATTTCAACAAAATCTGGCAAGGGGCACTTTAGGCGACAATGGAAAAGTTCAACCTAAATAAAAACATAATTTATGTGATCCAGAATTTTAACAAGCGGGTCACTAGTGCAGTGTTCTTTAATAACAACATTGCGGGCTGGTTTGAAACCACAGCTGGAGTGAGAAAAGGCTGCCTACTTTCACCAACACTTTTCAATATCTTCCTTGAAAGGATAATGGAAGAAAGCTCTTAAAAGTTGAAAAGGTAAAGTTGAAAAGGTAAAGTAAGCATCAGAGGAAAAAGAATTATTAACTTGCACTTTGCAGATGACTTAGATACTTAGGCAGGGACTTGGAAGAGCTAGCTGAATTTGTGATGTGCATAGAAAAAGACTTCTGCAGCACATGGTATGTAAATGAAAGCAGAAAAAAAACAACACATCTAACAGGGCTTTAAAATGGACATCAGTATTGGAGGTGTAAAGCTGGCAAGTGTCAAAAAGTTTAAACACCCCGGAGGTATTATTGCAGCAACCAAAACCTGAACTTCTGGCCAGAACTGCACAATCCAAAGCAGCGCTTGCAAATATCAAAACAATCTAGAAAGACAAAGGCATAGACTTGACACTAAAATCAGGCTGATGTGCTCCTTGGTCATGGCCACAATCTTGTATGCTTGTGAATCTTGGACACTAACTGAAGAATTAGAGAGAAGGGTCCTAGTAATGGAATTGAGATGATTTAGAAGGATATAAGGTATCACCTACATGACCGCATCACAAATGCGGAGATTCGAAACAGAATCACAATGGCAATAGGGCCTAATGATGACCTGCTGACCACTGTCAAAAAATGCAAACTTAAGCTTTATAACCATATCACAAGGTCTTAAGGGCTCACAAAGACCTTCCTTCAGGGAACAGTACCAAGAAAAAGAAGAGGCAGACAAAGAAAGAGATGGAAAGACAACATTAACAATGGACAGGCCTTTTCTATTTAAATAATCCAACTAATTTTATTAAAATCCATTTGGGTTCATACAAAATAAATGATTACAATGCCAAAAATAAAGTTTAAATAGAAACCCAAAGGATGAGAGTTTAATAGCTGTTCAGATGATGATAGTTGTTCAGACAATGATACCATTTTGACAGAAGTTCATTGAGGGTCTGATGTTGTCAGAAACTGGTACATAATGATGTCAGTCATATTTTTCAAAGTATTCATCATGAGCCTTTTTAGACACTACTTTGGCCTAACTTATAAAAAGTCTGGCAAATCTAAATAAAAAATATTGCCAGGATGAGTGAGTGAATGACTTACCCTCATACAGCAGGCCAGAGGTATGGCATATGCTATACCAATACCAAATCCAAAAACTGCCCCATATGTGATTATTGTCAGAGCAAACGATTGTTTCACAGAAAAATATGTCAGCATCACACCTAGACTGAAATTGAGACAAGATAGAAGTGAGTCTTAAAATTAAATTAAGCTTTTCTTACATTTTTGGCATAAAAAGAGCTACATATAGCTGTCAATATTTAGGTATTAATTTAGGTATTTTCCTTCACATAATGAAGCAATTACCAAGTTAACAGTATAAAAAAGGTTAGTGTAGTTTAACTTTTAGACAGTTAAAAAGATGTGTGATGTAACTGCAGTTCTTCAGTTAGTCTACCAGAAAGTACAGGGTCAAAACCGGTAATCTTTCTAGACATTATTTACATGAACTTTGTCCATTTTATGCCATCAAGTCTCAGATTTTCAATCCTTTATCAAGACTCAGACCCTGCCGCGCCGATCTGCTCATTGGCCGTCATGCTGTCTCCACAAAGATCTGTCACTGGCAATGTCTGAAGCCTCTTCCCACCTGGTGTCCACTGTTCTGAGGTTCTCCAAGAAAGTGTGGCACCAAGTTATACGAGGATGTCCCTGTTTGCGTGTTCCTCATATTGGCCTCCATGCCATCGCAACTATTGGTATGCCTGATTTCTTTTGTCAGGGAGAATATGTCCCACAAACCCCATGCATTTATAAAGACATTGCATTAGAAGCTCAGAGTTGGAAAGACAATGGAGATGAAGGGCAGGATGTGTCAAGATGGACAAAAAAACTACAACTTTGTAACAGTATTGCTAACAGACTGACTGCATGGTGGCTGGCCTTGGTGACTTTAGGGGTGGAACTATGCTGATATGCTGAATGACTGGACTATTAAAGTTATAGATAACATGATTTGTGTGAGCATCTGGTTGTAAAAAGCAGCTGTTTGTTATGAAAATGTAGACCTACGTTCTATATAAAGGATTGTTGTTTTAATAATAAAGCTAGTAGCTGTAAGGTTCTGAATGAATCAGACTTTCATAATTATTGGTTAAATGAAAGAAAAAAAAAATTAACATAAAATAATTATCCTATACTCTTAACTGAGCAATTCTTGTATGTATGTATATTTGTATCAAGATTTTATTTCAAGACATTTTCTCTAAAATTTCAAAGTATATGTATATGAATGAGGAAAAAATTCTGAACTCATTGGCCGCATTGTGAAAACTGGAGGTTGACTGATATATTGGTTTAAACATGTTTCATTATCATAAAATTAATTTTGGCTAGACATCTTTTTATGAATGAGGATTTCAAAGGATGTTAAAGGAAAAAAACTTGATACTGCTTAAGTCACTGGCTTACAGCAGTAAACTAAAAACTTTCTTTGCAAACATGAACAAGTTATTGAATCATTTGGCTTAATTAAAAACTTGCACATAATCTAATTGTATGCTCTATTAGCCTTTTTTACCAAAGTAAAAGCCACCTTCATGGCTCTGTGCGATTAAAGTGTAAACAATTTATAAATCACACAAAATATGAAAACCATTAATTAATTTTTTTTCCTCCATAATAAATTAAAAGGGACTAATATTTATGAATCATACATAATTACTAGGGGTGCACTGGATAGTCGCTCCGGCTCCGGCCGAATATCCGGCATTTTTTACTATCCTGTGGTATTTGGCTCCGGCCGGATATCACTACCGGATAGTAAAAAATACACCTATTTAATATGCATAAAGTGGACCTCGTTCCATTAATGTCTGATGTAGAATGTATTAATCTTTATATTAAAACAAAATAATGTGCTTAAAAATAGAGCCATTATGAATATGCACCAAACATCGTTTATTATAAGGACAAGGCGTGTTAATAACTTAATATAAATAGAAATGAAACTTTCCATCATAATTGCGCTTTACATACAGAGCAGCAATGGCAGGCACTTTTTTCAATTTGTCTTGACCTTTGAGTAGGTTAGTTTACATGTTAAAATGCTACATTCCTTGACTACGTCATGCTGACCAGAGGTCTGTCTAGCTGTGTGGGTATATCTCCAGAGGTAGAGATGAACAACTCCCACCCCTTTTATTTGTTTAGTCCATCACATTGAGTTTTTTTTATAGGCAGGTGACCACAAGTTAAATACGATGGACGTAGGTTTAATGTCAGCGTATTGACACCCTCTAGAGGTCACACCTTTCGAGGGAACTGAGTTTGTTTACTTAGTAGTTAATCTTTATTAGGGGGGCTGGACTACCTCTAAGGTAACTAGGTATATTTCCAGATGAACAACTCCCTCCCCTTTTTATTTGTTTAGTCCATCACATTGGGTTCATTGATTGACAGGTGACCCCAAGTCAGATACGATGGACATAAGCTCTCTCTAGAAGTCACACGAGTGAACTAGGTTTGTTTACTTAGTAGTTAATCTTAATTGGGCGGGGGGGGGGGGGGGGAATGGACTTCAAGCCAAACATCTACACGGTTATCCGGACAAAGAGTTTGCTTATTTGGAGAAAAATCTTAATCACTTGGTTGTGCTAGAGGCCACACCTTTTCAAATGTGCCGAGTTACTTGAACATAAATCACAATTAGTAAGCTGGACTAAAGATCACACGCACCTAAACGAGTGACCTTTAGCTACACAGAACACAAATCGCGAGATTATATAGCCCAGTAAGCCAGTAACTAATTATTTTGTAGAAGACATGACCAGGGCTATCTTTAAATGGAGAGCTAAACACCCCCTACTCTTTATATAATTTCTTTGGTCCTTGGCACCCAATTTATTGATAGACATTGACCATTTTTTAAGTCAGAATGAAAAAACACAACATGCTAACAAAGGATATTACACTGTCAATAAATATTACGGTTAGATTACTTTTTCTAATGTGTAAACTTGAATATTACTCCTGCAGTTAAGTGTCTTGATTTGATAAAAATATTCTTAATAATTTGTGACAGTCAATTAACTCCTTGTTATAACTAATTTTTTTTTCTACTTAAGATGCGTAGGCCCTACTAAGCCACTGTGTATCAGGCTAGGACGACTTTTACACACCTGACATCCATAGGCTTACTATCGTTCCCTTTTGTAATAAATACTGAAACCACGAATAAAATCAGAAATAATTAAGGAAGCTGTTTCTAACATACAATCTTTGCATTTAATGTTTCTTACGTACGTTCTTTGCACAATAAAATAAAACAAAGATGTGCATGTTTGCGTGTGTGTATTTTTTTGCCTTGTATTAAAACCTTTAGAAAGAAAGCTAATTTCATTGTTTAATTCTTTTGACTTAATAAATAACGGAAAACCTTACAGTAAATTTTAAATCGCATAAAATAAATAATAGCATCGCAGTTAGATTTAGCAAACAAAGAAACAATATGCTGGAGTGTAAAAAAAACAACCCTTGACCTCTAACTAGTGGACGGGTATAATTTATCTATATGCTTGACTGACCATGCCAATGTGTTATCTTTTTTGACTGACACCCAACTCTATTGCATGCGTATGCTCAAGGAAAAAACAATGCTTGATGGTTAACACAAACAACTATACACACTACACTAGGACTACATGTGTAGGCTCATTAGGTCTATCTGACCAGGTTGTTGGTCTGAAATTCATGAACACATACATCCGACCACTATACAAGGCAGATTACACTTTACTTTTGAGATTTACATTAGTAACTAGTTAAATATATACTAACATTATTTACATTGACCTTCCTACACACATCTTTTACAGTTGGTGGCATCGTACATACACACAGACACACTCATGTTATACAGATTTTTAGAAATACTGTTAAGCTTGAATAAATCAATCAGTAACAGAGTTTAAAACAATAAGGTATATAAAAGGAAAAAAGAAAAAAACCAACCAATATAGGTATGTAATTTAACAGCTTCGTAAAATGTTCAGCAACACAAGCTATTAACAAGACACTTAGGTATCCGGCTCCGGATCCAGCCGAATACCAAATTTTACTATCCGGTTATATCCGGCCCGATATCAAAAAGTACTATCCGGTGCACCCCTAATAATTACAGATTCTAAATTGTGAATACCCAGTTATAGCACAACTTTTAATGCTTATAGCTTGCTCAGAGCATAATTTCTATTCAAATCGTTATGTACAGTGACATTTGGAACTAACAGAACATAAAAGCAATTCTTTGGATTGTTAGTTGTTTCCCAATCGCTCGATCATTTTGGTCATAAAAATTATTTTTTAAAAATTAGTTTGGGTAAATATCTTTCACAAATCATTAAACCGAGGGAGGTGGTACTTAAATATAAAAGTAGAAAATATTTTAATTATCAAAACGACATAAAGAAGTCACCTCATGCACCAGCCTCCTAGTAATGCTGTCAGCTTAGGACCAATTTTTCTCTCTATGACTCCACCCACAGCCATGGAAGCTCCCTGTCCCATGGCTCCTAAAGCAAATACCCAAGAACATTCTGTGTAGGTCAAGCTGGATGCGGAGTGATAGTTCCTCATGTAAGATGTTATATAAGGGTTCAGGTTTCCTGTAAATGGCATCACATCAATGAACATATCCATAGTTTCTAGTCCATTATTGTTATTGTTTAAAAAAATATACTGATGAGTAAGTTGGCACATTGATTCAGACTGATTCAAGCAAAAAACAATTCTCTATGGGATCTAAATTTCAATAGCATAGGTGAATTACAGTAAACTACTTCATGACCAATAGTTCAAATGGTGTTGCATGGATAGCACAACGACCAAAAACTATAAATATGTACAGATCATTTCCATAGTAAAAAAAAGGTAAGTTCACCTTTCAGACCATGCGGTACATACCCCAAGTGAAAAGAAAATCCCAGAAATCTAGCCCAGGATGTCTGGCTCTTCAAATAAGTGCACTATTTCATAACTCAAACTTAATTACATCAATTATACACATTTAAATCACTTATATTTTATTATTTTAGTACTGAATTCTGACACGTAATGTAACTATTTCAATCTGCATAATTCAAAGAAGTGTTATTTCATTTACAACATAATAATGACATCACTTGACCTTGAGTATTTGCCCTTACCGAATGTGTAGACAGTTCCTAGAGAAAGATGAATGAGAATTCCTCCAGCGACCACAAGCATCCCTCGCCATCTTTTGATACCACATGCTGGTGATGTCATTTTGTACAGATGAGAGAATTAATCAATTTCTTGTAAATAAAGTAGAAAACAAGGGAGATTATTTAATGTGGAACAATAAAATATGAGCAATATACATGTATCTTATAAATTACAGACATTATTCAAAGGAGAAGATGATTACATTGTATGCATAACTATGTAATAATCTCTGCTCTAATGAAGATGTTTCTCAAAGCAAGAGCTAAACTTGTTATGGAAGGATTTAAATAGAACGTCACAGACAAAAACATAAGAGGTTAGTGCACACTTTATAATATTCATAGACAGTTTGTTCAATATCTGGATCCTCAATCTGATTATTAATTTCTTGTAGTGTTTTTTTTTATTATTTGTAAGTTAATTAGTTTTCAATGTCATGTACTTGTGCAATGTAAATGTTACAGTGAGAAAGGTTTGGGTTATTGTTAAACTTTCTCACCACTTACTTGGGGGGGGGGGGGGGGGGGTTGGATGACCAGTGTGCTGTGAATGCCCCACAGTTTTTCAGAACCCTCCACAACATTTTCTAGATCACACTTTAGGGCCTATAAAATCCATTATAAAAGACTTCTGTGCCATGACGCCTCATTGAGAATTCACATGCTAGCAAGCTAGGTGGTGGGGCCGAAACTAGAGAGTATTAGAAATCTGCGGCTAATAAGTGTGAGGTGAATGCCTCAAATGAAGCAGGTCTACCAAATGGTAAATCTCTCTTCACTGAGGCTTGCACAAAGTTTGGTCTCACCATCATTAAAATATTTCGGCATTAATGGTCCACTGCATCAGTGGATTAAAGATTTTCTGATAGGGAGAGAACAAACTGTAATAATAAATGGCTCTAAATCAACACCATTAACAGTAAACTCAGGTGTACCTCAAGGAACAGTCTTGGGTCCACTACTATTTTTAATTTACATAAATGATTTACCAAATTGCATTAGTTCAGGAACAAAAGTCAGATTATTTGCAGATGATTGCATAATATATAGAACAATAAAAACAACACAAGACACAGATATTTTACAAAGAGAATTAGATGAATTACAGAAATGGGAATTAAATTGGAGCATGTCTTTCCACCCAGAAAAATGTCAGTTGTTAAGAGTAACAAAAAAACTAAAACAAATTAATTCCACTTATCTTATTCATGGCAAACCAGTAACACAGACTAAAAACGCAAAATACCTAGGTGTTATAATAAATGAAAAACTGTCATGGAATCCACATATTGATGAAACTACAAAAAAATCCAACAAAGCATTAGGGTTTATTAAAAGAAATTTCCATAAATCAAATAAGAACATAAAACTAAAATGTTATTTAACCTTGGTTAGGCCAATAATAGAATATGCTTCCACCGTTTGGGACCCCTCAACTCAAGAAAACATTAAGAAACTGGAACAAACACAAAATAGAGCAGTGAGATTCATAACAAACGAATATTCACATTTGACTAGAGTAACACCATTAGTAAAATCACTAAATTTAGAAAGCCTTCAGGACAGAAGACTCAAAAGTAAAGTAGCAATTATACATAAAACACTGAACCATAATCTTTAAATACAAAAATAAAACTTAATAAAATACTCTGAAAGACACAAAAATAAAGGCACATTCCTCGTCCCCTATGCTAGGACAAATTTGTACAAATACTCCTTCTTCCCTAGTGCTATTAGAGCATGGAATGGGTTGCCTGAGCTAGCCAGAAAAACCAGTGACTTGGCAGAATTTAAGTCATTGGTTAATATGCATGACTAAATGCATGACGCGTAGGACGTAATCATCTTCTTTTTTGAAGTAACATCTGTATTATATAAGATAAGATTATAAAAAAATGTGTAGTTCCGCACCAGCCACCTGTTATTGATTGGTCATAGAGCCAGAAATGTTCACTGACAGATAGAAACTAAAGATTGTGTAAATATTTGTATGTTTGGGAAGCAGCAGTGCAGTTAATACTAAACTCAATGACCAGGTAGACTTACATGTTTTCCATGCATGTGTTTGAGCGTCTAGAAACAAATCTGGTAAAGGAAAAGTCTTAACATATCAATTTGAAAATCTACAATGCTTTAGTTCTTCAACTATTTATAAACCTCAGAGTTATGGACTAATTGTCGTGATAGCTAAATTCTTTCCACCTGCATTGCCTATGTATATATGGTGAACTGGCATGAACACAAGACCATGAGATTCTATGCTGCAGTGGGACAGTGCACTCACTGTATGACTATTTTACTGGGATCTGTGAATAAAAGACATTCTCAACAGGGGGTCAACACAAGAAATATAAAACTACTCCCCTTTCAACCAATGCAGAATCAACATTTATTGTTTAAGCAGAACAATCATTTCATAACTTTCCATTGTGTGGAGATGTTAATGCCAGGCTATGAGATGAAGAGAATAGCCAACCACAGAGAAAAAAGACAAGCAAATAAACTCAGGACAAAATGCAGACAACACAGCAATAGGCACAACCTACTCATAGCCCAAATTTAATCAGGTTTTAAAGCAAAGATAGAACCTAGAGTCTTCTTCATGTTCATAAGAAATTAATCTGTGGCTATGCACATCTCAGACTGCAAAGGAGAAGCTTTATTCAATGAATTAAAGACATTTAAACATTTTGTTGACATTTGAAACTTTCAAGTTTTCTTAAATCAAAGTTGAGCCCTTATATATTGACCATTAAAAATGACAATAAGTAATTTTTTTAGCGTTCTCTAGAAATAGGTTTAAAACTTAACACTCTTATCTTATAAAATACAGACATTGCTTCAAAAAAGAAGATGATTACTAGGTCAATCTAGTTACACATGTTAATCAATGACTCAAGCAACCCACTCCATGCTCTAAAAGAAATAGGAGAGAAGGAGTATTTATACAAATTTGTCCTAGCATATGGAACAAGGAATATGCCTTTATCTTTGTGTCTTATGAAAAACAAAACCTAATAAAATAATTAGGTTTTGTTTTTTTTTATTTGAAGATTATGGTTCAGTGTTTTAAGTATAATTGCTACATTACTTTTCAGTCTTCTGTCCCTCAGGCTAATTGCAACCTGTTTCAAGTGACAGCATCTATTTTCTATTCACATCACTTCAACACTATTCTGCACATTGTGTGACTTCTAGTAAATCTGGTTGACTGAACATGTCATCATATACAAATCACCATAAAACATATAAGTTTCAAACACTTTGTATCCAGTGAGAAAAAAAAAAACAAGACACAAATAAAATTCAAGCAAAGCTCAGTGGCCTATTGTTTTTATTTGTATCCACTGCATACATTTTATTTGTACATTTTCATTATCATTAGAAGGGATGATAAGATCCTCTGTTTAATTCAAAAAAGCTTTCACCAACTTTATCTCTAACTAAAACAAATGATAAGATTGACAGGGCTACAGTCCTGATAGTGGGATGAAATTGCTCTGAACTAATAAAAAAGTAGCTGATAGTGACTGGACCACTGGACTAGATAATTAATGAAACATTGAAGAATGGATTTAGAAGAGATTGATGCCTTGACTATGACAGTGGTTCTCAATGTGGTTATTATAAAAGAGACTCAAAGTGACTGATGTATTTGACTATGGCAGTGGTTCTCAATGTGGTACTAATAGAAGAGAATCAAAGTGACTGATGTATTAGACAGTGGTTCTCAATGTGGTTCTAGAATAATCAAAGGAGGGAATTAATATTGAGCATGAAGTTTTCCTTCTTTTTTTTTCAGTGTTACGGGTGTGTTTGTGTGGGGAAGGTTGCATGTAGGTATGATGTAAGGTTATATTGGTGTATTTGGATGTGTATCTGGGTGCCTATGTCTTTGATCAGGTCTGGGGATGAGGCGGTGGGGTATTAAAATACTTGAATTGTCCTAGAATTTGGGTAACTGAACAGAAGCTTTTTTTTTTGTTCTTTTTGTTTGTTTTTTTAACTAGGATTGTTGCTAGAATTAATTTACATCTAGGATAGGAAATAAAAAATCTAGACACATATGATTTAGATTAAATGTATTATTAATATTATTGAATGACTTCATTGTCAGCCTTTTTTTTTTCATTTTCATTAAGTAAATGTATAGATCCAGATCTAAAATTCTACTGGCTGCTGAATAATTATAGTATTGTAATCAGATAGTATTGTACACAGATAACAAAACAGATCAAGATTTCATTTTTTTCTAGGAGTGTGCGGAACACGGGATCTATATAAGCAATTTAAAAAATGGAAAAATTGTTTACCCTTCCTTTTAGCCCGCCCCCCTCTCAAGTAGAAACCATGTCTTCACAAATTATAAATTTAAATGCATATATATAGACATTGGCTCCTCAGATCCATAGAGCCTAGATCTATCTAATATAGGCCTACAAGTTGTCTCAAGGTTATAAAAAAGATCTACATTGCAACACTGCTTTAATAGTCTTCACTAAGTTTCAACAAAAGAAATAGCCTCTATAATGACTATACATAGATCTAGGTATAGATCTATAATAGATATATTATAAACTAAACAAAATATAAGAGTTATATCTTACAATGACAGTCTACAACTAAATTAATAGCTTAGACACTTTAACTTAAAGTTTAAGACCTTCCACCAGATATAGCACCAGGAAAAAGAAGAAAAGGCAGACAAAAAAAGTGATGGAAATACAACATTAAACAAAATGGACGCAGGCCAATCATTGAAAAGATTCTATCCAAGGCAAAAGACAGGGAGGAATGAAGAAAGACTACTTTAAACACTTTAAACTGATCTTGTGTGGTGCACCAATATGTTCCAACTTAACTTATTTTATTACTAGATCTATATAGTATACTACTATTACATTCATTATAAGATAAGACAAGATAAGATTTATAATTTTTATTGATCCAATCAAATGGAAATTCAGTTTAACTATTGACAACCTCAGCATAACTACTGTAACAATAACAATTAATATAGATGCCAATACGAACCACATTCACACATTGAAACACACACACACTCACAACCAGCGCTTTATGAATTAGACTTCTATGAACTTCTCGATAAAGACAGATGATCTTGAAGGAGTTTTTAAATCTTTCTGTTTTAGTTCAAAGTTATTATTACCAATAAATAGATCTATTTATTCTAGTCAATTCTAGTCTAATTATTACTGTCTAGATTTAAGATCTAATTAAATTTAAAAAGTGTATTAGAACTACTAGATTTACTAGATCTATCTCTATCACCTAGAATCTAGATCTAGAATATTCTAGAATACTTATTTATTAACTTATTATACCTGATTTGACTAGGTCAATAGATATATATAGAATATAGAATAATAAAAAAATTATAGAATAGATCTATAGACACTATACTATAGTATAGAGTATACCAATATATAGATATCTATATTCTATTTTCTATATAAACTATATTATAACGCGTTTAACCAATGTAACAAATGTTGAAACAATGTTACCGACTGCAAGTCTGTGTCAGACGTAGATCTAAATCTATCTATATTAAATATCTTTAACTATATAATATAGTCTATATCATGTTATAGTATATCTAGTTCTAACAATATCAATAACATTAACTTGATTAACAATATTAACATTATTAATAATTAACGTTTAACTACTCTTATAACTTACTCTAAGTTCTAACTTCTATTCGCCTCTATAAACTCTTAGTTAGTATTTAAAAACATGAGCCCTGAAAAAGAGACTAAGTTGTCTTAAATCCAGATGCTAACTCATCCTTTTCCGTATGTTACACATTTTGACATTTTTTACAGTATGTGATTTTGCCAGGTGTAGCAATGTTTACAACCGTCTGTGCACTTAGATCTAGCAGGCCGACACATGTGTGCTCCAATTTTAAATTACCGACCTATATATTTTTATTAGACACAGCCTAAAATCTAGCTCAGCAAAATTGTTCTTCTATGAACATTTAAAAACAAGAATGAGAATACACATAAAAACGTAAACTTACCCTAGGTAGTTAAAGTTGATTTTTACCTTCATTTACTATGAAACCTAATCAAGTAAGCAATAGTGACAAACGCATTCGGCAAGCAAATATTAAATGTCACGCGCGCACTGTCACATCTTGATTGGTCATCTTGACCTTCATATGAGTTGCACAATAAGAAAGTTGAGCTTGCACAATGTTTAATCCCGCTGTCTACTCACATGATGTAGCGGAAGGTGTTAAACCATAGATCTGTAAAGTAGACAAATTGCACTATTTGAAAAACAAATATCAGATACAATTATATTAATAACCTTGCTTTAACAGGTCATAGAAGCTTAGAGAGGGGCCTTATGCCACATCTTACGGTTTCTTACCCTATTTATAGTTAAGCTTAGAAACGTGGAAAACCAGAAAACTAAAGAGAAAACAAAGACTTGCTTTTAAAAGTCTGCCATACAGTCACGAGGAATGTTAAATAGGATGTCCATTCGATAACTGGCAGTCAACAGGCACCGGGTGGCCTACACCTTTCTGACCCCGTGACCTGTACAAAGGGCAGATAATGTAAATATACATGTAATCTGTTTCCGAATTCGACGGTTATCGAAGGTGTCACGAGGTCAGCACAACGACCCCAGCCCATGGGCGTAGCCAGGATTGTTTTCCTCCCCCCCCCCCCCCGCGCATTATATATAATTGTGTGTGTTTTGTGTGTGTGTGTATATAATTAATCTTTATTACATTCTGACTCTTCATTCTTTCGGAAGACGTTTATTATACCCCAGAATAGGTTCTTTTTGGAGTTAGTGGAAATTTTGTTGACTTCCCGCCCTTACTAGCAATGGGGTCTGGGGGAGCGCTGGCGTGAAATTGTACTAGGATGTGCCTGTTTGCGATTTCCTCGTAAGGGCCTCCACGTCATCGCAACTCTTATTATGCATAATTCATTTTGTCGGAATATATGTCCCGCAAACCTCATGCGACGCTCTGTCACAACCTTACCAAGGGGTCGACTCCCAGTTCGGCATAGCATTTCCTTGATTTAGACCCGATCTCTATAAAAGACTCCTAAAATCCATCTTAGCCATCTTTGTTGAGCCATATTTAGTCTTTTTCAATTTAGGCAGATGGCTATCTACTGCACTTTATTAATGGAGCTCAGCTACTGGTAGAAATTTTGTAACCTCTCTTGGCTACTCTCTTGGAATTAGGTGACTGTAGTTTGCTTTAGATTTTAAATCGAAAAGGGAAGTTTTATAGTCAAAATCATCTGTTGTTGGGTTTTAAACTAAACTCAAAACTGAGTCAAAACCCATTTAGCTACGCTCATAACATTTTTAGTGCATAATTTTCTTTTTTGTTTTATATTGAAGAGGTTTTTTTTTTAGCTTCAACCCTACTGAAGAGGGGAGGGGGGTAAACTCAAAACCCCTTTGGCTACGATCATAGAATTTTGAGTGTGTAATTTGCTTTTTTATATTGAAGAGGGGGTTTATCGTAAAATTTGGAGGGGGTTTTAAAATCGAAATCTTGCTTAACTGTGCTCTTGGAAATCGGGGAATGTCGTTTGTTTTGTTTTATAAAAGATGGAGATTTAACTGCAAATACCCCTGGTAGGGGTTTTAAACTCAAAACTCCCTGGTTGGGGTTTTTAACTCAAAAACCCCTGGTAGGGGTTTTAAAATCAAAACTCCCTGGTAGGTGGTTTAAACTCAAACCCTCCTGGTATGGGGTTTTTAAACTCAAAACCCCTGGTAGGGGGTTTAAACTCAAAACCTCCAAGTAGGGGTTTTAAATTGAAAACCCCCTTGGCTGTGCTGGGGCAAGTGATAGTTTAGTATTAGAATCTCACCTAAAAAAAACAAAATGAAAGCAAAAAATTAGTCACTAAATTCCGATCCCTCCCACAACAGTTGGGGGGGGGGGAAGGGGATTTCATGGGTGGGGTGAACCCCCCCCCCCCGGCTACGCCCATGGGTCCAAGTAGACCTAGTCCAAGTCTTTCAAGTCATTTCTAGCTAGCTCACTACCTAACTAAAATAGGTCAAGATTTTTTTTTTTCGTGTTGCCAATTTATCTAATTTTGTAAGAAGAATACATCTTTTTTAGTTTCTTTTTATTACATGTAACATGTTATTAATTTTGAATGTATGGATAAGGTTAATAATTAGTATTTTAAAAAATATAAGTCAACGCTAAATGAATATATGGAGATGCTGTGGCTGAATGGTAAATCACTTGGAACCAGAAGTCCCGTGTTCGAATCCTGGTGAAGACTCTAGGTAGACCACTTCAGGGGCCGATTTTCAGTTTGTGTTTCCACACAAGCTGTCTTTGTAACATGTTACTAATTGTTTTTGTTTGGCGCAGTTTCATGTTTTTAGCTTTCTCAGTAGGTTATGATCCTATCATTGTCAGGACCATTTGGGAAAGGGTAAAATAAAATAAATAAATTATAGCTTTTATATAGCGTTACTTTCATGCTTTCTTATAGCATTCTCATTTGTGAACCAGTGAGTGGGAGGGAGAATCTGGGAAAAGGTTTTTCCGTACTGCCTTAAGGCGCTCAGTAAACACAACTCAGCTCGAGTCGGGTGTCGAATCTCGAGCCACCTTCATTGGTAGCCAAGCCAAGCCAAGTTCAAGCGCTTGGTTTGGGAAGAAAGGCGAACCTGGGTAAATGTTACCGTGATCGATTGTTTAATGCATTTTTTTAAAAGTTATACGACTTGAATTTAAACTAAGGGTTCATGCCTCCTCAAGGGGACTAATCCAACGTATACCGTCACATCTATAAAGTACAATTTCTTTCTATCGTTCGATTCATTCTTGTTTTGTCAGGTAAGAGAAATAATTGTGCGAAATTTCAACAGGTTCGACATTTGATGTGGGAGAAATAACATGAACAAACTTTTTACCCGACAGAAAGGCAGAGTGAGTTGGTATTATCTTTGTAAAAAATATATATACATGTTTAAATACATGGGCATGAAAAAAATATATCAGAATTAACTGCGAACTGGGATGGGGGTGGATGTCGTTCATTGTTTAGAAAAGAGGAATGGAGAACATTTTTGGGAAAAGTAAAGGCGGTTGGTCGTTGAGCTGGCCACACGGCACCCTCGTTAACCATTTTCTACTAATTCATGTAGACATTTGGCCTGCAAGTGAAGCTTCTGCTAGGCATCAAGTAATTTTTATATATAGGCCTATAACAGCCCCCCCCCCCCCCCAAGAAAAAAACTCAACTAAATGTCACTATAAAATGGAATGTGTTACCAGACTCGTCTTCCCCAAAAGATAAAGATCTATGAACATGGTGCATATATTTGAAATGACTTTTAAAGATTTGGTCTTCAGTAAACCATCCAGAAAAAATGAAGAAACTATTAGTGAATAAAATAAATGAGAAATGGACAAGCTCTCATCCGAATCACAAGATGACGCCTATTTATAAGCTGTCCAGACAAGATCAACGTCCAATCTTTCGACTCAGGACTGGACACAACAGAATGAGACAACATATGTACCGAAAGCTTTAAATTGGAACCAGTGAAATCTGTCCATGTGGAGTGTCACCAGAGAATGCTGACCATGTCCTTCAAAACTGTATTCTTTACCAAGTTGCCAGAACAAGACACTGGCCCCCAAACACCCCAATAGAGTAAACTATATGGAGAACTCCCTGATTTGGAAACCACTGCGCAGTTCATCCCATATATTAGTCTAGTCATCTGAACGCTCTTACAGTTCATCTTATATATTGGTCTAGTCATCTAAACGCTCTTAGCGTTCATCTCATATATTGGTCTAGTCATCTGAACGCTCTTACAGTTCATCTCATGTATTGGTCTAGTCATCTGAACTCTCCATCAGTTCATCTTATGTATTGGTCTAGTCATCTAAACGCTCTTACAGTTCATCTTATATATTGGTCTTGTCATCTAAACGCTCTTAGTGATCATCTCATATATTGGTCTAATCATCTGAACGCTTCAAAAAAAAATATGAGAACGAGGAAGAAGAAGAAGTAAACCTTTACCAGACCCAAATCCCATATGCTCTACTCTAGTTATGCCCAAATTACGGTTCGCGGGTCAGATCCGGCCCGCCGAAACAACGGCACAAAGTGTAGAAAATCCCCTCTCCAAAAAGGTTGATAAAGCTATTTTTACCTACGTTAGGGCCCTAACTTTTTCTCTGATGGATTGGTACCTTGACCTTTAACATAGTGTTTATGAAATGGGACTAGATGTATAATCGAACAGGAAAAGTGAATAGATCTTTACATTGTTGTGAAACATGATAATAAGCCAATGTATTTGATTTGTAAAGAAAGTGTGGCTATTTTTTAAAAAAATTTGGTAACATTCTTGATTTGAGCCGCGAATAAAATATTGTTAAACTTCGCCTAGGGATTGAAGGATTGAATAGTTGCCAAAAAGAGATAAGAAAATAAGTTGGTGGTTAAGCTAGATAGAATGTTGCTCACATAGAGAAATGAAGCCATTTTTCCGAAGGGTAGATGTCACGTACACATTGTCTATTTTTATCTCAAGGTTTGAAAGCAGACAAAGCTAGCTCGGGAAAGTTCAAGTTTGCTTCATCCTTTTAATAGAGATTTTATGATTGGTCAGAAATGCAAACTATTGTACGTTAAGCTGTAATTGATTGGTCAGATTGGTTAGCCAAGCAGCAAAGAATTATTAGTCACGTGATAACGCTAAGGTCTGAGAAAATTCTATATATTCTCGCCAGTCTCGAGTTGGTACTTGATAGAAATAAGACATTAATTATTATTGTGTTGATTATCTAATCCAGTAGAAATATATTAACCATTTCATTTAATTACAGTTTATCATTGTAATTATTGTGAATAGCTGTTCCAAGTTTTAAATTAAAATGTCTGTATTTGACAAGGAAATGTTTCTTCAGTGAATCTATTAGTAACATACTTAGATCATCTTATCAACTGGCAATTTCTAGATAATCATCTTATCAGCTGACAGTTTCTAGATCCTCGGCAATCACTATCGTCGATTCGTCAAGTCAAGATCATCTTCAATGTGACAGTAATAGGAGGCATACATAATACATACAAGAGATCGGGACAAGAGCCATTACAGCGTGCTCGGGACAGTAGAAAATAAGATAAACTTCAAACATCTGACTAATTAATGTCAGTGCTAGATCCACGGGTTTCTAATCAAATAGGTTTAGTTACGTCTCATTACATTTTTATATTTTTTCGGTCATGTGGCCCCCGACACGAGTGTAGGAAATTACAATGGACCTCAGGTCAATTAGGGTGGGCATCACTGCTCTACTCAACAGGTGAAAACTGTTACTTTTTATTTATTTCCTCGCATTAAGTGTAGGCCTACTTAATATATTTATCTGGTGATATTTCATATATAGGCCTTATATATGTGAAACAGGCTTATGTTAGCGAGTGGCAGGGGGAAATGGGTGACCACAAACTAACCAGCTACACCTATATAGTTTTGTTGATGCTTGAGACATTCACTGAGAGGGGTCACTGTGTGACTTCAGTTAGCTACATGACTGACACCCCAGACACCTTTTTCACTAGCCCCATTACAGTGTTCTGCAAAGAAAAGAGAATTTCAATAGCACACGCTTTCACCCAGATCTAGATGACCCACGGGCAGCACAAGGTTGCTCAAGAAAGGACTGGAAACAATATTTGTTAGTGTCGGACACCTCGGACATTGCTGGAGATTTAGACACGATGCGGGGCTGGTGACTGGATAGTGTCAATATTGACCACTACTAACAAATGCCCATCCACGTATAAATCAGTTGCAAAGTAACAGCCGCCTGTATTGTGGCCCACCGACGCGCCAAGTGACCACTCGTTAGTGCTACCACACAATGACAATGTTCAATGGAAGCGGGGGTTGTTGATTAAAAGACTTCTCACTTCACGGTTGATTGCCTGCATGCGCTGTTAGAACAGCGGCGTGTTTTATCTTTCAAATTAAAGTTCTGAACAGGTCATGGGTGTTGACTTTCACCAAACAGAATTTTTGTTTCTTGTCCCAAAACCTTTTTTATAGACAATTCCTTGACTTTCTCACCACCACCACCCCGGCCCCCATAGAGAGTTGTTTTTAAGCCTTTACTCGTTGCCTGGGACCCTGACAAAAGGTAAGGCATGAATGCGGAATACATGACGTGATGTATTTCAACAATATTTAATAAAACGAATATTTTTGTGTGTATATTTAGAGGGGTTAATTATTGGCTGCATCAGAAAAGTTAAAACTTCGAAGCAAGCCACAGACCTAGATCTAGGACAAGTCATTTCATGAGCAATTCTTTTAAAACAAGGTTTTAAAGACAGTTTGTGTGGAAACAAAAACTCAAAATCGGCCCCCGAAGTGGTCCACCCAGGCAGGCTTCAATATTTTCAGAAAGAACATCCGAATGAAATTCTATCAAAGACAAATGACAGATAAGAATGGAGAAAGAAGGTTGACATATATTTTGTAATGCCCCAACTGTCCAGCAGATCAAAGAAAAGGTGAAAGTGAATGTAAAGTTAGATGTGAACCTGGCCTAACTAGTTCCCCTTTCAGACCTTGTGGTCTATAGGGCAGATGATGATCTGTTTTTGTGGCCTACGGTTAACGAGGGTGTCATCTAGCCAGCACAACGACTAACCGCCTTTACTTTTCTCCAACTAATGTCAGGTACCCAGAGCTGGGTGGACTCAGAGGCCCTCAAAGATTCCGAAGTTGATAATCCCAGTCTTCACCAGGATTCGAACCCGGAACCCCCGGTTCGGAAGCCAATCGCTTTACCGCTCAGCCACAGCGCCTCCCCTAGCCTAACTGATGTCTTATATTTGATCTAATTGTTTCGGAGATGCTAGACCTCTTATAACAAATAAGAAATTGCTGTTTACAAGATTACTATTCGTTTTAAATTATGTCTAAGCATTGGCTTAGTTACCAGTGTGCGGATGGTGCGGGCCACACGGGGCATCAAGTGGAGAGGGGCATCAAACTAAGGATAAACTTTCTTAGTAAAACAACACTTTGTACATATATGAAAAAATACAAACTACTATACTTTAAATATTCACTACAAATTTAATTATTATTTTGCTAATGTGTTCATCTCCTATGTTCTTTCCTCAATTTCATATAAGCTGTAGACCAGGTTGTATCAAATTTACTCGAGTTATTAAAATCTCATAGAGCAACACACTTTTGCATACCAATATTCTTCAGGGGCACGTGGTACATGTTGTTACTTCATTGCTCGATACATCTAGATGGAGAGCTTAAATCTCTAGAATCTAGATCTAGAATAATTGTCGCTGTTTATTTTCATTTCACTATGATTCTTGTTAGTTTCATGTAAACTTTAATGACCATTGAGCAATGAGAGTGATATTAATATTTTTTTATGCAAAGTATCTTTTTTACATGTTTTTTTTTCATCCCAATTAGTTAATTAATTTTAATACTGTAATGAAGCTAATATTATGGTCGTTGCTTAAGACTGAAATGTCCTGTTAGTGCGCATAGTGCTAGCTCAGACGGAGAGATTATCATCTCTGGTTGAAATGGTTGACGGTAGGGATCAATCGGTCCGAACGGTAAATATCTGACATTGCTACCTAAAAAGAATCTTGAATATCATTCGTTTTCTCTCAAAGCAGAATCTGGCACTCTATGCGCATTGCAAACAAGTTGAAGAAGAATTGCAAATACAAAATCTAGGTAATTTCTGGAAGTTTGTGAAATTACTATCCAAGTAAAATCCACTTCTAAGAGAACATGTAACCCGAATCAAGCTGGTTCCAGACCGAATATGTAAATGTCCCCACAAATGCTAAGTGAGCTTATTGTTATAGTGGGTGATTGCGAGCCAGATATTTCTAGATTATTTTCACAGTACACCTGACATCTGAAAACTGAATCAATTTTCCCCAATGTTAAGGCTATGTTGTCATGGATAATGACGGTGTACTAATTCTTTCACTGACATCATCTTAATTCCTTGTCTTCTTGAACCATTCTCCGAATTTGGCAGGAATTAGGGTTGCTGAATGAAACCAATTCAGTATCATTTTTAAGTACACTGGACCGTGAAAACACCTTTTTATCAACTTCAGCACACCGCTAGGACAACCTCACCAATATTATTGGAACTAACCTTAAGCGCTTGGTTAAAACCAATTAGAGCGCCAGAGGAGAAGCCGTTAAGATGGTTATGGTTTAATTTTAAAAAATTATAGAAACTCTAGAGACATTGACTGGTACAGATGAAAAATCTTCTACTAGATCTCAAGCAAGCAGTTTGTTAGTTACTATGCACCCTACATTTATTTTCCTTGGTCGCTGTATTAACTAAAATACTGGACACGTAATTCTACCTTCATAAACATGGATTGTTGATTCGAGACTGCGCACTTAAATGGAAAACATTAAAAACATTCTTAACTAATAGTCGGGACGACATCGCTGAAGCCAGTGTTACCTTTGACGAAAGCATGTGCACAGATCTGGAGATTAGCAGACCTCAAAGACGTATTGGCCACATGAAAAAGGATAACAGGCAAAAAAGGTGAAGATTCTGTAGTAACACACAAGAAAGAACTATGGATGGAAATTCTTCCTTGGACGGGATAATTCAAGAAATATGAGCACTATCATGATGTGGTAAGTAAGCATAAATTTTTGTCACCATCCCAACTTTTGAATCCTCAGATCGAGTTAATTGCGATCAAGGATGAAAAATTTGCGTCTCAGTAATTTGGCAATTGATAAAAAAAATAGAGTTCGATAAATTTATAGAAATTTTTACGAGCAAGAAAGCTTGTATGATTTATTTGTAGTAACTTTTTTTTTATCGAAGTAGCAATAATATAACAATGAATACTCATTAGTTCGAAAAAAAAAGTCTTTTCTCTGTTTTATTTTTTTTTGGGGGGGAGGGGCATCATCACGAGCTACCGCACTGGGCATCATATACCCTAGCTACGCCACTGTGTCTAAGTTATAATGCATAATAATGTTAGACACCTAATTTATAGTATTAGTTTTTTAGCGATGCACCATAGAAGACGTGTATTGAACGGGACTAGTGACGTTTGGGTTAAAGACCGGAAAATCAGTTAGCGATAGAATTCTCTAGGGTAAAGACGTGTTTATTTTGACAGAGACTTTTACTGAGGCCTTTTATTGGAATAACTCTAGTATGAACTGTTCCTCAGTGTTGACCACATCTCTTGACTCGTTACATCCATCGTCTTGTTTATTCTGTATTGTTGATCAACTACATTGAATACACCCGAACAATAAAACTCAAACGCTTGCGGAGTAATTGGTTGAAATTCAACAGTCATCTATAGTTGACCTCAAGACAGCCTGAACAAGTACATCACAATAAATAGATTTTTTTTCTCTTAAAAAAATAGTAAACATTTGTTCGTGTGTTAATAAAGTACTTAGTATAACAGAACTTACATAACTTAACAATACAAATATAAAAACAAAAATACTGAGATACCTGCCAGATTTAGCAATACTGAGATATTTGCTTGCTTGGATCTCACCAGCAGGCACTCCAGTAGGCACTATTTTCGACACGCTCAGGCAACGCCGCTTGGTCATATCTGCCGTATAGAGAACAAATGAATCCTCAAAGTCATCCTGTACGGGCAACTAGCGACTGGCCCAAGAAAAACTGGTCGCCTCCAGATCTGATATCTAGTAATAAACGGGACATCACAACTGTGTGGATTGCTGGGATTGTGGATTGCTGGGAAGACATACACATGAATGGTACTATGTGGAGTATGTGTGTGTGTGTGTGTTTCCATAGTGATGATAAAGAGAGAGAGAGAGAGAATTAATTGTTAGTCTTGTAGAATGATGCAAGATAAGCGTCTCTGTCATACGAACGAAAGACGACTCCAGGATACTAGAGTGTAAAGACCAGGGGCGGACTGGGTATCAAAATCGGCCCGGGCATTACCATATATTCCGGCCCACAAATGGCATGTCATATATTTTCGGTGGGGGGAATTTTTATCCCACTCCGCAATTTATGTATATATTAGTGTTTGTGTATATGTAATTAATCTTCATTACATTCTGATCTTTCATTCTTTCAAAACGTTTTTTCTACCCTAGAATACTCTCTTCCTATAATTAGTGGAAAGACAGTACACACCGCCAAAGGGCGGCTAGGGAGTCCGAAGGAGCGCTATGAGCTCCCCCCAGTGGTGTCGGGGCGAAGCCCCGTAACGAAGCATTATTTCTGTTCTTTTAAGCTTTAAAAATGCATATTCTGAGGTATCTACAGAGCAATTAGCTTGCAACTCTTCCGCTAAAAAAAAAATTAAAAACCAAATCTGCTATTCAATGGAGTCCATCGACTGGTAGAAAATGGTAAATTGCTTTAGTTTTGGATTTGAGGGGGAAGGGAAACCACAAAACCCCTTTTGGCTACGCTCATGAAATTTGGAAATTGTAGTTTGCTTACGTTGGCTGCACTGGGGCAGTAAATGAAGTTTCCCCTTCAGACAATCAGGTCTGAGGCAAGTGATGGTTTGAAGACCCTAACCCTAACCCATGTGTTATATTACAGGTGTAAACAAAATATATAAAGTTTGATAACGCATCGAAAAACTGGATGTATGCATTCCTAGGATTACATAATGTATTCTATTTATACATGTATGTAGTCTGAAAACTATAAACAATACAACAGCAGCCTAATGAGTTTGAAGCTTTTTGGTATTACTTATAGATTACAGACGTTTCTTCAAAAAAAATAAGATTGTTACGTGTTACGTATTTCATGTGTCAATCTAGTCATGCATGTTGATCTGTGACTTAAAATATGCTAAATCATTGTTTTTTTTCTGGCTGACTCAGGCAACCCATTCCATTAAAAGATAAGAGAAAGCAGAACACTTACTTAATGTGAAAAGCTCTTGCTTCCTCCTAGTACATTCTCAAAAACGCGATTTGTATATGACTGTACCATGACCATTATTTAAAATTATAATTAAATCTCCTTTCATTAAATATCGGATGTGACAGCGCTATATAAATTATTGTAATTATTGTAATAATTTTCATCAATAATGACTTCATACTAAGCACAAGTTTGCCATTAATTATAATAGTATACAAATTGATTTAGATCTAGATTTATTTTTTAATTAATTTTTTTTTTGTAAGCCTTAAGTCACAATAAGTGTAGTTTTTTTTAGATCTATGTTATTAAAAATAAACAAAAAGAAACTTTTTTCTTTTCAAATCGCAGAAAGTAGAGCTTTGTACACATATTGAGCTGTGAATAAGTTGGGTTGTTTTCAATTTCGCGGCTGTGTGTATGTGTTAAAGTTAATTTCTATTAAGTATTGCTAAAGAGCTAATTGTCGCGCCTATCTTTTTTTGCTGCGTTAGATCAATGTTTTCTAAAATAACCTCTCTCATCCCTCTTTTTGGTTCAATTTCATTGGAACCATTAAAACACGGGGGAGGGAAGGAGCAAAAACAAAATGGGAGTGCCATCAAAGGCCCAAGCCAACCAGCAAAATGATTAGGCCAAACACAACCTCGAAGACATCAAAGCAGTCCATGCCGCTCGTGCATAGCAGAAAGTACGGTCTAACGTTTTGCAAAATACACTATAGTGTATTTTTCTTGATATTCTTGTTGAATTTCAAACAAAATTAATTGTAATAAGAAAACAAAAACAACAAGAAAACGTGTTCGGGCCTTTGTATCTTGCTGCTGTCACTTTTTTTTTTTTAAAGTTGTTTGCATTGAAATTTTTTTTTTCTCTGGTCGCGACCAGACCGGCCCATTTGGTACCTGCCCACCGGGCATTTGCCCGTTTGCCCATATAGCCAGTCCGCCCCTGGTAAAGACGTATATTTATAGTGAGTTAGATTTATTTAAATATCACTTTATTTCATTTCATCTTAAGTTGAATTTGTCTATATTTTAATACAATATATATTTAGTTTTGTTTAAAAAAGAAGTTTGTTATTATAAGTCCTACAATTGAAAATACGCCTACATCGGTTTAGTTGTACTAGCAATCTGGTGCTTTAAGTCAACGACCGATTTTAACACTTTGTAAATACATTTTACGTTCTCATCAGTGGCGTAGCATGATACCCGTGGGCCCGGGTTCAAGAATATATTGGTGGGCCCCCTCCCCCAATAAGAAGAATACAATGTATGACAAAACAATTGAGTAATCTGAATGTATCGGTACATTGACCAAAAGACATTCCAATGCAAGTAGAGTCGCTTTTTAATAATCTTATTACGATTGACTCTATTAGAACTCCAACACGAATTTAAAGTCAATGTTTGTACACATTTTTGAACAGAATGAAACGAGTTCACGGAGTTTCAAATCTATAACTTTAGCCTAGTAGTTTATTTAAGGATAAATGTTTTTTTAATTACTTGGAGCATTGGTTCAACAAATTCTGCTGACGTTTGATACTCACATATATGAAAACCTAGAAACGACTATCTAATTTCTATTTCTTTTGAATGTACCGTCAACGGAGATCACTAAACAGTATCAGTTTGATATCAACTTTTTATTTGTCTTGAGCGCTGCCACCAATGATAGAGACAAATGGTACAGAATTGATATCCTATAGTACCTGTATTTTTTCCAGAACGGCATTGCCCAACAGATCTATTATCTCGTTTTGAATCTGTTGGGCTTTGATTTCCTGTTAAATTTGAATATTCATAGCAATTTTCTGATGTTTTTGTATAATTATATGGCATTAAGCTTCTTTAAGAGCTACGAACCAAGTTTCAACCAAATACTAAGCATTGGTCAGTGAATGGCACTATTCCATTATACATTTAGTTACCTATCTTCTAGATCTTGTTATAAACCTGCTCCTCAAGTTTCCTCATTCATTGCAATAGCACAAACCTATTCAAATTTTGTATACAATACAGAATACAACAAAACAATGCGATGCGACTTTCGAGGACGCATCGGCTTGATTGAATGTTTTACACTTTACACTATTTCACAATGTAAACTTCTTCGGATTCAACAGTCTTTTTTTAGGTCGACTAATTTTTCTTTATGTCAGACTAATTTTTTTTGGTCATACTACCTGGTTCAGGTGTTCAAATGGTTCGAGGCAAGCATACTACCAGATTATACTTTCACTTACAAAAACACACACGACTAACGGTTAACGCATCCACGTTGAGCAGTCAAGGTTATTGAGACGTTGTGTTTAGTTCCTGATCATTTACACTTCTTCAATGTAATATACCCGCTGCAGTTCATCAATTATAAATTCATAGTCACAGACATACGAGCATATAATACTATTGAGCAGTCAAGGCTATAGAGAAATTGTATATAGTTCATGATCAAATACACTATTCATTGTAATATACCCGCTGGAGTTCATCAATTATAAAGTCATAGTCGCAGATATAGGAGCATAAGCGAGTGGACAAAACAAGATCAGATTTTTGTGTTCATTACAAAGAGCGAAGATCCAAAGTTGTTCATAGTTTATAATTTTGTTACTGCGTTTACCAGCTGACGGAACAGTCTAGATGCTAAGATGTGAAAGACTACAAAGAAATAGGAAAGTTGATATAACATATTTTAAATAAAAAACAAAACAGAAAAATATAAAGCTTTGAAAAATTGAATAATTTGCAGCTGTATCGAAATTTTAATTAGTGACAATCAGGACTATCCCGGTTTCTTAACCAAACTATTGTCATGCGCATCTTCTTTTGGTGTTTTCCTTTGTGTACCATAAGAGATTGTGAGTTTTGGTTTCTAGGAACGCGCTTTTGTTGATGTCATTTTTGCTTACTTGCTTTTGTTGTGTGATGAGGCTAGATCTCCTGTGAGTTTCTCTTATGGGTTTTCTTCCCCAGTATTGGGTAAGTTATTTATTTACTGTATTAGTCTTCGTGGTGTAGCTCGAAATTCGTTGTTCCTACGATCGTGTGGACGGCGATCTCAAGGAATATGTATTTTCTGTAATAGGGACGCAGGCTTGGGACACTGTTGGAGTTAAGCTTGAGTCACAGTGTTGTTTGATATGGCCCGTGTATCTAAGGCCTTGAGTGTAGGATGCGTCGTGATTGAATTATGGCATCGAGTGAAGGTGTGATATATTTCGTTGCCTAATATGTATACTTTGTGTTTCCTTTGAACATACTATTGACTTTTATTTATCACTCATGTCATCATATTTCACACATTCATTAAATTGTTAAAAGTACAACCTTGTTGTTAATTAATGGCCATTAACTTACGTTGGCATTAATATCATTCACGTTGAACAACTGTTGGTATGGACTAATGGTTCAGTTCAATAACTTTTACTCAATGTGTGTATTTTACATGCTGTTACCTTTATGTTCTTGCGTTACTTTGTTCAGGTTAGGGTACGGGACCATAATATCATACCCTAGCTAATCTGAAATCCCACCCTGATTACTATCACCATCCCCCCCCCCCCTCATTCCTGTAATACTACCAATGGTTTTATGAACAGACAAGAAAAAAAATGGGACGATATGAAAACGATTGTCACCCTAAACGCACGGTTAGGGCTAGCCCAGGGGTCGGCAACCTTTTGAGTCGGAAGAGCCAAAAATTAAAATTGACGAAATTTTAAAGTTTTGAAAGAGCCACAACATTTTTTTTTCTTGCCAACAATAAATAGTACTCTAGTAATTGATTTTTTTAATGGAAAAAAAAAGATATTTATTCATAAGAAGTTATATCCGCCTGACTACAAAAATCAGTGTCTACCAGGCGGTGGTTCTCTCAACCCTTCTGTATGCCTCTGAGACATGGACACTATACAGGAAACGTCTAAGACTTTTTGAGCGCTTCCACCAAATATGCTTGCGCTCCATCATGGACATACGGTGGCAAGACCGCACTACAAACAGCGATGTCCTTGCGAACGCAGGTATGGACAGTATAGAGGGACTTCTTTTGGTCCGACAGTTACGTTGAGTATGGGAGACGAACGTATGCCTTAGGCAGTCTTTTTTTCGTGAGCTAAAAGGTGGTCGACGTAACAGAGGCGCCCCACGGAAACGCTTCAAAGACCAGCTTAGGCGTCAACTTTCCTTGGCTGACATAGAAGAGAGCACCTGGTTGCATGCGGCCTGAGAACGAGACAGCTGGAGGTCACTCACGAAGGCCGCGGGATACACGTTTGAGACGCATAGAAAATCTGCCGCCGAGGACAAACGCAGACGGCGAAAAGAAAATCTTAATCGACCACCTGTGGACAATAGTTATGTTTGCCCTGAATGTGGCAAAATATGTAGGTCACAGCTGTGACTGCGCAGCCACGGGAAATACTGCATTCCTCACTGATCTATGGACTCGAAGACTAGCCTTATTATTATATCTATTAATTCCTATATAGTATTTTTCAAAACAAAGATAATATATATGTGGCATTATTAGATTTGTTTGAAAATATTGACAATAACTAAAGCTATTATTAAACATTTACTTACAAAACTAATTGTACTTCAATAACTAACAATTAAGTCGATAAATACAGTAGGAACATTGGCTTTGTATGGTTTTAGAAAGTTGGAATACATTTAGCTGATAACTTGTTTATAGTTTCAAACACAACTCTAAATTTTCACTTGCTAGTTGGTTTCTTATTTTACTGTTGATTATATTTATGCAAGAAAACGCTTGCTTGCACGAATATGTTGATCCAACGATAGTCAGCACTCCAAATACCACCCACTTCACCTCAATGTACCTCAATGAAGATTATTCCATGCGCCGAATCAGCTCGCGGCATTTCTTTGAAAGCTGTCCACTTTTCTTTTTATGTAAAGAAGGAGCTCGTAATACAGAGTCTCCACTTCGTGTAACAATTCTTTAAACTGACGATGGTATGGTGCTTCTCACAAGATTCTAATAACAATCTTGATTACCAAATAAATTTATGACCTCAACTATTTCGACCGGAATCGTTTTGGGCACACAGAGCTTTTTGTGTAATGAAACGTAAATATTTCGTGGTTTATTTTGCTCCGAAGAATCGTTGTTGCTCCTTTATTTTTCCCCTTGATATTTCTGGCATACTCCACCTTCCCTTCTAGTTTGTCAAGAGACAAGTTCTTCTTTTGGACCTTGGGAAGACATATCTGACAAAATGGGCAAGACATATCGTGTCTCTATGTCTCATCTATAGCAAGTGATAAGACAAAAGAAAGTTAAATATCTTCCCCCCTGCAAATATGTTAAATTTCAAAACATTTGAGTTATTCTATTTTGTACTGTTTTAGTGGATAGTGGCTAAGAGATAGTATTGGTGCCTAATCTTAGTTAAACAATTTAGAACAATTTTTAAAAAAAATATCTTCGATAAAATAAATAATACTTTCTTCTGGAACTCAAGAGACGCAGCTTTCCATCAAAAGAGCCGCATGTGGCTCGCGAGCCGCAGGTTGCCGACCCCGGGCTAGCCAAATTACAATTTACAAAACCTGATGCAAAGCAAATTCTTACATTAAAGTTTCAAACACTGATTTTGGAGTCTATATTAATTTTAATATAACTTTCAGGAAATTTTGAGTGAGATTTTTACATTCTATTTTGTATCGGTTTTTAAAAAGTTAATTTATTTTTTCACTTTGGTGTTACCCCCAAGTTCTCAACAAGTCAAGAGTCATGGACCCAAGCGCAAGGGCCCATAATGGTCGTGAGCCCGGGTTCATTGAGCCCCTTCGCGCCATGGTTGCTACGCCACTGGTTCTCATTCGATAATACAATGTAAGTGTTCAAAGTTATAGAATTTACTTGATGCATTTAAATACCATGCAGAAACATGTCAACCAAATTTTAAGCATATAAAATCGGGTTTTCTGAACTTAAAAAAAAATTATGCAATGCTCACCTATAGCACAGAATAAACGGTGTAATGTCATCAGCAAGTAGATGAACATGCTCGATTTTCCAATTTGTAAATGGATTATGTTCAAAGATATGATGGGATTATATGTGCTGTTTGCCTACACTAAGTCTAAGGTAGAATGCTTTGAATTGTAATCTCACTTATATACTAAATTGAATTAAACAAAAAACAAACAAACAAAAAAACCTTTGTTTTAATGACAAAGAGAACAGGCAGTCAAAACACACCGTATAATATAATAATAAATTTAACAAAAATATTTTCATCTTAAAATAAAATTTAAAAAAACAACAACTTGATACTGAGAGAATTAGAGCCAAGTTTCCTTGTTCTTCTTCTTCGTTCTCATTTTACATGTCGAAGGGTTCAGATCAGTAATCCTTGATCTGAAGTGAATCGCGCAGTGGTTTCCAGATCAGGCAGTTCTCCTTACAGTTTTTTTCTTCTATAGGAGGGTTTTGGGGCCAAGTCAAGAGTCAAGTCAAAAGTCAAGTCTAGAGATGTCGTCTACTAAATTGTTCAATAGATCTAGCTCTCCATTCTTTAAATTGAATCAGAAAAATCTCCAGTGCTGAAAATGCAAACAATTTGTGAAGAAAATATTTCAAACAATTACCACGAGTGAAATAACAAATATTTTAAACAAGCACTGCTCAGCCGAATCACGCATTGCTAAAGTTTGTGAATCAATCTTGAGATCTTGCTAAAGATTTTCTTGTTTGTAAAAAACGCAAACTAAAACTCTATGGCCATATTACAAGATCTTCGGGCTTGAAAAGACCTTCCTTCAGGGAACTACCAGGAAAAAGAATAAGAGGCAGACAGAGAAAGCGATGGGAAGATAACATAAAGGAATGGACCGGCCTGCCTTTGAAAGAGGTTCCATCCATGGCAAAAGACAGAGGAATGGAGAAAGACGGTCGACAGATCCTGCGTGGTGCCCCCAACGGTTCAAAAGACTAAGGGGTAGGTGAAGATGAAGGAAGGTGAAAGAGTGTCTGTATTACTGAAGAACATTCACCCTAATCTGATTACACGAAAGAGAAAATTCAAATAGATCACATAATTACTAGTATCCAAACTGAATATAACTCAACGAAAACAAATGCTGATAAGATTATAAGATTGTAATGAACAAATGAATATTCACATTTGACAACACTAGAGTAACAATATTAGTAAAGTCACTAAATTTAGAAGCACCGAAGGACTAACAACCATAGCATGGAAAGGCAAGAAGCAATAATACATGAAACACTGAACCATAATTTACAAAGACACAACCTAAAAAAATATTCAGAAAGACACAAAGGTAAATGATTATATCTTATTCCATATGCTAGGACTAATTTGTACACGTGCTACTTCTTCCCTACAAGCACGAGTATAAACGGATGCCTGAACTCTATCAATGACTTGGTAGAGTTTCTAAAATTACTATGTACGATTTGACTAACAAAAGTTTACGAGTTGAACATAATTATAATCTTCTACTGGGTTTGGTACGATAAGATTTTGATCAAAAGTAAACAAAAAAATCACCTCCTGATACAGAAAAGAAACCGCTACTTCTTGCATTGTTCAGTGTTATAACCTGGACTTTCGCCCAAGAAATTCCAGAATCTCACTTTGAATTTAGATATAATAATTAAGAGTCCAACTGACAACCGTCCAACTCCATAACATTACACAACAATCGACCCCAGTTTGACTGCCAAATTTTCTGGTAATCTGTCCTTGAAACACTGATCTGCCTGTAGCGGAGCGTTCCTAAAGCCGCTAACACACGTGGGACATCGGGATAAAATGCTAATAAAAAACATGTCAAAACAGAAGTATTCTTTATTGTGCTACGATAGCGTTGTGTGCCCCTGTAACATTGACGTGTCTTCAAGATGTCATATTTCATTTCATGTTACTAATTTATGGTTGGTTGGTAGGACGTAAAATATCTTGTTTGAAAGCATGCATTTATACTTTTAAAAACTAGAATAATATAACAAATAATTTTAAAAAAAAACAGCGTGTATAAATTGTAATTGTATCAATTAGCTTGGATCAGTCATGTAATTAAATTTGTAATAGATCTAGACAAAATATGTAGGTCACAACTAAGGCTGCGTAGCTACGGGAAATACTGCATTCATCTTTTAACTTCGGACTCGAAGGCAAGCCTTATTATTAATATTATATTAATAATATTATTATTATTAGATCTAGACCGACAATAATAGATCTGTGCAATTAGAAATATTTTTACCAATTGTTTTTGTTCAGCGAAATTTCTTACTTTTAGCTTTCTCATTGCGCTATGATCCTGTCATTTGTCTGGACCAGTTGGTTAAAGGGATTGGGGGGGGGGGGGGTCAAGAAGGGGGTATCTTTGTGAATGTTACCATAATCTCTTTTTAAATGCATTTTTAAAAAAAAATTGTTCACTCAGGGCTCAAGCCTCCTCAAGGAAACTCACTCGTTCAACTTATGCCACAACATCTGTCAAGTACGATTTCTTTCCCTTGTTAGATACCAAAAAAAAAAATTACCAATACTTAATTAACTAATTGTTTTTTTAATTGATTCTTGTTTTGTCATATACAAGAAATAATTGTGCAAAGTTTCAACTTGATCCGAGATTTGTTGTGGTAGAAATAACGTGTACAAATTTGGACCAGACAGACAGACAGAGTGAGTTGATATAAGATTTGTAAACAAAAAAAATAAAAATAAACAAACTTTCTGGTGAGAAATAGAGCAATAGGAATACTCCACTTGGTACCCCATCCTATTCCCTATTCTCATATTGCACAAAACCTCGCACATATTAGGACAGTTGGACCAAAGTGCCTGGTAGTGTGTTATGAGGTACCAAGAGGTCAAGAGTTCAAAACCCTGCCCGCTTCCATCCCCTGCCGTCTTGCAGGAGGTTCGAACCAGTAAATAAAAATTTTGCTTTCTGAAAGAACGTCCTAAACCTATTAAAATAAGAATAAAAAAATATTCCTAAAGACTCAGATGATGTGTTAATAAAACACATACATAAAGGGAGAGCATCATCCTATTTATGTCAGAATTAATTATTAGCTAGTTTTCTCCCTTGTGTCCAACATAATTTTTTTTTTTTTTCGGTACAGCTGACATAAATTTCGGACACGAGTTTTATCATTAGATCAAATGATTCAAAGCGAAGATTAAATCCAAAGTAAATTTAAATCAGTGAGGGAACGGACAGCACTACGTCACTGGCCTGAACTGGGCATCACAACAATAATAGATTTTAACGAGTTATTATTTATTTATTTATTTTCAACCATCTTTTGCTGTCCATGTTCGTAGATTTAATGTGAGGATTCCTTCTTCTACACCACAGTGTCTTACTGCGTCTTTATAGCTCAGTAGCTGACTGATACAAAGGATACACTGATGGTACAATATCCAAATCGTTTCAGAGTTAGAATACATATGAACAGTGCTTCTTCTTAAGTACATGTAGGAAAGGAAAGTCGTAAATTAAGGTGCCAGTAGGCTTCCTTCAGACGAGAATTGACTTCATATAGGCCGACTGTGTTGTGCTGGTTTTTTATATATATATATAAATATTGTGCAATTATGGTTAGGTCTTGTGTGGTAAGCATTAAGTATTGATGATTTTTATGGGTAATCGTTAGGTCTTAAAGGGTAGGCGTTAGGTCTTGATGTTAGGGCCTGATGGGTAAGTTATGTCTTAAAGAGTAGGCGTTAGGTACTGGTATTTAAACGGTAAGTATTGGTGTTTAAGCGTTATATCTTGATAGGTAAGCGTTAGGTCCTTAAGAGTAGGCGTTATGTCTTGGTGTTTAAGCGTTAGGTCTTGGTGTTTAACCTTTAGGCCTTGAAGGGTAAGCGTTAGGTCTTAATTTGGGATTGGGGTTGTGTGTTTTCAACTGGCACTAGAAAGCATGGAACAATGACTACCACCATAGGCCCCGTGAGTACTTTCAGAGTACGAGTACCCTAACCCTAACCCTAGCCCTAACCCTAACCCTAATCCTGCTCCCAATTTTCATTCTGCCCAAGGCTTCACACATCATAAAACATCCATCCATTCATCCACCCCAACAGCGTTACAGTCCATGGAGGGCTCTGGCTTGCTTTATCACAGCTTTCCATTCAGATCTCTCTTGAGCTTTTTTGCCTCCATGTCCGAACTGGTCAGTTGTTGTAGCTCTGCTTCTGCGTCGTCAATCCATCGAATTCGTGGTCACCTCTTAGAACATGTGGTCTCTACTCATTCCTTAGCGTAAAGACCTTAAACTTTGACCCAAAATCTCATTGGCATTGTATGATGAAATAGTAGATAAACAGTTGGTGGCCTTGAGTGATGACGTAGTAGATGACGCAGTTGGTGGCCTTGAGTGATGACGTAGTAGATGACGCAGTTGGTGGCCTTGTGTTATGACGTGGATGACACTGTTAGTGTCCTTGTGTGATGACATAGTAGAGGACGCAGTTGGTGGCCTTGTGTGATAACGTAGTAGATGACGCAGTTAGTGGCCTTGAGTGATGACGTAGTAGAGGACGCAGTTGGTGGCCTTGAGTGATGACATAGTAGAGGACGCAGTTGGTGGCCTTGTGTGATGACATAGTAGAGGACGCAGTTGGTGGCCTTGAGTGATGACGTAGTAGATGACGCAGTTGGTGGCCTTGAGTAATGACGTAGTACATTACGCAGTTGGTGGCCTTGTGTGATTGAGTGTTTCTAAAAATATTAAAATTTGCAATTAACAGCAATGAACGAACAAAAACTAAAAGCCCTCGTCAAAACACTACTGACAATTGAAGTGCTTCCGTCCTGCGGGATAGTGCAAGCACGAAATAGATAATGACATCCTTAATCATCTATTGTGTGAAGCAATCCGATATTCATGCGTGACACATGACATATTATTCAGATTCTAAGCTCCCCACCCTCTTCAAATTTAATATTTAAAATAAAATACTTACTCCCCCCCCCCCCCCCCCCAAATCCCTCACTCACGCACAAGCTAGTGTACTCGGAGGCTTTACTCTATATTCAATCAATCTCTGCTACTCCTTTCTAACTTCTATTGATTTCGTCTATTCGCGACATATTTCTCTGTTATCCAGCCCCCCCCCCATTCGCCCCAAAGGCTAACGTTGAAGTGGATACACCAAACTGCCACCGTGGTGTATCGTAGTGAACATTCGTCGTTGAACTGGTCACCCAAAGGACGAGACGACACCTGGTCATCAAATTAAACAATCTGTGGGCTTAACTGTAGTCCTCCCCCCTCTCACCACTCCCCCCGAGCCCTCATCTCCTCCGTCCATTGCCTCTCACACACACACACTCACACCAAACATCTCTCCAACCACAACTACTTAACAATTGACCACCCATTAGTTGTCGCTAACTGACCCAATAACTAGCGTGGCGAATGGGCAAGCTGAGTGTGTGTGTGTGTGGGGGGGCCTCCATGTTCTCCGCCACCTTACCTATTAAATACCTAAGCCGTAAGATTTGTAGTGAATATCTGTATGTGAAATGTCACCCTTCATTAAGTGTCGCCTCAGGGCGGCCGGCCACGCCACTTATCGATGTGCTTGTCTTTAACTCGTCCCGACACCACAGTAACACAGGCAGGGCAGTAGCCTTATACATCTAAATAAACGTAGACGAACCATTGAAAAGTTGACACTAATCCAAAGACGTATCTCAGATATTGAGATTCTTTAATCTAATCTAATCTAACTCTATAATTGACTTTCTGCTGCCAACTGTGTAATTCTACTGGTTCAAATAAGGAAGCTATTTGTATTTTGATTGTTTTTCTATTACATTTGTATTAGGTAAGTTTTTAAAGCAGAGGTGAAAGTACTGGGGTAGTGATGTCACGAACCACTTTTCTTAAAGCAAATGTCTATCTTGTAGACCCCCCTCCCTCTCTCTCTCTTTGTTTCTTCCTTTTCAGAACAAGGAGAAAATGTTGACAAGTCCAGCGAAGTACATGTTTCCAGAACGAGGGGTGAAAAGTTGGACCACTATCATTTCTCCTGCTAGTTGGTGTATAAATCTATCTATCTATCTGTCCGTCCATCCCTCCATGACAAAAGGAGCTCCCACCAAAGCAAGTTATATCAGGGATATGTTCAATCCTCTTAAATAAGGGCAACGGAAAATTACCGTATATCGGTTTGTATAGCTTGGGAGCATTGTCATTATTCGATGTTTATTATTCAACAGTGCTTTTTTTTGGTTATAATAGGGGTATAGTAGTAGTTGTTTACAAAATACATTTGAGCTCAAAAACCATTTCCGGCGTGTGCCCACCATACAATCCTGTGTTGTTGTTTTTTTTTCTACAAATTAATTAAAAGCAATTCAAAAAATATTATTTCAATAAATAAACAAATCCCTTTATCAGCCATAACTTCATAAAACTTTTTTTTAGAGCGCTAAACAAAAAAAAGTATTTATTTCCCTTCCTATCCGCCCCCACCCTCTCTTTTCCCGATTGCCTCCCTTGTTCATCGTTTGCTTCTCATGAATGGCTTTAACATTTCGTCCTAAAAAGAAAGCGACCAATCAGCGCACGAAGAGGCACTGTAACCCTAGGTCACTGAAGGAAAAAAAAAACACTGTAAAGAATGTTGAAGAGGCTGGAATTCCATTTTGTCAAAACCCCTTTGTAGATTATTTGCCAATTTCTTAAAATTAAAATAAATGTTTTACATTATTCGTGTTTCATTACATTTTGTTGGTATGCTTTTTAATGAACTGAAATAATATAAATCCCAGAGATGAACACTTTTTTTTTTGTTAATCGCGTCAAACAAAATAACGAGCGTGAAAACGAGGGCGGTGTGTGGAAAACCCTTTAGCCTAGGCACAGCAGAGGAGAAGGGAGGGGAAAGGAAAAGCTTCGCTGGCTTCGGTGTCACGGCTGTGTGCCTTGTGTGTGGAAGTCATTTCATTGTGGATCGACTGCTAGCAGACGAGAGAAGAGGGAGAGAGAGATGAGTGTGTTTCTTTCTGTGATCGTGATAAAATAAAATTTAAAAGAAAATAATTGAAGAAAAATGTATAGATAACACAGATCTAGATCTAAATGAGGCGGCTAAGTTTGTTCTATGGATGTATATGTGAGCCATAATTGTTCTATTTCGTAATTTCTGTGATATTAGTTTCTGCATTGGATTACCTTTACTTGTGTGTGCTGAATCTACCCGAGGAGTTAGAGCGAGGGGGGTTTTATTTCCATAAGCAACGAGCAGGAGGAAACTAAAAAAAATGGCTGACGCTGGATGGTTTTCGGTGGCACAATGCTTCAAAGTGTATGTCCTATTTCTTGTAGTATCTCTTTCTCAGTGTCAAACTCTTAGCACGGCCTGCATAGAGGTTAAGAAAGCTTATGCAGCCAAAGGATTTGATGAAAATGAGGTTCCTCTCAAGGCAGTTTCAGGTAACTAGTCTAGACTAGTAAAAAAGTATATAATTATTATAATTTATATTATAGTTATATTTAGATCTATATAGATCTAAGTATAGTAATAATAGTATTATATATATATTATAGTATTAGTTGTATAGTATTGCCTATTGGTATAGACGTATAGTATAATAAAAATAGTATACCCCTCTAAGTAAAAAAAGTCTAGTGTCTAGAAAGTGTCAAGTACTGTAATGATTGCTATTCAATAGTACACTGAAGATTAGATTCTAGATCTATATATTTTGATCTAGAGATCTAGATCTAATAGGAATAGACTAGAAGGCATAATTAGATACTATATCTATCTCTTAACTAGAATATCTTTGAATCTAGATAAAGATCTATTAAATATAAATCTAGAAAGTTCTACACTTTTACAATAATTTAATTTTGTATGATTAACCATTTAAATTAAGGGTTAATAAAAATCTCTAGTTTATTTTAGATCTAGATCTAATGTTAAGTTTAATAATTTTAGCATTTAAAGCTAGTCTTCTATATCAAGACTCTAGACGTTCATAACTAGACTAGATGTGTTTTAATTCTTTCTTGTCTCAAATAGTGTATTAGAGATCTATTTTATATCTAGGACAGTGTAAGATTTAATAGATTCAAGTTTTTTTTGTTTGTTTTTTGCTAATTTTAAGAAAGGAAATAAAAAAAGATATATATATGCCTAATGACCCTAAAGGACATTTGATGTCGAGGCCATTCCCTTCATTAAAATGAACGTTTGAAACATCATACAATAAAAGAAACATATTAACTTAAAGCTAATAGTGATTAGAATCTAGATCACTATTAAAAGATGCCAATACTTACAGTAATGCTAGATCTAGACATATCTATTTAAAGAAAATATTATTAGAGATACAATCTAGATATCGAACGTAGTTTAAAATGTAAGCATAAAAAATAGTCTTGCAGATTAAAATGTTTTGTTTATTTCCTCTATTTATCATCGTTCAAATAAAAAAAATAGATCTAGATCTATCTATAGCCACATAATTCATACATCACAATGACAATGAAATACATCAACAGACCTCCTGAAGCTTGAGCACATGTAAATGTAGTTCGAAGAAAAAACATTTTATGCCCTCTCCACTTCCTCGTAAAAAAAGGATATGCACACACTATTGTTACAAATACACATTTTTTTTAGATCTAGCCCCCCAAAAAAACAAAACAACAAATCGCGTTGATTTCTTTAGATCTTTTATTACTTTTTTTAAGATTGCTTAATAAATGCCTCGTTCTCTAGAAGTTACCATTGACTGATGTGTTTTATACATGTTCTGAAAGCAAACTTTGTTTTCAATTGAAGTCGTTTTCTTGCATTGTCCAGTGTTCTGTTTGCCTAAATAAAACATTTGTTATCATTCTGAAACTCCCGTATCGATGTTATGAATAAATAGATCAGGATTTAGACATACATTTGGGGAGGTCATTGTTCGCAACAATCCCACATCTTGCACACTCGTGTGTCGGGGAAGAACTGGCACGACATAGCCTAAATAGTGCCGATGTGCCAAAAAAAACAACAACAAAAATATCAACTTAAATGCTTATTTTCAGGACAGACTCGCTTTGTATTCTGCGTTTACGACGCTGGAATTAGATAAACGAATATGTATTACTATTAATTAATAAGGCCAGAACCAGGGCTTCTTGTTGAAGAGTCACATGATTATCGTACTTTTTAAAACTTTAAAATTTAGATACATTAGTTATAACTGGTGGCTTCATCATTCGTAGACTATATTAGTAGTTTACGGACATTTACTACGTTTGGGCTTTGTCCACGCAAAGTCTTGAAGAATGCGACGTAGAACCTTTTTGTTTTACAAGGGCGTTGTGTGGGCAGAACAACTACCAACCCCTTGAAATATTTCCTACAGTCGTCAAATAGACCACTCATACTCGAGTGCACCCACGAGCATCTCCTTAAATTCCGATTTAAAGCTTTTTTCTTTTTCAAGGACTTGTGCCTATGACCTTTGACCTTTCAGCTCGAATGTTAACGAGAACTTAATACTTTACCATTTGCCTAAATGTTTAATGAACAGGCTTATGATGAAACTGGCTAAAGAAATGACAGAAGTGACTTATTGTTACAAGTGACAAATTGGGTTGTCATTACGTGATTGTGCTTGTTCCTTTATATGCATACATTTTACAAAGTGTGAACAGGTGAGGTAAAAGTTGCATGTCAACAATAATACGGCTTCAATAAATCAATTAAATCTCAAGTGCATAAAACGGAGATCAGCGAATGTAATGCATGAATCTGCTTAAAATAGGGCGGATTTGATAGTCCAGATAATGGAGGCATATTTAGTTCAAAGCTAGTCGCATTGCAAGAAATAAATGCAACGTGGGAGGGTCCGTTATTATAATTCTTTCATTGTCTTTGATGTCAGAATTAGAAATTAATCCCCGACGACTTGGTTGAAATTTCCTCATCCTCGCTTTCAATCACTATACAGTGCAATGGGGCTAGTTTTTATTTTGGATGTGACTCATACTGATAGTCAGTAATTTTGTTACACAAATGGTTGACTTTAGATGTTTATATATTTATCTGGGGAAGAATAAAAATGTGTATAATGAAAAGATTGGCCTTGTATGCAATAAAAATTCTTTAAAAAATTTGATTTGAACTTTTTTTTTATGACATGTATATAACAGGTGAACTGTACTTTATACTTTGTTGTTGTTATCAGTGCCGCCGATAACACGATTCCATTTTCACCAGTTGAAGTAAATATTTGTCTTTCTTTATCTTTAGAGCTGGTTTAAAAATAACACAGCATGGCGCGTGGATTATTGAATGTTTACGTTTATCTATGCAGTCTCTGAGATGATATAGGACACTGTGCATTTATTTGTAGGAGCCTTTTGATTTTTTAAAATTACAGCATTTTTGCTTAACTTGTGAATGACTCCCCCCCCCCCCCCCCCCAACCCACCTTTCCTCCCCTTTCAAATTTACAGCTCGGGTCCTTTCGCAGCATGCAATGCAATATCTTTGGATTAAAATTTGCCCTCTACCCCTCGATCTTAAGCTCGCGTAATCATTTTTGGGTATCGGCGTGGGCATACTATATGACGACAAAACAATGCAATCTGTGGGTGGGTAATCCTTTTTTGTTATTTAGTGGGTTATCAAATTAATATTTAAATAAAATAAATCTTCTTTCATTATGGTTTTTTTATACTCGCTGCATAGTTGGAAACGAATAAAATGTATCAAGGCGTTGACCTTGCGACCTTTAGGGCTGCTTCTTCCCTTCTCTATCACCTCCCTGCCCCCCCCCCCCCCCCCCCCTCGCCAACTATGCTATGTGTCGGATTGCCACTCCTGCAAGTTTAATGTGAAATTAAACGCTGATAGGTTTTCACTTCACTTCCTTTAAAATTGAAACTGTAATGATTCTTTCGATGAAGACGTACAACTTCATATTTCCCCTAGCCCGTCACAATCTGTCATTCACTGCATCCGGATTTCAAAAATGGATTCCCAGTGCAATTGAAAATCCTCTAAATTGTTTAATAATTTAACTTTTCATGCGTTCAATTCCCTGCGAAATAGCCTTGCTCACATGAAAGTTGAAGATCGACCCCAGATTCAATCAATATGGCATCCAATCGACCCAACTCAGCGCTTGTCGTAGCAATGAATAGTTAAACTACGCTGAGCGGGATGCTGCTAATTTATCTTACCCTATTTTGATTTTTTAAGAAAAAAAAAACGCTGCTAGATAAAAAATTTTGTCCCTTTTTTTAAAAAATAAAAAATCTCGACACACTCTCGCTATATATATTCCATGACACGCGTGTTTGGTGTGTATTCTAATTCATCACTAATTGATTCTCCGAGGCTGGTGCCGTGGGCTAAGTATACTTACTGAATGTCCATTAAGTGTTAAGCATTGGGAAAATGATCCAGGTAATTCACTCGTGAATGGGCAGCAAATCTTAAAAATACATCTGTAAAATCACTTGTTTTCAAAGCAGGTCGTTATTTAATGATCCTCTGACCCTCAAGGTCGTCCGATAAAAGGAATTTGCAAAGTTATAATTACGATATTTCAAGTATTAAGTAGCAGAGCACTTAGTGTATTCACAATGCACAAGAAATAATTTCTTTGGAGAGTATAATATATAAAAAATAGTAAATACAAAGGGCTTATATTTAATGTTAAAGGGGGTGTAGGTGTTATTCGATTTTAACTACTAATCACTTTGTTGTTCTTCCAAATTTTAAAAAACTAGAACTTTGTCTAGAGAATATTTGCAAGCCCCTGGCCTTTCTACTGTAGATTGTGCCTTTTTGAACACAAGAAACGAATCAAACTTTACATGTTTATCGCTTGAAACATACGAAGCAAATGTGGTTTGTCCCATGTGTCTCTCACCATTTCCAGCAGATGAGACATTTTCATTAATAGCGACTTTTTTTTTTCTTTCTTTTCTTCAATCTCATAATTACTTGGATTGTGTGTGTATTGTCTGGTCTATCTAAGTCGGATTTAGTCCAACAGTTGACTCCCAGAGGGAATAGGCTTATCTAATAATTGAATTTATCTGCTGCTATTGTCTTGGGAAGAGTCGAAATGCGTTAACCTTGACATGGCCTGAACCAGCGAATCTCAGCCTGTGGCGCGTGGAACAACACGACGTTCGCTGACATTTTTTTCCTTTTTATTTTTGAGGAAAGCACTGAAGGTATGACGTTTTAAAATGTTGCTTTGATTGATTCTCGTTGTGGGTCTTTGACTAGTGTTGCGTCTTAAAATACCGAGAACCACTGCACCCGATCACGTTTTTTAAATTTAAATTGTTGAAATGGTGACGTGCAATGAAGCAATCATCTCCTGGTGAAAATATGTACTTGGCTCGCACACTGAGAGTACATCTCTCCCTAGGCAAGGATGAGGTTTTTTTTTTAAAAATAATTTCGCTCATCTTTTGCTACAGATTCTTGCCATTATTAATAGACCCTGGTTCTTAAGATCTAACTGGGAACTCACCAAGGAGTTCTGCAGCTAGGCTGTAGGAATCACGCACCGTTGGATCTGATGTACATTTGCATAATCACGCACTAAATGACCTTTCTTTAGCAGAGACTGTACAAGCCATTCTCAAACCATGTCTACGACCACCGTCAGTGTAGCGTGTGTAAACTACCGCGCTGAAATAAGGATTCAGGGCGCACTCAGTTCGTACCTAGTAGTCTTCACATAAGTAGGTCAGATCCTCTCTCTTTATGGTTTAAATTAGATTAGCGGTTGTCTGTATTACAGTTGTTACGGTTGTGTGTATTTAAATATTATTTTCTCATTATTATTTATTGTGAATGTGCCGTTTTTGTTTGTTTATTGTTTTATGATCACTCTATCTATAGTCGCCATAGTGTCCTTATTGAGACAAACTTGAAGTATTTTGATTGAAAATTGATCGGAGGAAGTGGTGCCTGAACTACTACCCTTAACGGGGCTCCACTCCGCACTCTCAAAACATCTACTCACATTGCATAATGAAGCCACTCGACGTTTTTTTTAAAATATTTTGTTGGTGCTGCACGTGAGACTTGTGGGAATTTTTGTAATGACACCAGGTCGAAAACGTTTGGACATCACTAAGTCAATTTTTCATTCAATCTACGCCCTTGAATTATTTGACTAATTCTTTAAATCCGAACATTTTTACTGTTCGTTCGTTACTGACGATTTGAATATTCAGTGGACAAGTTCATTAAAAATGTTACAATCAGACCAGCGACAAATTGTCGGATACAGACAGTCACTCCTGTTTTGCAATTTTCTGGGCTAGTTTACATTTCTCGTGAGCTTGTAACTTTAACTTCAGTCTGTAACACGGCTGAGCCAAAGTTTCTAAAACCATGGTCTGTAACTTGTGGTCACGTTAAGTTCATCAACAAAAAAGTGTTTTTTTGACATTGATGAAGCAGGATTGAAGCAGATAAGAACTTCAAACTAGATCATAGGTTCTCAATTTTTTTGACCCGGGAACCCTTATAAATACCGGACCCCTAAGTGAAAAAGCTTTTAGCGAAGAACGTATTTTAATTGTGTACAGTTTTCATCTTTCTGCGGAACCCGTTCGGTCGTCTCGTAGACCCCTTGTTGTTTTAATTGTACAAACAACTAACAGCATGTTTACATTACGAGAAACAACAGTAATTTTCCAATACAAGTAAAAATAGCCAAGGGGAGGGGGTAAAAAAAAAAGCAGAGATTTTTTGTCAACACAAAATTATGGTGCTTTCCTGTCTATCGGAGAAAGTAATTATTTATAGAGAAGATATAAAAACAAGTAAAGTCAATAAACTAAGTCAGTCAGTACATTTCAAGCTTCATGTTGAGTCTATATTTTTTTTGTGTGATTTTATTATCGCAATGAAGCTCTATCGTATATTAACTGTGTGTGGTTAATTATTCAATGATTTCTTTTTGAAGGACTATATACTTTTGTTATCTCTTCACCTATACAAACATATCCAGGGGGCGCGGTGGTTAAGCGTTTGGCTTCCTAACTTGGCTCCTTGGAATCTCGGTGAATCCTGGGATTTTAAATTTATGAATTTTTAGGATTTTCATGATTCCATCCAACTCTTATGGGGAAAGTAAAGGCGGTTGGTCGTTGTACTGGCCACATGACACCCTGCGCATTAACAGATGGCCTTTAACATCATCTGCCCTATAGATATCAAGACTGAAAGGGAGAAACAAGGATACCCGGCATACAGGTTACAAGTTACGCGTCTGAATGATAATTTATTGACTATTCACTTTCACTGAGGCACAATCCTTAATTCTATATTATCAGTAAATGTTATGAAATGTCGATCTCAAAACACTGAGACGCCAAACATTACATGATATCTTTTGGGATGTCACGTGGCCACTTGAACATGTTTTTGCTCGAGTCCAAGTCGATTTCTCGCAGGGAATTATGGATCAAAACCTCAGACTGTCGTGTCTTAGCGTCAATAGATAGATCAAGACACCTGTGTAAGTATAAATTCATGTTTGAGGCTTTGAAGCGTTAAAAAAAAAGCAACCTGATTATTGGGTTAACAAGTTGAGATCCTTTCAATAATCACAATAGCGAAGACGAAGACTTGAACACATAGCACCCAATCCACAGAGTTATAGATTATTTCCTTATTTCCGGTAGGTTTGAATGAAGGACAGAGAGAGAGAGAGAAATCAGCTGGGGGGCGGCCCACTACCACTAAATTCTAAACTTTGAACAGTGTTTTCTTAAGCTTTGTCAATTATTGATAGGATTTGCCATGCTCTCACCGCCAAGGCATACTTATAACTAGATGGCTGTGAATCTAGTCAAGCGTGACGTGTCATCATGCCAATGTGACGTTCATTAAGTAGTTATACATGCGCACTTAATCACCCCCCCCCCTCATGTCCCTCCTACTCTCAGACCCAGCATGACGTCGGAAAAAGCTTCATTCTCTCCTCTACATAACAAACGTTTTCAAAATGGCGAGTGTCCAAGGATGTAATTGCCCACCCCTTTTTTTTTCTGACAGACCGCCTCCTTTCTCCGGAGTTTCGTCCCTCTTTTTCCTCTGATTGTTAACCATCCGTTGTGGCCAGTTGTTAACTTGTAGCACCAAACTGCTGGTAGACAACTAAACTGCTGTGGGCGTATTATATTGTGACTTGTAAAAACTGGAAATAGCTTAAATAACTTCTTTCTTAACACTTATACTAAATAGAACTTTTGTTACAATGTAGACAATTTAACTTTAGAGGAAATCAATGTAGTAGACTTAAGTAATATAAAAATGGTATTCTGAACAAACTCTAACTCACTACAAAAACACCCCTTTTACTCTGACAGTCTAACACCGCTGACGACAATGTCTCATTCACACTACAAAGCTAACCTTTTCCCACCGTCGCCATAGAAACACACACTCCATAACACCGTCCGCCACTGTGGTCAGCAATCATAAAGTGTCAAATCAATATTGTCCACCATATATCAATGATATAATATCATTAGTAACATTATCACGATGGACATGTGTGTTGCATTATGTACATGTGTGTTGCATTATGTACATGTGCCGCGACTCAGTGTCGACGTGTACTCGGAAGAGAGAAGAGCGAAGTAAGGGGAGGGAATTCACCCCCCCCCCCCCCGCCCCTGGTCTGACTGGTTTTCTTCACTAGTTTCAATTAAAACCATTGATGTTTAACAAATAAGGCAAATTACCCCCCTGCCCTTCTCCTTGCCGAGATAATTTTTTTTTTTTTTGGGGGGGGGGGTCAGGCCTGTGTCGTGTGAAGGTCGTGACATCGATCCCGAGTTTGAACGCTCATTTCATGCCGGACTGCAGGAGTTTTTGGGACTAAGGGTAATAGTATCCGTTTCCGAAGAAAAGTCTGATGCTTACAATTCAAGATTCCTGTTGACTACTTGCCCTACCTCCATCTCTTAACCCCCCCCCCCCCCCCAACCCACCCACTCACACTCACTGGTCACTCACACATTATTTCATTACATTCAGAAATAAGACCAGGTTTGAGCCACGAACGCCGTTGCCTCTTCTGCCGCTCAGCCAAGAAATATCTGCATAAAATGTCATTAAATAGTTTCATCCCCATCCTTTTTTTTTTCACAGTCTATGACTGTTGCCTCATCACCTCGAAAAGATGGGAACCGCTGCATTGTTCTGTTTCCCGTAAAGGTCAATTCTTCATTACGATAGAGTTGCCTTGTTAGCATTTAGTTTCCAATTATCTCCCCCCCCCCCCCCCCCCGGGCTCATATCAAATATTGCAAATATTTGACCCCATCCGCCCTGGTATTAAGGCCCTCTACTTATATAGTCTCGTCCTCTTGCCTCATAGCAAGGTACTCGTGGGATGTCGTTAGCTTGACATATTTAGTTCATTCATTAGTTTTGCTACCATTCTATCTGTCTATTTGTATGTCTGTCTGTCTGTGTCTGTCCGTCTATCTATGTCTATCTGTCTGTCTATCTATCTATGTCTATCTACATAATCTGTCTGCCGTAAACTATTTGTATATCTTAGCTCACTTAAGAACGTGATGTACTACCTAACCCTAACCCAGCAAGCTGTGCTCATTAAGGCACAATGTAATTCAATCAACAGCAGATACAAATCGTTAGCACTCTTTATGTTTTTTTTTTTTAGAGATCTTTGTTTTGCCGACTTTTGTTTTTAATAGTTTTTTAAATAGTAGAAACTGTTTTTATTATTTTGATTAAATACTTTCCACGCGATTTCTAATTGTTAGCATTGTTTACATGTTCCCTAAATCTACTCGTCTGCTATGAAAGTCGTGCCGCCGATTAGATAAAAATTTAACAATGTTTTTAGAAAATGTATGAAAATGTAACAATATTTATAGAAGAAAGCACTATGAAAGGTTTGTATCTAGGTCAACTCTTGAAAAGCTCTGCCAGGGAGATACTAAAAATTGATGGTCAAACTTTTGCCATTGCCTAAATAACACGAATTCTTCTTTGTCTGTCATAACTTAAAGCTTTCGAAGTGGAAAAAGGAAAAAAACAACTAAGTCAAAGAAATATGGCCTTATGATTAATGTCAATTAAAGAGAATAACTTCTCGTTTGCAGAAGCTACAGCTTCAAAATCTAAATTGAACACATTTTAAATGTATGTAAATTGTATGAATCTGATTTTAAACGTGGATGTTCCGTTGTAACGAGCTGATAATGTCGTGTCAAGTTCGGTACTCTCGAAGAAGCCGCAAGTTTCCATCCAAACCAATTTCTCTCCCTCGTTAGACCCCTCGTCCAACTATATCTTCGCTCGCGCGGGTCAGTTGATGAGCAGCTTCCTGACCCCTGTTATCTACACATGCCACGCGAGCGGCTGTGAGCTAGTGTCTGGTGATGAAAGGAGCATGTTGGGGGGTTAGATTTAGGGTTGCTGCTCATGCAGTCAGGGCCGGTTTTAGGTGGGGAGGAAAAGGTGACCTCCTGGGAGGCAGGTCATTAAATTTGTCCGTTTTTTATTCAACCTTGCGATAGCGGAGGGATATGATCTATCAGCTACTTATTCTAAACGAGTCAAACTCGTCAACTTTTTTTCCCTAAGGAGTGAGTTTTTTTTTATTGTTTTTACAAAACTTACATCAACTCTGTCAGTCCTTTTATCTGGTAAAAAGTTTTGAACATATTTTTCTCCCGTTTCCCATTCAAGGATCAAGTTGAAACTTTGCACAATCATTCATTGTACCTGACAATCCATGAATCAATAAAAAAAAAGAAACAATTAATTTGTTTATTATTTATTGGTGATTAATTATTTTGTTTGATATCGAAATAAGGGGAATAACTGCTACTTAATGAGATGTAGATGTAAATATGGATTTAATCCCCTTATTACGTTTGTTCTCCCAACCTTCCATCAATCAATCCAAAAATTAAACAATTGCCTAATCAATCAATAAGTACTAATTAATTACGACAGAAAGGGAACTAAACCCTGCCATTTTCAGATAAATCGCAGTAATTGGCAGTTCTTTCCCTTAGATAAACTTTGTTTTTTTTTTAATCCTTTTTTTTTCTTTTTCTTTTCTATTTATTTTTCTGCCGTTCCTCTCGTTACCTTGTTATCCTCCATACTTAGGCGCTTATCTTCTTATCTTATATAATACATTTCCCACAATTATAACAAGGAGAACAAGAACACAGAAATTGCTCAAACCCACAGATAGAATACTCAATACCACGGATATAACACTGAATCCCAGGGATAACACTAAATCTCATAGTATAAGAATAAAGCCCACAAACTAATTAAGCGGGGACACGACAATTCGTTCACCGACAAATAGTTCACGACTCTTCGTTCACGCGACAATTCGTTTACCCGACATATCGCTAACCGACAACTTGCTCACAGACAACTTGTTCACCGACGGTTGGTTTACGAAAAATCGTTCACAGACAAATCAAATCGTTCACTGGATAGTAACATATTGTTAACATTATATATTCTCGTTGCGTTTTTAATTTGTTGAAAAGATTTGTCAGTGAACGAATTGTCGTGGGACCGTTCTAGATCTAGAACTATAGCTAGAATGACTAGATCTAGAACTAGTCTAGATCTAGAGAACTAGATCTAGAATCTTGATATATAATCAAGATTAAAATTCATATGACTTTACACGTTTAATCTTGAAATTACTAGACCTTGGCCAATGTTATGATCAGAAATAGTAGGCCTTTTGGTACCGAATAATGGGGTACTATGCTGTTTGTATCAGATTCCCTTCTTAATGTGATACGGTTCCACGAGATTAAAGCAATTATTTCCACAAAAAATAATTTGATCCGAGTTTCCTTGTTATTTTTTTTTTAATTCTTTAATATTCATTGTTTACTTTAAAATAAAAATGTCCAATAGGTAGGCCTATGTTAACCATTTCGCCTTTTTATAAGTAATGGTTCCCTGTCCGATAAAGTTTCATTACTTCTAGAGCCGACCTTCTGTCTACCACTCAACTAGGTTTTAACTAGAGTATCCAGCTGAATGGGTAGATAAATAAGGAGAGGGGAGGTATAGGTAGAGGAAGGCCCTAAAGAGTGTTGAACATAACGGCGTGATGGAACAGGTATGTCAATTATAAAACATCTGGACTGCAATTAAAACTGCATAATGGACATGAGTGTCAAAGAAGGCCTACATGATGAAAGTAAAAATGTAGTTAAGTGACGGTCGGTGAGCGATATGTCGGGTGAACGAATTGTCGCGTGAACGATTTGTCGGTGAGCAAATTGTCGTGGAACCGAATTAAGCATACCGATTTAATGTTAAGTTAAAATAAAATCACTTTTGAGATTTTGATTTTTCGAAAATTAAAAAAAAAAAAAGCAAGGGGGTAAAGAAAAGAAAAAAAGTTGCCCCCCGGGGCGCTAGACTCACTAGTTTCACACGTTTACGCCGCAGTCCGATGTTTATCTATAAAGTCAAACAAACAAAAAGTCAATTACCCAATACTACCATTCCATCAGATCTTTTCTGACCTACAGCCAGAGGCGATTCTTGGTTTGTTTATTTATTTATTTGATCTTCCTTTCTTACAATTTACATCACATTAACCCATGTTCCTGTAAATATGTCTGCAAGTGAATGGTTGGCCCAGTGGTCTGAGCTTTGGTACTGGGATTAGAATTTTAAATAAATAGTACAAATTAGTTTTTTTATTTCTACAAAAGCTGTGGACAATAAAAGAGGTTGGTAGCTATTCTACCCTCGCTACGCTCTCGTTAATGACGGGCCTTCAGATATTGAAGCAGATCTTTAGGTTGTTTTTCTTGCCTCGCATGGTGGCCAACACAGTGTAGCCTTTCAAATATCAATGACTACAATTTTCAGCAGAAAGTAATGCATTTTTTTAAAAATATGCTCATACTTTTTTTTCATGGTATCAAAGGCGTGCCTAATAGTGAGCACACGCTTTGTTCTTCGTCTCGGACCACTGTATCTCCCCACCCCTCTTTTTTTTCTCTCTTCTAATCACTTGTGTTGTGGACAGTAGTTGCATTGTAGCACCAAACTGCTGGTAGACAACTAAATCGCTGTAGGGGTAATATAACTTAACTAATACTAATTCAAACAACGTGAAAAATATCAAATATAACTTTTATTATAATATAGACAAAATCAAGTTGATATGAGATAAAATAAATGTACTAGACTTTAGTAATATTATTTTCTTTTAACAAAAACCTGGCACTCTACGATAACACAACCTTTCAGTCTCACGTTCTGAAGTCGCCTGTCCTAAGACCACTGACAACAATGTCACCTATCTTGCATCATCCGCAACCAAAGCTCTAACCTCTTCCCACCGTCACCATGGAAAAACACACACACCATAACAACAGTGTAATGCTATTACATCGTCATTAGACTTACTCTAGATAATCGATATTACCCAACAGACATCCTCTTTGACTTTTTTCTTCTGACTCAAGTAAGACATTAATTATTCATCTCCATGGCTACGCTCCGTTTTATTTCCGGTCACTTATCGGCAATATGTACAATGTTTCACTAAGTATTGATACTTAGTAGAGTCAAACATCCCTGATTTATACTCAATGGGTCCAACTTCTTATACTAAACACCTCATATTCATAATCAGTGAATTTGAAGACCTCTTATTTATAATAAAAAATCCTTATTTGTAATCAGTGGGGTCAAACATTTCATAAAAATTCAAACCATAGAAGCTAAACACCTCACATTTTAACTTATAAAAAGTGAGATCAAAAACAGATTTATAACCGGTGGGATCAAACATTTATACTCAGTTCTGTTACGTCCTTATTTGTACTAACCGAGCAGGTGGTGAGGGTTTTTGAAAAACAACTCTTTCCTAATTAAATTGGGGAATTAATCGCCAAAAGTTAGATAAAAGAAACTACATTTCTTTAAACAAGAAACCAGTAACACAACTAAAAGTAAGCAATTCACTGAATGAATTATTTAAACATGGCGGACGTAAACCATGGTTAATTGGCATACCTTCATCTCCAAGTCTGTATTGTATTTGTGCTTATTATAGTCATTATCGAGCCTATTATCTTTATGTTTCGTGTGTGTGCGTGTAGTGCTATTGTATTTGGGTTATGTCGAGAGATTCGGAATGCTGTGGCATTTCTACATGTGTGTGTGTGTGTGTCAGTGTGAAATCTGTGGAGATGGCTGGATCGGGACAACGTGACGACCGTTGTGGGGGATCTTTGGCTCCCTGACGTCTGGGCATTCCACTGGACTATTTGTGCATATTTTGTCCTATTGTCCCGTGGTCAGCAGAGTGAAGCTGTTCAAATGTGTTGCCGGGGATATGTGTTTAATTATGAGTGTTTTGAGGTTATTGGGGGAGGAGCAGTAGTAGAATGTTAATCGTACGCATATTGTGTTGTTATGGTTTTACAGGTTCCTTGTCTTGTTTTAATTATAATAATAAGGATAAAAATTAATTTTCATTCTATGGAACTGCCAGGGTCGAGCTTCGTTTAATGGAAACAAAATTCATTGAGGCATGTTTTTTCCCCTCGGCCCTAAGTCTCGATACATGCAGCGTTAAACGGGAACACACTTGTACGATTAAATGAATTACGTTGACATATTGAAATATTCATATTTACAGTTCAAGTGTTTTAAAATGTACCCCTCCCCCTCCTTTTTTTTCCTTAACATCTCCTTTCCCCATGTCCTTATCGACCCCAGGCATTGAAGCGATCATTCTTTTCTTTTCGAGCTTATTCCATCATTTCCATGTAATGACCTAAACATGCTTGACGACTCCTTGTGCTCATTTCCACATGTATCGAGACCCACTGCCGAGGGCAAACCGAGCCACAAATGCAATGCTGTATTCAATTGTTGTGGCGATAACTCGTATTTCTGTTAGGTCTTTCCTCTTGAACCCTCTCCCAGTTTTCATGTTTAATAGGCCTTCTCCCTATTGCACAATTTCACAGCTTTCAAAAAGTACGCACCGCTTTTATCTTTCTATCTATGTTCAGTCACTTCACTCGTCGCCCCCCCCCCCCTTCCCTGCCCCCATTTTTTTTATTTTCAGTAACTCTTTTGTCACATCTTGAGGGTTATAATTCAGATTGGGTGTGAAATGTCACACATGTTTTAGACTTGCTGTGAAGTGACATGTAAGGGGGGACAATTTAAAAAAATGTATGCCGTTTGCCTTTGAAGTCGTTTTGAAATACGAAAGGGAAAAAAAGTTGGCGGTGACTGTAGGAGTATTTACCTAGCCCTTATGGCTTCGAAAGTATAAACCCTCCTTCGTCACCGCCGCTGATTCGATCAAGTAAAATGATAGTCACTTATTAACATATTTATTCAGAGGAAAAGTTTTGATCTTTGTATATGCCATGCAACTTTGACCCCCCCCCCCCCCCCCTCCTTCCTTAGCACAAACCTATTTGTTCTCTTGCGCAGCATGTCTGGCTTCGGTGGTGCTTCTATGTTTAACTTTAAAGCAATGTTCGAATATCTCATACTACTGTTAGTACCCAGTGTTCGAACATTTCAGTACAGTGTACTACTGTTAGTTCTTAGTGTTCGAACATTTCAGTACAGTGTACTACTGTTAGTTCTTAGTGTTCGAATATTTCAGTACTGTGTACTGAGCTATTTGATCTGTGTGGTTGGATATTTCTATTTGTACTTTTGAATTAATCTCGCAATATCGTTATGTTATGGCTGTTATCTGTTGAGAGGAAAGGACATTTTAGCCCCAGCCCCCCTTCCTTTTCATGTCCCGATCCTAAATAGGTTATTGAGCCCACCCCGGGAGTGTTACGACCGTTAACATCATAATAAAACACTTGGGTTATGATAACAAGTCCTGGACACCTAGGATTTAAGACATAACAGTGTCGCCTGGAATGACAGTTGTGTAGGCTAATTGAGAGTGCCATGTCATCATTTCTTTCGTGACAGATGACGAGTTGTCAAATAAATGTACAGTGTGAGCGACGCGCCGAGGGCTACTTTACTTTTTTTTTCCCATACGGTTTTTTGCTGTTGTTATCATTCTTGTCTCCCCCCCCCCCCCCGGTTCTGTTTCTTCTCCCTCTCCCTCAACCCACTGACATACACACACATACACTTTATCAATGATAAATGTTTGTATTCTAGTTTCCCTTTTTAAAAATTCCATTGGGTAGAGAGGCGCCATTTTCGAGATGTGAATAATATATATATATATAGTTAGTCCATCGTGGTTCGATGATGACCACTTTGTCATCCAGGGGGCTGAGGGCTTTGCACTGGGGTTTTATGCCTCCTCATGTGGCTGGTGAGACCTATATGAGCCCGGAATGTTCGGCCGCACACTGGGCAGGTTGTCCAGCTGGATCTAGTGTCGTTTGCCTTGCTTTTCTTCTCTGGCGTTTTTCTTCTGCCAGCGTTGTTCTTTTTTCCTCAGCAACCTGTGCGCCGGTTTTCACAGCGCCACGACATGATGCTCTGTCATGTGCCTCCCAGGTGCCTGGGTCTATGCTGAACGCCTTCAGAGAAGCTTTGAGGGTGTCCCTGAAGCGCTTTCTTTGACCACCTTGCGAGCTCTTTCCTTCGCTTAGTTGGCCATACAAGACTCGTTTAGGGATGCGGTGGTCTTCCATTCTGTAGACGTGACCTGCCCATCGCAGCTGGGACGGCATCAGGATTGTGTGGATGCTTTGCAGGCACGCTCTTCGAAGAACTTCTGTATCTGGTATTTTGTCTTGCCATTTAACATTTAGTATTTTTCTCAGACATGTCATGTGGAAGTGGTTCAGTTTCTTTGCATGTTTACTGTACACTGTCCATGTTTCTGAGGCATAGAGCAATGTAGGGAGGATGACGGCTTGATAGATCCCTAGCTTTGTGTTTGTGGTGATACCACGTCTGTTCCAGACATTTTTAGACAGTCTGTGAATAATAATAATAAGGCAAAGTACCTTGTCCCCAGAATCTTCCTGCAGACGCCGTGGATAGGCGAAAACTGGATTCGAACCCACGGCCGTCCGAAGACTTGTCCTCACATTGTTAGTTGATTGTAGACGTAAAAATTTGGGTCGCTCTAGTAAGCCAGTTATATAAATACAGGTATATAAATACAAGCTCCACTTTAAATGTATCCAATACATAGTGACACAGGAAACTTGGTTCATTTCAACCAACCTTGCGACACACACACAAAAAGTTGACTATATGAGGCTCTGAGAGCAATGAACCCGTACCCTGTGGGTGCTGCTTTTTATTAAATTAAAAGCAGATGTGGTTCTAGAAGCTTTGCTCATTTAGGAAAAGTCTCATTCCTAGTTTTAAAAACAAAATACATTTCAATTAAATTTCATAACTTTTGAGCGTTAACAGAAAGTCCTTGAGCACACAAAGACGTGTTAGCGGGAGTCAAATAGAACATAACGTCACAAACACATGGTGTCTAGATGGAGGAAAATAAAGGGATTGGGGGGGGGGGGGTAGGTGTGTGTCTGAAAAACGAGACAAAAAAAAAAAAGAAGGGTGGGGCACCTGATGGTGTACATTTTTATTTCCGTTTTGGCCTTTGTTGATAAACAGAACGCTGGTCTGTTTGTCCCCCAGGTAGATGTATTGGGGGGACTACCTGCGCCTTTCTAGGCATCTGGGGTCTCTCACTTGAATGGGGCAGTGGTTCTACTGTTATGGCCTCACATGGAGCACTTTTCGCGCCAGTATTTAAATGAAAAAAAAATGTTTGCCCATGTTGAACTCGCGATGTAATGGAGACGTAAGCGAAAAGATGGCGACCTTTTAATGGCGGCTCGGTGATTTTTTTTTTCTAGGTTGAGAATTAGAATCCTCTAAATAAGTGGTCAGTTTAAGTTTATAAGTTGCATTGCCGTCTTTGCGCTCTCCCAAAATGAAAAATAGCCTAGCAACCCGACATCTGGATGATGTCCTTTGCGGGTTTTTTTCCCCCCACCTATTCTTGTTTTGAGAACCATTGAATTTTCACATGACCAGGCCATAGAGTTCAATTAACTTTTGATAGAGTGTGGGGTGGGGGGTAACTTTGTTGTAGATGTACATTGTCAAGAATCTTCTCCCTTTGATTTTGATTATCAGTGCACATTTACATCGTTTCTTGTTGTGATTTCGTGTCTGGACATAGTAACATTTAGGCATAGATCTTTTTTTTTTTTTGTTTAAAGAATATAAAAACAAAATCGTTAAGTTCTTTTGTTAAATATAAAAAAAAACTTTTGTGTGTAGCTTAGTTTACAAGATTTGGGCGTAGGGCTACTAGTGGAATAGCCGATAGGTCTGAGCTTTTTAAGCTTATCGATAAATATCACATTTATGTTTTACATTAGGAATTGATAGTCGGTATTAATTCGCAATGTTAACTATTTTTTTTTTAAATCTTTTATTTTCAGCCCTCGATAAATGCTCGTCTCATTCAAAATCATTATTTCTTTTTAAATCATCGTTCTTCATCTAATAAAGAATAGAAAGTTTAAACATATAATTGATATCAATAAATTTTTTATTTCCATTCTTCATGGTAGGATAGAAAGCTTTCAAATCCAATGTCCAATAGTCCACAACAGTTTCGGAAGAAATGTTTCACTTGCGTAGGACAACACCTGACTTAAAAGAACGCACTTAAGCAAATCTAGTTTACGTCTTGAAGTCTATGAGTTTAATGGCCCTCGCCAGAACTCGACTATGGAGATTACATTTAAAAAAAATTTTTTTTTGCTAGAGTTCGGGATTTTCCATTACAATGATTTAAAGTATTTTATGTTCTTCTAACAACAGGGTGAAAGTCTTTGTGCTAATGTTTGTCTATATGCCCTGTATGTTTATTTATTGTGTGTTGTGGTTTTTGTCTCCTTGAGACTAACATTAGTCACGATTAGTGGAACAAGTCAAGATTGACAGCTCAAAGATATGCAGGTGCGAAATGGGCGGGGCCAGACCTAAGACATTTCTATTCTTTTCACATTTTAAAAAAAAATTCTTTTTTATCTTGTTACGTATGAAACTCAGATAAAACTTGCTTTCAAGTTCACTGATTGTATGTAATAACACCGATAGACTCCCCCCCCCCCCTTTTTTTTTTTCCCTATTTTTTTTTCCCCTATTTTTTGTTGCTATAAATAAAGTTGACTATAATACTTGAAATTCATATTTGTAACGTTTTGAAATTCGTAGTACAAAGTTAGAACTTGAAGACCACTTTGTGTAATAGAAAACTTTTGTTTAAAACGTGTTATAGTAACGAGTCTGAAAGTTGATTTTCTATCTCCATATCTGATTAAGAATATACACTTCTCTTTCTTTGTTGGTCTGACTAAAAACAAATCAGAAGGCGGGTTCTTCTTCCTCTTGGCTCTCAATGCTCAAAGTTAGGACCTAATTGATTAGTTCGTTATAACGCCCCCTCCCCCCTCCTATTGAAGAGATGGGGGTAAATAATTCAGACAGGAAGTAGTCTCACGTGTTTTCGGTCTTTGCGTCGAGGGCGACAAGTCTGAGGGCCGCATTCATGACTCATGGCGTGTTTATATGTGTGTGCAGCGTTACCTAAACTGAGTAGTTATGCGCTGTTGGGTAAACGCACAGGTGCCAAGGGGTTCAATGCTCCACTCAAAGACTTCCTGTTAACCCTTCTCCCCCTCTGTTTTTTTTTTCCAAACGCAAAACAACGCTAACGATTGTCTCTCTCGCGTGACTTCATAATCGTAAACATTGATAACCTCCTTTGGACACGTTCAATGTATATATAGCGCTTCTTAATATATAAATATAGATTTGTAAATCGTGTCTAGAGTAGTCCTGACTCAGTGACACTTTATAGGTTTATCTCCCTTTTCTTGAATAGGCTTTGTGTAAGCCTTGACGTCATGCTTCTCTTTCATCTGCGGTGATATGGATACTACTATAATGTAGAATATATTTATAACGCCATCCGGTGGTCGAGTTATTTGGCTACTGGGACCAAGGCTCTGGTGCCCTGTTCTTTACGTTCGGGAGCGATAATGACCTGACGTTGGTACTGTGCTATATGCTGCGACCAAATTCATGGTCATTACTTTCAGGTCTTTAGACCTTCCTTCAAAATCTGTTTTCAATCTTTTTTTTCCTAAGACGCCACACACCTATATACATTCGCACACACACGCTAGATACAAAAAATATTTTGTAAAGAATCAATTAACTGACGGAGGCACGCTGGCGGTCCCGGGTTCGAATCCTGGTGAAGATTGGGATTTTTCCTTTCGGGTTCTTTATGGCGCCTCTGAGTCTACCCAAATCTAATGGGTACCTGACATTAGTTTGGTAAAAGTAAATGCGGTTGGCCGTTGTGCTGGCCACATGACACCCTCGTTAACGGCGTGCCACATGCAAAATCTGAAAGCGGAACTTTACTTTACAGTTAACTGACAACAAACTTTGAAAAAAAAAAAAAAAACTCCCCCGGGAATATGTGTCTAACTCCTTTCAGTTCTATCTCTTAAATCACTTCTGCAGCATTTTCCACACGGTAAACTAACAATAGCCACACTTTTTTCTGTCGTGAGATAGCCGTGGATCACAGTGGACGAGGCTAGACTGAGACACACTTAGCCTGCATAGCATTATAACGTGTTAAAACAAAAAGAATTCCACAACTACCTTCGTGTTCCAGAAGTCGTCGCCAATTCAGCAGTGTTACAGTGCCCTTACTCGTGACAGAGAATAGCTGTACTCTAGTTTGATGGTGACTATTTTAATGTCTGTTCAATGGCGATAATTGACATGGGTATGCTAGGTGTGTAGGCTTGAACTAAACAATGCTGGCAGACATCAGACATTTTCTGTATAGGAAACAGTTGAATTGGAGACACTTATTTCCCCCCCCCCCCCCTTCTGTTCACTCGGTGAAACTTTTTTTGTCCGACTCCCGAGCTATGAAAAAGATGACAAGTGGTATACGACAAAGTTGGAGCCAGGGGTCGAGGGCGTTACAGAACATTAAATTATATATATTTCGTCTCTTTTAAATGACCCCCCCTCTCCACTTCTCTTTCATCTTTCTATCATTCTTTCTTTCCCCTAGTCCTCCTCTTTCTTTGACCCTAACCATCTTATCATCGCTCATTTTCTTCTTTTCTTCACGCTCGTTTAGAACTCAGAACCATGACGTGGAAAATACGAGGATTTTACGAGGGTCTTATCGCCCACCATCAGTTTATGAGCCGTTGCAATTTGTATGCGTATTTTTTTCTCGCACTTCTTATCCCGCGTCACCTTTACCCCCCCCCCCCCCTCTCCCCTACTCCCTGGACTCTTTCTTTCCCTTCTTGTACCCACCCATAGTTCTGCCGAATACCCGTTCCGCAAGATTTATTTTATATAATGGTTTGTTAACTCCAGGCGTAGTTCTTTTCTTTGGATTTCTCGTGAATGAACGATTGGATTATGAATGTATTTTTTGTGTGGTTATAATATAGAGATCGCGGAACGTTTTTTATGTACTGCATTCTGGGATACGTGAAAATTATTTTTGGGAAGGGGGGAGAGAAGGGGAAACTTGATTTGTCATAAGCACTACACACTTAATCATACTAATACACAGCACGCAAATATGCGCACATTGGCGGCGCGGGAGGTCTCAACGGTTGTTCGGTCCAAAAAAAAAGTGTGCCTCATGTTCACATTAATTGAACATTTCCGCAAAACAGTTAACTTTTTTTTTTGGAATTTTAAATTATCAAATGTTAGAACTGATAGTCGCAGGTTTGAACCATGTTTATAAACGAAAGGTGACTCAGTAACATAGAAAACAACAAAAATGATGACCATACTATGGCCTGCGAGCCATATGTAGTAACCTTATAAAACACTACAGGAAAAAAATGTCTTTATTTTAGGCTTTATTGAACAAGAATAACACAGTACACACACACAAGCTGACCTGGACACAACGACATTTTGACACACCAGTACAGATCAGTTCACAACACACAACACCACCATATCCGGCCGTTAACGCGTTGCTATCCGGCTCCTTGAAACTTTTGCCCCATCGCACGATGACGCCGTAGAGATGTTCTATTTGACTCGACGATTGTTGTGTTGGTCACATGACACCCTCGTTAACCGTCGCCAATAGAAACAGATGAGATTGACATCATCTGCCCTATTAGATCTCAAAGTCTGAAAAGGGTACATCGTCTTATTATGTTTTGTATTATTTAAAAATAAATATGGTTTATCATTCTAGTTTCATTGAAGGCTAAAAAATAAATAAAATCAACAAGAGAAGTTTGAATAGCAAGGAAGAGACTATAGCAACAATAACTGGGAAGTAAACTATACATAAATTGTTATATTGTTATTGTTATATTAATAGCCTATTTTTTGCAAAATGAATGTACCCCCACTCTCCAAAGTCAGTACATCTCAAAGACTTTATCTCTCTAAAACATTTAACAATTCTGGAGATGTCCTTCTAACTTTAATTTTTTTTTTTTTTTTTTACCAAGCATTATCATTTGATCTATACGTTATATTCGATCAAACTTTATTTTGTATCTTAAATATAGTTTTGTCTAAAGTTATTTGTCTAAAAGAAAAAGGGTTACGTTTTTCTAACAAATTTTTTTTTCAATATCTTAAATCTGATACATGCTGCTTTAAAATCTTAACGTAAAGAGTGGGGGGAAAAACAACCTCCTTTCCTATCCCTGAACTATACAAGAAAAAAAAAACTCTGAACAAATGTGTTGAAGGTTGTTGCCATGATGAAGATGTTTATCTCTGCTATTATCTGCCATGCCCATAAGCTCCCTGCTGCGTCACCCAGTTGCTATAGCATGAATATATCTGGAGAATGCATTTCATGCATAGACCGGGTCACGGTGACCGCAATCGTCGTAGCAGATTGCATTCAGCATATTACATGTTCAAAAAAAAAAAAAAAAAAAACAGAAATAAGATTGACGATGAGATTTAAACATTCAAGAAAATTAAATTAATAAAGCAAGAAACAAAAAATCTTTGATCACAATTTACACAATACGAATATGTTTCGCTGAATTGTTTTTCTTTGAAAAAAAAAGTAAAACACCAAGAATGCGATCATAGCCTGCTCTTTGCGTGAACACCAAGAATGCGATCATAGCCTGCTCTTTGCGTGAACACCAAGAATGCGATCATAGCCTGCTCTTTGCGTGAACACCAAGAATGCGATCATAGCCTGCTCTTTGCGTGAACACCAAGAATGCGATCATAGCCTGCTCTTTGCGTGAACACCAAGAATGCGATCATAGCCTGCTCTTTGCGTGAACACCAAGAATGCGATCATAGCCTGCTCTTTGCGTGAACACCAAGAATGCGATCATAGCCTGCTCTTTTTTTTCGTGAACGCCTGTCTGTCTGTGCCTCTTCCTGTTATCGGTTGATAGATACATGAAATATATCAACATTAGAAACACATAACTTGAGGTAGAGTCTGTGCGTGTTCCTTTTCTTGAGTTTACTCGTTGTTTTTCTTCCTCGTACGATTCTCGTTCTCTAACGTGATCTGAGCTCTTTCTGCTTGTTTCTCTCATCTCATCCTTTGTTATGCTTTCGTTCTCCTCTCTCTCTCTCTCTCTCTTTAGCGTCTCTTTCTATGCTTTCTTTCTCTCTATCATTCTTTCTCCCTCCTCATCTCTGTCTGTCTGTCTGTCTGTCTGTCTGTCTTTCTCTTGCTTTCACTTCTGCTCTTTTCAGCCAGTTAGGATTTATCGATTTTTTTTAAACCTAAATAAAAAATTTTACCATAAAAAAATTAGTTCTTGTTCATTAGATATTTTATAAAATGGAGGGGAAACTCGGTGAAACCATAAATCGCATGCTTTTTTTGTGTATCCGGTGCACAAAATACGAAACTATTGATGAACCATACTTAAAAAAAAACAACATATGATAATGTGTGTATACTTGTTGTAAGTACTGTAAAATTACATTAAAAATTAACATGCAAACAAAGAGCAAATCATTGGGTACGAAAACTATCAATGGCGGCTAAACGGAATAATGTTCATAATGTAAACTCTAACAGACATATTGAGAGTATTGACTAACTCTATACTAATGCAAGCACATTGACTGTATTGAAATAAGTTATCTTGCAAAAAAGAAATGTCTAAAATAGTCATGCTTCAAACATGAGCTTTATTTTTTGTTCGTTTGCATTTTGTTTATGAGTACGCACGTGCTCTCTCGTGCATGTATGACACTGAACGTTTGCTTATGTTCCAGAACAGCTCATTAATTTGTGCACTCACTTTCAACTTGGAACGTTTATCCTAAAAGTCACACAAACGAGTTGTTTCCCCCCATTGAACTCGTCTTCTCCGGCATCTCGTTTAAACCTATCAGTTCAACAAGCGGGGGGGGGGGGGGGGGGTATTACAAATCTTATATCAACTCACTCCCTCTGTCTGGTAGAAAGTGTTATTTCTCCCACACCCATTCTCGGATCAAGCTGAAACTTCGCACAATTATTCATTGATATAGACAAGTTATGAATCAATTTAAAAAAAAGTAACCAATTAGACAATTTATTAATGGTAATTAATTAATTCATTCATTATTTTGTTTAATAGCAACAAGTGAAACTAATACTAATCTATTCACAGATATGGCTAAATTTGTTGGGTTTAGTCCCCTTGAATAATTGTTAACGCTATTTCTCCCTCGCGAATTCTCCGATCAAGTTGTGATTTAACAATTATTTATTGTACCTAACAAAACATGAATCAATAAACAAAAAAACTCAATTATTTAAGTAAATATTGGTAATTAATTATTTTGTTTGATATCAAATAAGGGAAATAACTTGTACATTATTGGTAGATAAAGTTTAAAGGATGGAGTTTTTGCACTATAGATAAGCTTTGATTTTTTTTTAAATGATGTTTTTTATATTTTGCTTATTCGTTTTAGAAAACAAAACAAACATTTAAAAAAATCCAAACATAATAATTCATATGTTTGGATTTAATTTTTTTTTAAATTTTATGTTTGAACTTTTGTTATTGATTTCTGCTGTTTTATTCTACCAGGGGAAGAGTTGACGATATGCCCTCGCACGGAAACATGCTGCACTCGCGATATGGAGGATAAATTGACGTCACTGAGCCGGAAGGAATACGTCAGGCAGCTCGAGGAATCTTTCAAATTGTTAAAAACCACGTTTGCTTCTAGGACTAAGAAATTTGATGGTAAGTCTCTCATGGTGAGAACCACACAACAACACACACACTTTTTAAAGAAATTTGATGGTAAGTCTCTCAAGTGAGAACCACACACACACTAACACACTTTTTTAAAAAAAAAATTGGGCAGGGGTGTATACACGTGCTCACGTCTGTGTGACGGCTCTTTTTTGAGTTCGGTGTGTTTGTGTAGCCTCTAACAATTTCACTGCCAAACATCTTCCCTAACTAGTATTAATAAAGTTCCCTTTCAGACCTTGTGGTCTATAGGGTAGATGATGTAAAGGTCATCTATTTCCGAGGCCTACGGTTTACGAGGGTGTCATGTGGCCAGCACAACGACCAACCTTCTTTACTTTTCCCCAACTAATGTCAGATACCCATTAGAGCTGGGTGGACTCAGAAGCGCCCAAAGATCCCGAAATTAAAAATCCCAGTCTTCACCAGGATTCGAACTCGGGGGCCCTGGTTCAGAAGCCAAGCGCTTTTCCGCTAAGCCATCGCGCCTCCTTCCCTTCCCTAATTAGTCCGTCAACGCATGTCTTAACTGAATAGTTTATACAATTAAAAAACTGACTACATTTCACGTCTGAGTGACTTTAAAAAGTAACAAAAAAAAAAAAAAACTCTTTTTTTTTATTATTATTGCGGGCTGGTTTGAATGGGCAGAAGCCGTTAATGCCTAGATGTACATTAAAAATGGATGCTAACGGAATGGAGGTGAGCGCTCTGTGGAAACAGCACGCACACTTTTAGAGGCCCTGCACATAAGGAGACTTAAGTTGGGCTTTGATTCACTTCTAATGAAGCAATGGGCCATCATACTGATAGGCACACTCACACTGATGGAATACAAACTCTAACAAACAACTACACTGACACTGATGTAATACAAACTAACAAACAACTACAGACACACTGATGTAATACAAACTCTAACAAACTACAGACACACTGATTGCTCATCAGCTTTCATCCATAGTTTCTTCCCTCCTCCTAACCACCCCTCTCCCATCGTAAGCGTTATTTTTATAATAAATTTTCTATTTTCATTCTGCTTATGTTTCCAGCTTGTCGTCATTCCTGTTGTCACGTTTGTGGCATGGTTTCTATTTGTCACGTTGTAGTGGTACCATATCTTGTGGCCTGTACATTTGCTTGTCCGTTTTCGGGATAGATTACAGAAACACAATTCTAAATTGAACACTACATGACATGAATTGATTAAAACTTGATTTGTAGAGAGAACATGCTCAATAATATATCTGAAAATAATTACACATTATTTAACAATTGAATCGATAGATCCACACTGAGAATATTGAAATAAAGCGCAAATGAACAGCTGACTCGAACTGTTTATTCCCTCCCTTTTATATACTGTTTTCTTTTATCTTTTTAATGATATTCGAGCGTTAAAGAAGCAGATCTGATTTTTTAAAGCTATTTTTAGCCACTTCAGGAAAAACTACCAAGTTACGGGATGGTAATGTCAGAGAACTTCTGTTGCTATTAGGACACCAGCCTTTATAAAAATCTATCGCCATTTGTTTTGTGAAGTACACTACTCTACATTTTTAGCAAGGTCGAATTGACTACATTGCAAGGTTGTGCATCCTTAGAGTGCTTAACCCTTAAAGGGGCCTTCACTATTCGGATATATAAAAGGTTAAATACAATATGCATATTAAATATAAAAAAAATAATGGAAATGAGATTAAATTCACAAGTACTGTATTGTTACTTCACAAATAGTATATTCTTTTAGATTTATTCTTATTTAAAGTGCATTTATATTGAAGTTTGAAGAGTGCTCGAAAATCCCGCCCAGTTCCTCCACCTACTGAAATCCGGAACTGATTTCTATACCTGACACAACCCCCCACCCTCAGGGCTCCCAACAGACACCCTCACCCCTCTTCCTTTTTTCTTCCTTGCTCCTCCTTTAATGGTATGAAAAGTCAACCGAAAGGAAACAGCAACATACAAAGAAAAAGAAAAGTGTACAAGACGTATAATACACTTCAGGCAACGAGTCCAGCCGTGTTGAGCTCTTAAATGTCCCTTTAGAACAAAATGGACTCGGCCCACCGGAGATCGTACACGTCTCGTCCTGTCTGTCTGCTAACTCGTTAACCCAAGGACTCAAGCCCAATGTCTCTCAACGTCACCAAGGTCAATGTCTCTCAACGTCACACTCCTAATCTTTTGTGGCCCCTCTTCTGTAGGTTATATCTACATGTTATTGCACCTGTATGCCTGAACCTTTAAAAAAAAAAGAAAGAAAAAAAACAACTTAAAAGACTGTTAGAGATTCCACACATGTTTTGTTTAAATCCAAACTTGCCAGCAGTTGTAAGCAGTGGCGTCACTAGGGTGGGTGTCACCCGGTGTAGTAAGTTCAGGGTGTCACCCCCCTCAGCTTTCCCCTTAAATTTTCCCATTAGAAAATATCGTTGTTTAGTTTTTTTTTTCACCATACACTGACCAAATGACCTACATTCGTTCAAAGTTAATTCTATTTTAAAATTTCTTTGTTTCCGACATGTTGTTATTAGTTGTTACATAGATTAAAGTAAAATGTCATTTTTTTTTTGTTTTTGTTTTAAATTAGTAGCAGATTTCACATTAACTGAACATGCTTTCCTTAGTAGCCTTTAAAGAACTCAGTTAAACATTGGAGTGCAATTTTTGTACCGAATATATTAATGGGTTCACATTTTTTATAATCATTATTACTATTAATATTATTAATCTTAATATTTAAAATCGTAGTTATAAATAACTTTAAAGTCAAAATCTTTTGCGATTTCGTTTTCCATGGACAGAATGACCTGCTTTGAAATTCTTGTCTAAAAAAAAATGTCTTAATTAGTTTCAGTTTTGAAAAGCTTCTTTTACGTGACACCACGTAGACATGTATTTGGCAAGAAGCTGTTGAAGGCCTTTTAATTAAATAGTCGTTATTAATTAATTTTGTTTTTCCTGTTGTTTTTTTTCGAAAAAAAGGAAATAAATCTTACAGTACTAAGAGATCTCTTTAAATGTTGAGTTGTTCCCATTATATTATCTCTCTATTTTTTTTTTTTCATATTAAGCTTGTTCTTTTTTCGGCTTGCTTGTTCAACTACTCCCTAATTCTATTATGGTTGTCTCTTAAGTCGCCCCATTTTTTTTTGGTCTTCACAAAATGTTAAAAATATTTTGTTTCTTCTTTAGAACGATACTCTTTGTTTTACTTGTACCATTCACGCTAAAGATCTACTTTTGTTCCTAGTACATTTTTTTTTTGTTCAAAACAACCTAATAGTATTCTATTGAAAGACTGAATACAAGCTGTCTTTTATTTTAGGAGGCTAACAACGAGAACTGTAATCTGATTTATTGATCTGAGTGTGACGTGTAGGTTTTGATTAAGTACTACTCTCGTGTGATGAGATAGTCCCACAGACATTGATAGTGGTGATTACCCTGTACATATTCACGTGCCATCGGTAATGGGATCTCTGCCTTATGGAATGATCTTCTCTCCTAAGTCGTACATTATTGGCTTGGATATGCGTTTGAATGCGTGTGTGCGCGTGCGTGTATGTCTATGCAGATCTATATATATATATATATAATGAGGTGGTTTAAAAACGATATTGTCTCCCTTTACCACGTTATCCCGTTTATTCTTTGAGTGGAAGTTACAGTTTGAACAATGAATGGTTTCCAAGTCAATAGCTCCCTCCAATGTAGCTGTAGTGGTAGAGGCTGAAGACATTTTAATCCATGTTCACAGTGGCGTAGCTAGGGTGGGGGAAGGAGGGGGGGGAGAATTAGAAAATGAGTGTTTTTACATTAAAAGTTAAATATTACGCAAAAATACAGGGCCGCCAAAGAGGTCAAGCCCCCCCCCCCAGGGCCCCCAAACGATGGAAAATTCCTAGCTACACTCCTGCATGTTCATTTATTCATTGATTGAGCCTTATGCATTTTGTTTTAAAAACTATGCATAGGATTGAAACGAGAAACAAATCCTTACAAAAAATAGTGCCATCTAATACAATTCTGAAGGAGTTCAATAGTTACTCACACACACACACACACGCGTTGGTTGCTCATTACTTGACCTAGTTATGCCAGTTATCTTGACCTACTTTAATCATTATATAAGAAGAGCTTGAGTTAAAGTAAAGTAGGTCACATGAACTAGTGCCGAGATGCACACAAGGCATTAATAGGTCTTATCATACCAAATATACGCATGCACCCCCCCCCCCCCCCCCAAAAAAAAAACAACAAAAAAAACCTTCTCAATGACTCCAACCTAACATGTTTCATTTCCTCCACCTCCATACACCTTTTTTTTTTCAACTTCCTCCTCTTGTTCTCCATCTTCCCTCATTCTCTTTTTCTTCTCCATTTTTTTATATTCCCCTATCTGTCGCGTCTACTCGCACATAGTGGCAACCCATTGTGAAATTACACTGTTCCCCGTAGGATTATGTCACTGGTTATTACATTAAGTGTATTATGGCGCTATGTCTGGGCGACACTCCAGAAAGATTTGGGTGGAAGAAGGACAACGGCTGAAGATGCAAGGAGCTATCTCTCGCACCTTTTTTTTGTCCACCCCCCCCCCCTTTTTCCGCCCTCATTCTATCCTCCCATTTTATGGTGTGTTTGAAGATATTTGAAATCTGAGTGCGCAATTTAAAGATACGAGTGTATCGCGACTATCAAGTATCACTTTTTCCCCCCTGAGGTTACGTAGATGTGTTTCAGGGCGAGGTTGGGGTAGGGCGGGGGTGAAAAAAATATACTTTTAGCAGTCAGCGTTTCCCAGATTACGACCATCACCCCCCTTCAGAGTATTGCTAAGACGATTCTAATCTAAAAGAAATATCCACTCGTGCACTATATTCTGGGGAGCAGTGCTTCTTTTTTTTTGAATGGGACGATAGCAGCGCGAGGGCTGGAGAAGAAACATTTATTAAGACGTACAAGTTATTATTATATCCTGGACTGGCGAGGCACAGCTGCCCCCCCCCTCTTCACCTCTGTTTTTTCCCTCCACTAACCTATATAGATCTAGGAGAATCTCGGTTCAGTTTAAAGATATCTTTTTAGATTTTCCGTAATTTAATAAAACCAGCAATAATTTTTTTAACGTAAGGATTTTTTTTGTTCTTTTCTTTTCATCACAATGTAAACAAAGTCAATAAAAATTTACTTGTTGATCGTTTGTATCTGCCCTTTTTTTTTTTTTAAAGCGGTGGTCGGTCAAAAGTCTTGTTATGATATAACGATTGGATATTATGTACAAGATAGGAATGCGTTGTTATTTTTACAATTGTTTTTCTCATCCGTGACTTTTTTTTAGCCTCAAAAAAATATTAATCATACAAGTCTGTAAACATCAATATAACTAAATGGCCTACTTCTCCCACACCATCACGCATACAGACATGCGCATTCTTTCTTTCTCTTTTTGTCATAAGTCCAAATCGGTGTTTGACTCCTACCCCCCCCCCCCCCCCCCCGGTCCCCCTTTTTTGTTTATTTTGGATATCTTCCACCTAAGTAAGGGCGGAAAAGGCAATCGAGCTTTTTATTTAGACGGGGCGTAGAAGTGCGGGGGGGGGGGGGGGGGGGCTAGAGAATGAAACGAGGTTAAACAAAAAGATTTATGGCCCACTCTTCACCGTCTGATACATACTTCAGGTCAGATACGCTAGTGACCCCCGGTGACCTCCTCTCGCACGGCTCCGTGACCTTAGTTGCTCTGACAGCCTATATCCGGCACTCTTTCTCTCCTCTTTTATTTCCCTTCTCTTAGCTCTTCTGTGTTAATTTATTTCCATTCTTTCAATATAGTATAGGCTGCATTGGGAATCGATTGGAGAAGTCTAGCAATTAAAATTCGAATCTTTTTGGGGCATAATGGAAGGAGTTAGACCGAGACCGATCGCCATAATAGGCCTGTACACTGACCTGTGACGTGGCAACGAGCTATTTGTCTCCACTGATCACATGCTGCCACGCCACATGTCAGTGTTCTGGCCTTCTATGACGATTGGTCTCGAAAAAGTCTCGGAAATGTGTTCACCAAAATTGCTCCTGGCTAGAACACCCAGTTCTTTCTTAATGCGCGAGACTTTGGACTGTGGTACAATAAAAAAAAAGATTTAACCCTGACGTTCAGGTATGGGTCCAGGTGGTAAATGAGGGGGTGGGGGTAGGGTGTACCTGGTACGTAACACTTGTGAATGACTGGCCCCAGCGCTCACGTTGTGCAAGTGATAACTGCTTGGTTTATTATCGGGGCATTCCACTTGTATCTCCCCGAGACAAGGAATGTTTGACTCAACACATCTGGAGCCGGCTTTCGAGGGGTCAAAATATTTGGCCTTCTGTGCTCGCTTTGCCGCTTTATTGTTGGCGTATTAATTCCACTCCTCGCCACAGTATTGTTCAACTCAATTCTGCTTACTGGCATAGACTTTTCTAAACAACTAATTAATTATCAGCACACTTGTATAAGAGCAGTTTGTTTGTTTTTAAATCTTTTTATTATTATTTTTAGTTTTCTTAGCATAGTCATGTAAGCCTGAGTCAAACAACAATCTCAAATTTTAAGATCCAGTTATTTGCTAATAACCTCGAAGCATGTCGTTGCACGTCAAACCCATATTGAAATGCCTCAAATCTACAGTGTATGGCTTCATTTTAGTGCAAGTAGCTTAATTAAGACTTTTAAAAAAAAAAAAAAGAACTGCAAGTATTAGCTTTTGCGTTCGTAATTGGTGCCAATTAAAGGTAGAAAACTGTTTGAAACAATTGGTACATTTAGTTGAAGCAGACTGTAACAGTGCTATTGTGTCTGCTGGTTTGTCTATTATAGACCTCATGAAATGTCAACAGGCCACTCCCTGTTTCTTAGGTTCATTTTGGGTTGACGAGAACGCTCCAGATGAAAGCCAAGTCTGTAATTACTTACTCTAGGTCGTAGGAAAGAAATATAGGAAACAAACCCTACATAATGACACACGCTATTGACCCCATTTCCCTCGTCGTTCTTTCGTATTCTGGAGCCACAATCCTTCTACGAGCCTTGACAACACATTGTTCTGTTTTTGTGATGACCTGAAGACGATAAGTATGACCCTCCCCCCACACCTTTTTTTTTTGCTTTCCTTTTGTTTTAATGCTTTAGATCAGTGATGCCCAAAGTACGGCCCGCGGGCCAGATCCGGCCCGTGACGAGGATCCATCCGGCCCGCCAAAACGTCGGTACAAAGTGTAGAAAATCTCCCCACCCCTTTAAAAAATATTAAGGTTGAAAAATGTATCTTTATCTACCAGAACCATAGAACGGATCTTTTTTGTGGAACATGGTAATAAGCCAACAAACTTTTTTTTATAAAGAAAGTCTGGCTGTTTCAATAAACAACATATAGTAACAGTATTAAAAACAATTATGACGTGGAGGATATGAGAATATTGACCAAAAAGAGACAAGAACAAGAATTAATGGCTAGGATCACTTCTAAGTTGCTCACAATTCAAATAGAGAACTAAAGCCATTTCCAGACACGTAGATCTAGAAAAAAATAGATTAAGAATAAACTTCAAATATACCAAATTATTAATTTAATTACTAGATCCACGGGTTTTTAATGAAATAGTTTCAGGTCAATTTCAAGTTGTTGTTTTTTAACCTTTTTTGGTCATGTGGCCCGCGACACGAGTGTCGGAAATTAAAATGGCCCGCATGTTGAATTAGGTTGGGTTTAGATTATAGTTTGACCCTTTACCCAACGTCAAATAATTGGGTTCGAAACTAAAAGTCCTATAGCTACTTAAAGTACAAACGTTTCTTTGTCCTTGTCTTGTTAAGATCTCGCCTAGAGAAAACAATAGAAGGACATTGCCTCACACAAGTTTTCTTTAGGAACTCTTTAGTCTGGAATTTTAAGAAAGAGGCTCAGCGTTATGAGTAGTCATAACCATGTTAAACAAATACTTTCGGCAAAATGTTAGACTTACTACGATCTGAGTTTCGTGGGTCTCCTAACTGAACACATGTACATGTTAGAGTAACTACGATCTGAGTTTCGTGGGTCTCCTAACTGAACACATGTACATGTTAGAGTAACTACGATCTGAGTTTCGTGGGTCTCCTAACTGAACACATGTACATGTTAGAGTAACTACGATCTGAGTTTCGTGGGTCTCCTAACTGAACACATGTACATGTTAGAGTAACTACGATCTGAGTTTCGTGGGTCTCCTAACTGAACACATGTACATGTTAGAGTAACTACGATCTGAGTTTCGTGGGTCTCCTAACTGAACACATGTAAATGACGAACATATCTGACTGAGTTTAACAAAAACAAACATAATAAACTTAACTTAGTATATAAGTAAAACCAATATTGAAGTGTAGTATCAAACTTGTGAAACACTCGCCCAATGTTTCCCAGAATGACATCCATGGTTTGTTTGTCTGTTGATCTTGAATTTTGTTTTTGGCTCATTCACAACCTTTATAACTTGGACTGGACATGTTGAGTAAAGTGAATAGTTCTTTTTTTTTTTTTTTCACCTGGCCAAGGTAAGAAACCTCTCCATGATTGTAGTGAATTTGATTCAAGGTAGATAAAGGGCAAGTTGTGTAAGTATCTGAGAATCTTCTTGGCGACATTTCTTTTGAGTTTTGTGTTACGTTATAATCTATCTATCTATCTATCTATCTATCTATCTATCTATCTATCTATCTATCTATCTATCTATCTATCTATCTATCTATCTATCTATCTATCTATCTATCTATCTATCTATCTGTCTGTCTGTCTGTCTGTCTGTCTGTCTGTCTGTCTGTCTGTCTATCTATCTATCTATCTCTATCTATCTATCTATCTATCTATCTATCTATCTATCTATCTCTATTTATCTATCTGTCTGTCTGTCTGTCTCTCTCTCTATACACACACACACACACATACATATACATACATATATATATCCAATATATATTTCTATATCCTCTTTCTCTTTTCGTCTCTCTATCTCCACACTCTCTCCTTTCTTGTTCTCTTCCTACTCCAAATGAAGATCAATCTTCCATGTTGGGTTCACCTACCTCACGTGCCTGTCAAGGGAGGTCCTCCAGTAGAAAACAGGCTTGTCGGAAAAATTTGTACAACAGAAACCGGATGTGCGTTGTACGCTGAGTGTATTAGCTGCCTTCCTCGCCCCCTCGCACACCCGGACTTTTAACTACCCGTAAGAAACGTTACCTCGATTCTGTAACTGAGTGCTAGCAGATCTAGTTCGATCTGGAACAAACTGCCGTACCGTAAAACTGCGATTTGTATGCTAAAGCGCAAACTTGAATTTAAATGTTTATAAAAAAAATTATCAAAATTGTAAAATTTTTTGTAACACGATTAAAATGTAGTGATTAATATGCTAGTAGTAGTTGTTTGATTATTAATCATTATTACAGTAATAATTAGGCCACTAAAAATGACTAACAGTCAAATCCATGTGTCCTGAGTTAGAAAGTTTGGTTTGAATAAGTGTTGCAGTACACCGAGATTTGCCCTCTGGTTGATCGATGTTCCTTGTATATCAAATAAGTGTCAACTGACATATTGACTTAAGAATGAAAAAAATAAACGGGTTGAAAATTTCATATTAATAACAGCAAACATGTTTACATTTACTGTAAAGTGATTTCACGAGTTAAAAACTAGACAAGACAAGACCAATAGCGAGAGATTTTTATGTTCTAGGATTGAAGAGTTAATGGAACAATGAAATAACAAATAAATAAATCCAAATTGCTTGAATGAGATTATCGATCGGTAACCTATAGTGCCATTCGGCAACACCCTGGTCAATTTCAACTAACCCTCCCCTTTCATGGCCGAGTCAGTCAAAGTCGGACTACTCAAAAGGTTCCGGAGGCAATGAGCAGCAGGTTCGAGGTCAGAGGGACTCACGTCTGCCTTCTAGTTGCGAGGAAGAGTAAGAATTTGGTGTGACGTTCTATGGACTTGTAACTATTAATATTCGATCACTTTGTCTTGTTTCATATGTGGCTTTATATGAACGATTGTCATAGAGGCTATTCATTAACGTATCCAAGTCATTGACTTTCATCTTCATTGGTTACACATTGGTGTAGACTACACATTAACATCAAGACTTGGCTATACATACAGTCAACAAGCCCACTTAAACATGTCTCGGAGAAAGGTTATAGACACCTTATACCCTGTCAACAAGCCCACTTAAACATGCCTCGGAGAAAGGTTATAGACACCTTATACCCTGTCAACAAGCCCACTTAAACATGTCTCGGAGAAAGGTTATAGACACTTTATACCCTGTCAACAAGCCCACTTAAACATGCCTCGGAGAAAGGTTATAGACACCTTATACCCTGTCAACAAGCCCACTTAAACATGTCTCGGAGAAAGGTTATAGACACCTTATACCCTGTCAACAAGCCCACTTAAACATGCGTCGGAGAAAGGTTATAGACATCTTATACCCTGTCAACAAGCCCACTTAAACAAGCGTCGGAGAAAGGTTATAGACACCTTATACCCAGTCAACAAGCCCACTCAAAAAAGCCTCCAGAGGAAGGTTATAGAAACCTTATGCCCAGTCAACAAGCCCACTTAAACAAGCCTCAGGTCAAGGTTACAGACACATTATACACAGAAAACAAGCCAACATCTTACAAGTGTCTGAATATCTAAAAACACTGCTGAGTGCGGGGTAGTAGCACCTTCTCATTCCTTGTCATGTAACACTCAAAAAGCATTCTGAAGCAGAAATCTCTCCCCCCCCCCCCCCCCCCCCCCCACTTTTTTTTTGGATCCCCCTACGATGTTGGACTCGTCTGGAAGCATCGTGCAGATGTTGAACTGTACTCACAAATAGTAATTCTGGGAAAAATTAGCTGAGCTCTTCGACAACTGGAAGCTGTCAGCAGACTCGGAATGGTGAATTTAATTTTTTTATAATGGGGTCAGTTCGTATGGGCGAAATTTTCTGAATGTAATAGACCAGGTTTGAACATCCCCATGGTGCTCTGCAAAGGGCCTGGTCAGAGGGCCTTTTTATTTTATTGGAGCTTAGACTGTTAGTTATTATATAAAAAAAAAAGATCTTGACGCATGCTAATAAATGATTTATTGATTGTTAACATGACGGTTGTTTAGTTAATCTCTAAAAAGATTCATTTCATAATATGTTACCACATTTTACTAATCATATGATAGAGACAATTGGATTGTGATTGTGTTTTTAAGTAATGCTTATTTGATTAAGAAACATCCGAGTCAGTGAACACAAATACAAAAAAGATTTTTATAAATGCCTTTAGATAATGTCAAAGAGCACGTCAATCGACCGACCCCTTTCCCTGCCCGACCTAAGTAGACAACGACATCATCTGCAACAGATGTCAAAACTATGTAGGTCACAGCTCTCGGTCTTCAAAGCCTCGTCAAGTCCTCGTTTCTTTATCTTTTGACTGGAAAGCAGTACCTCGCCCCTTAATATTATGGTTATAAAAATGAAAATTTTCTCTTAAGAGATCTAGCGCTTCATGGAACAGATGGAACTATTATGATGTTGTTTTTGTGTGTTTGTTATTGGACAAAATTCAACAGGAGTGCCTTGTCAGGCAGTAAGCAGCATGGCTGTGTGAGAAAGTCGCCCAATAGCTCCCTCCCACATCATTCTATGGACGGGCTTAGAACTTGAGACTTTTATTTTTAAGTAAATAAAAAAAAAGTAACTGGTAAATCGTATTGAAATAATAATTTTAGATAACGTATGATTCAAAACGTAGTAAAGTAAAGTCCCTGTTTCAGATCTCGAGAAAACATGTTTCCTTGGCCCACGGTCAACGAGGGTGTCGTATGGTCCGACTAATATCAGGTACCCATTAGAGCTGGGGGGTTGGGACTCAAAGGCGCCCAAAGATCCCCAAATTAAAAATCCCAATTTTTAACAAGGATTCGAACCCGGAACATCCGATTCAGAAGCCAAGCGCTTTACCGCTCCGCCACAGCGCCTCCGATTTAAAAAAAACATGTTTAGTAAAACATCATCTACAACTAAACTCTCTATGTGTGCACCTAGTTATCTTTCCCTTCCCTGTCTCAGCTGCCTTTGAAAGCGTCTGCACAAATCGCTATCGACATGTCTTGCAAGAGACCACCCACAGGTCCCTCCTCGCGAGAATGTAAATCCTGACTCTCGTACATGTCTCGTCGTCTGCTACTGGTCTCTTCCTGTGGGACGACGACATTGATGATGGAGGCCGCGGGAAACACATCCGGCCAGTCGTGTGCTGGCTAAAAGTTCATCGATGACACCTTTGACCTTGGTCTCTGACCTTGATTTTTCTAAACATGATTAAAGTCATGAGACTCACGTGACCCCCATCCTCCCCTATTTCTCTTAGACCTAGTTCTACAAGTTTTTACTTCTCTTGGCTCAAGTATTTGTTTAACGAGCTCTAAGACGAGTGGTAAATTGAAGGATGTATCAGGTTAGAATAGGCACTGAAAATATAAACAAAATATAAATTACAAAGTATCTTAAGTACCTTAAAAGCCCATGCCATTTTGGCTCGACTTACTTAATCGATAGATAACATTATAACGTATTACCCCCCCCCCCCCCCATTTTTTTTTTTAAAAATATTCTAAGCCCAGCACCATCTCTTCCACGCTCCATTCTTGATCCTAAAGTAATCTTCGTTGTCAGTACTAATTCTAGACTCTATACTCTAGGTGCAAACGTTTCGTGACCTGAATTATTGCGTTTGATTGTTTAGTCAACCTTCTTCTCCTGTAACCCCTCGGTCTCAGCTCTCGTGACGGCACATGTTACTGTGGTGTCCCAACGATGGTCCCAACGTGTGCTCGCATGACCGCGCCTGTTGCAAGTCGTACTGTTACTAAGGAAACTCAAATGGAGGAATAGAATGGGACGCTACTCTCATTGGAATTTTTCTTGCATATCTATGATTATTGTGTTGGGTCACTGTTTCACATAAGGGACGTAATGTGATTTTGTGCTGACTAAAACAGTGTGTGTTCCTTCGGCAGCCCCAAACCCTACCACCTTCTACCGAACATGCCTATCACACTAAAGTGTTCGTCTATATACGTCACGATGTTCACTTTAAAGTAATTATTTTCTCCATGATTAAAAACTCACTTTTTTTTCTTCAGTCCATCCTTTCACTATCTCGATGTGTCTAAAAATGTTCATACTCTCACCCCACCCTCTCTCATTCCCTAGTACCTCCTCCCAACCCAAAACTTTCTCTTACTCCAGCTCTCTCTTTCTACCTGCTCCAACGCAACAGTCATGTCTTAATAGATATGAAGGAAAACTCAACTGACGTTTCGCATAAATCTGAACTAATTGATGGGCCTGGCCTAACGCTGTAATGCTCACTCTTGCCCTCCCTCTCTCTCACACCCCCCTTTCTTTTCCCCAAACCTCGTCTCGGCTCGTATTTATAAACAGCAGCACGTCTTGTCTAAACCCTCGTTCATTTCTCGTGTTGTCAAGGACACCTTTTTGGCGAGAGGCAAGGCAAAGTTTGGCCTCCGATCGCAGAGATGACGTCAGTTATCGTGGGCCAGATAAAGTCTGGAACCAAAGAGGCAGCAAGAGTTCATTTATTACATGTTTACTGCTCGCGTAGACGCCCGTCCATGTCTGATTGAAATAGAGGGCAGAACGAAGGAACGTAGTGGAGATCTAAATACCTGGAGGCCTGATGCTTGAAACAATAGCAAGAGAATATATGGGCTTGATTTTCTTGCTTTTTGTTTTATATGATTGGACAGCTTGTATTTACAGGGCAACTTGTCTCAAATTTAATAGTTTGAGTGTATTTACCTGTCCGAAACAAATTAGTGGTCAGTCATTACATTAAAGGCACCCAGAATCTCCATCACTCCGCTCGAATAATTACCTTCGGCTCTTATGTTTAATATTTTGTTTGAATATTGTTTATTTGCTTGGTTCTTGCTTTTTGTTTAGTTTTACAGATTTGGGAGGCAGGGGATGGAAGCGGGCAGGGTTCGAACGACTAACATGAATTAAAAAAATGTCAGCATTTTTCATTCAACCCAACAAGATCTGATCTTATGAAGCCCGTTACTTTGCCAAATGATAGTGTTAGAGAAGGTCTCCTCCGTACGTGGCCTCCTCGACACCTCCCAGTCAAGTCAAAGAAACTCGTATCTCGCATATTTTCGCCTTATGTTTCTTTGTTTTTCTTCTATTATTTTCCCTCGCTTGTATCTCGTTTTTTTTGTCGAGGCATTGAATTTAGGATATGAATTTTTCTCCAGAATTTGATCTGTGTTTATGTTCTGGCGAGTAACGGGGACAACTGGAGCCTGTGACGAGGGTACACGAGAGTAGTTTTTTGTTTTTGTTGCTGCGGGGCACAGAAAGAAAAAAAGATAAGCATGGGAAGGGTGATGAGAAGCTGGCGTAAATAAGGGCAGTGGGGGGTGCTAAAAAGCCAGCTTCGACATTGTATGAAGTCGGTTAGATTTACATGTTTTGAAAAGCCTGGGCAAATGTAATAACCTATGGTGAAGTGGTGTGTGTTAAGCTCTGCACTATCGTCGTTCTCGTGCACATCTTTGCATTGTTTTCAACAGAAAAGATTGAAAGGATGGTCTAGATATCTACACAGGTCATAACTTCCACCTCATTGTGCCCTCGGTTAGCCTCGGAGAACGTGACGTTTGAAACTTTCAATCATTTTTTGCAATGAATGGAGCATGAACCAATAGGACAAGTATGATTTTTTTCAACGTCTTTCAAGTGTACAATTGGATTTAGGCGAGACCAATCGCCATACAAGGCCTGGACACTGACATGAAACGTCGCAACATGTGCACAGTGCAGACTAATACCTCGCTACCACGTCATAGGTCTGTTTGGCATGGCAACAAGCTATTGGTCTCCTCTGCCCACAGGTTGCGACGTAGCAGGTCAGTGTTGAGGCATTATACGACGATCAGTGTTGAGGCCTTGTCTCGATTTAGGTCACTTATGAGATTTGTACTTTTCATCCTAAAAACAGTAATCGAGATGCCCGTCAAATATTTCCACAGTATTTTCAATGCTGGACATTTTACCTCAACATACTTCTGTATTGACAAAATGTGTATGTATTGAATATGCCTGACACCAGGCTCTGGTCTAAATAGAGAATTGAATCGGGGAACTTAATTGACCTTCTGACAAATGTTTCAATACAGACGTAGATGGGTCGTTTACCAAGAACTCGCTTAGATATTCATGCCCTTGCCAGGAGGTTGATAAAAGGGGCGGGAAAAAGTAAAAGACAACATCCAGACAATGTTGAGATATTCAGGAACGGAAGCGGCCCACAGAACTCTCGTGTTTAGCCAACATTGTTTAGAAGATTGATTTTAGACTTAAGTCACTCGTTTGTCTGACGCTACTTTTAACTATAACGCGTTGTCAGTCCGTAAATGAACGTTGAATTACAGACGTTACTGAGGTGTATATTTAAAAAAAAGAAGCCCAAACCTATATATCTGCTCAATCCAAAGAAACAAAAATTTCTGTAAGAAGTAAAGAAATAATAATAATAAAAAAAAGATTCCATGGTCGGCCATTGTTCTTGGTGTGGGCCATTGTCCTTGGTGTGGGCCATTGTCCTTGGTGTGGGCCATTGTCCTTGGTGTGGGCCATTGTTCTTGGTGTGGTTACATAGTTTTAATGTGTCTGGACCTGAGTCTTCAAGTCTGTAGTTTTTTTTTGAAATATTTATGTCTGCCTCGTTCAGGGTTTCTATTGTTTTAGGTAGAGGCCATTTTTTTTCAGAACTATTCCTGTTTCTCACGCTTAGATCTCAGTACGAGGACGGTGTAAGTGCCAAAGTAGTGTGTGTGTGTATGTCTGTGTGTGTGTATGTCTGTGTGTGTGTATGTCTGTGTGTGTGTGTGTATGTCTGTGTGTGTGTGTGCGTGCTGGAACAAATGACGAGGGTTGCAAGGGATCAATTTCAATGAAGTGAAAAAAAAAAAGTCTACTGAATTGGGTGTGTGTGTGTACATACGAGGTAGTGTTTGTCCCTCTTTTAGTGTTGTCCTCCTGTTTCTATCATGTGTCTTTTGGATTATAACCGATCCATTGTCTGTGAATTATTAGTTATCGATTGTGTATTAGAGATCGATAGACAGACAGATTACACAGATATGATTAGACAGACTGATTAGATAGATATGATATATATGATTAGATGGATACGATAGATAAGAGAGAGAGAGAGACAGTGCGTGTTTCTGTAAAAGTAATTCGAGATGTGACCTAATCCAAGTGGATGACACGCAACATTTTTCTGATGAACGCAGTGCAGTGTTAAAGGAACATATTTTTATAGATTTTTTTTTTAATTGTTTGCTCCAAGGCTTTAAAAAAAGTCGTTCATGAATATTTTTTTTTGTATATAGGCTACACTTCAGTACAAAACGCACCGAAGTGCCTGCTGAAAATATTAAAACATTAAGAGACGCTGTGGATGATTTATAATTCGTCATCATCAGCATGTAGTCTATTTCGTTTGATAACAAATCCAACTTCTGACACCAGAATAGTTGTGACAGGACTTTCATTATTTGTATTTTTATGAACCCAACCCATTACAATGTCATCTACATATATGTTGAAATAGATCAATATAAATAGTGCTGGCATTTATACCTTATTATAAATAAAATATTGTATTTCCTCATTGACATATAGATTGGCCCCTATGAATGGACTAATGGAATGTAATACAGTGTTCTCTACCATAGTTGTAGATTGTATATGAATACTTAGAAAACCCAAAATGGACTACTTTCTCTGACTTTTGCCAAAAATTGATGCTACCATCCCATAATTGTCTGCCAATTTCACATCTGAAAATTCCTTAGTCCTGGGAGCTCTTTTAATAAAGCGGGATTTTCAGTTCTTTTATTTACCTTTTAAAAAATATTTCCGAATCAACAATAACAATAAATGTCCCATCAACTGAATGGACAGCCTACAAAAGTTTATGAACGGTCACTCTGAGGCCGTACTGTGCGCCCCAAGACCCCATCCCCTTTCTTTTCACTCCAAGACTAACTCCTGACATCCACGGAATGTGGATTGGAAAAAAGGTTTCGTAGCCCTTGGCAACATTCGACTCAACTGGCCGTACGAGACTTTGGTCACTTTGTTGGAGTTCCTAGTTACAAGCTCCACCCCCCCCCCTTTTTTTTTTCATATTTCCTTTATACTTTATCCCCCCCCCCCCTCCCGTTGTTTCGAGCGCCGCCGATCATTGTATATTGGACTAACAAGGACTGGGTACTAAAACTATCGCTCTCCGCCACTCCGCATCCTCCCTTACCCCCACGGTGGAGTTCACCTTTTAAACCTACGTCAAGGTCTCGCGACCATATTTCCCGGTGGTTACTCGGTGGTCACTTGTGATTGAGGACCTGACTTTTTTTTATCTGGACTACTTAAAAGCTCCTTTACTTTCCTCTTAGCAACCATGAATTGATTTTGAGTCAGTCAAACCACGACCATAGCAACTTTGAGTTAGTCAAACCAAGAGTCGGGTGCTTGCGTGGTGTCCGGCATGGTTGGGCGAAGTAAATAAATTTTATATAAAGAGATACTTTATCGGTTACTTTTTTCTTTTTACTTTTCAAGCGCGTTCACAACTAACCAAAGAAAGTAAACACGTGGGGGAAAGTTGGCTAGGAAAGAGTTCTGTTCTATTTTTAGTTTCAAAAGGAGAGGAACACATCGGCGCACATCTCTAAAAGTAACCTAAAGGGTCACCTTGAAAAGGTCACATTGCAAAAAGTTGAGCCTTTGCTGATTTAGGCCATTACGCTTCTCGTTAAACTGTATGTATGTGATGACCTGGCGGGTTTTCACTTAACGATGTGATGATCTGGAGGAGCTTCACTAAACAATCGGATGACCTGGATGGTTTTCACTAAACAATGTGGTGACATGGAGGGTCTTCACTAAACAATGTAGTGACCTGGAAGGTCTTCACTAAACAATGTAGTGACCTAGAAGGTCTTCACTAAACAATGTAGTGACCTGGAAGGTCTTCACTAAACAATGTAGCGACATGGAAGGTCTTCACTAAACAATGTAGTGACCTGGAAGGTCTTCACTAAACAATGTAGTGACATGGAAGGTCTTCACTAAACAATGTAGTGACCTGGAAGGTCTTCACTAAAAAATATGGTGACCTAGAGGGTCTTCACTGGAGTGAGTGCTCTCATGCTGCTGCACAGTGAGTAATGTTCTGTTGGTATCTCCAAGTAACAATAATTTGGTGAAACTCTATATGCATTCACAGTAGAGCAGCGAGCTGAACGAACAATTCAACGAGAGTGCTTAGTATGTAGCCTTAGCGAGAACGTGGCGAGGGCTAAACTTTCTTCATGGGGGAAGCGAATATAGATATTGTAAGTGTGTCTATGGGGAGAAAAACCCAAGAAAGTTTGGGAGGCTGTCTGTAACAGTTTGGAAATAATTTTGCTTATTTAAGATAACGAAGGGATTATTATCTTTGAGTAATGAGCGAGTGAGCGGGATTACTTGACATGCGAAGCCAAGACGAGTTGAGAAACTTTGAGATTTACTGCCACTTAAAATATTTATGTCCCTGTCTGTCTGGCAAAACTTTTTTTTTATCCCTCTCTTTTCATTGGTTGGCTTATCCATGCGTCTGTTGTTATGTATATCTCGATAACATTCCCGTGAAAACTTGAAATATTCTTGTATATATATATTGGCTTTGTGATTGTTTGTGGATGTGTTTGTTATCAATAACTATTTATTAGTTATGACATTGATTGTTGTTGGAAGTAGACGTTGAGCGTCACACCACATAAATGTTTTGAGATCTGACAAGAGTTACGTTGATGTGGCCTGTCACATTATGTCCTCCAGTGTTTGTTTTTCATTTTGAAGTTATCTCGGATACGACAAGTGCAGTCTTAATGTCACACTGTCAATGCTTTAAGCAGCACCGTGCTATTATAGTTTCTTTGTTGTATTCAGAATCTGAACTCTTTTGATTTTTCGTTGTGGAGGGTTTTTCTGGAATCCCCCCCCCCCTTTACCCTACTCAGGGGGTGTCAAAGGAAACGTGCCCAGTATCAATCCGGGGGAGACGTATCTGTAAGGTGCTAGATCTTTATGGAGGCTAGGGGGTTCTACGTCGTACAGCCCTATTTACTCCCAAAGAAGTAGTACTTTCTGCTTTGCTACCAATTGGAGTTCATTTTCACGGCCCCCTTGGGTCCGATACTCTATATTAAAGGGGGCGGGGCTTAGTAAATATAGGCGAAATTCTCTGTCAAAGATCTTAACCTAGCTATTCCTGTTATTTTCTTCCTGTTCATTGTCCCAACACCCCGATTAACCAAATTTAAAAAACCTAAAGAGTTACGTTGGTATTGGGTGGTTAACAAGTCTTTGTATTTTTACATAGCTTATATCAGTCTGTCTTTGTGGTAAAAAGTTTAAATATGTTTTCTCTCACATTTCCCATTCTCGGATCATAATTAAACTTAGCACAATTATTCATTGAACCTGACAAGACATGAATTAATTTAAAAAAACAGCAACTAACCAATTAGTTAATTTATTGTGGGTATTAATTATTTTGTTTGATATCGAAATAAGGGGAATAAATGATACTTAATGAGAGATGTTGATGTATATATGGATTAAATCCCCTTATAACGATTTGACACACATTTTTCCTCCAGCTTTCCTTTCTCGGAACAAGTTGAAATTTTGCATAATTATTCCCAGTCGATGGCAATAAACGAATCAATTCAAAAATTAGCGAAATAAACATTTAGCACTAATTTATTAATTTTGTTTTCTATAGCAGAAACGGAGCTAGACCCAGTAATTTTCATATAAATGGCAGTAATTAGCTGTTCTTTCCCTTCGATAAGCGTTTTTTTTTTTAAAGTATTTTTTCTTTCTATTGCTTGTTAGAAGTTTCAAATCTAAATCCAGTGAGCCTTTTTGAACTGTGATCGCCCGAGAATTGTAGTTTAGCTGAAAACATCACACAATTCCTCTTTAGGAAATTAAACAAACAATATTTTGTTTAGAATACTTTTTAAAAATCAAAGCTTATATCGAGCTTAGGTGTATTACGAAAATGGAAGATTGCATAATTATCTATTGTTTCCAAAGTCATCTTCCTATTTTTCATGTTTGTGTTCACTAAGACTCAGACGACGAACTATAAAGGGGACTAATTCACCTTATACCACCATTTCAGTCAAGTACAAATTTTTTCCCTTGTTATAGAAACCAAAACATAATAATTAATTACCAATAAATTACCAATAGTTAATTAAGTAATTGTTGAATTATTTTTTATTGATTCTTGTGTTGTCTGGTAAAAGAAATAATTGTGCAAATTGCAGTTTGATCCGAAACTTGGTAAAATAACGTGTGCAAACCTTTTACCAAGCAGACAAACAGAGTGAGTTGATATAAGCCTTTTAAAAAAGAAAAACATTTAGTTCTTAAAGTAGAAATCATGAATAGATTGAACACACACAACAAACATTATGTGTATACAATGAAAACAACACTGACTCATTATTACGTGGCTCAAGCAAAAACACAATGTGCAAACATCACCAGTTCATCAACAAGGGCAGACAAGCTTGTCTCTTCAATACAGAGCAGAAGATATTTTGTACCAGACAAAGAGCATGGCTGTCCTGTAAACTAGCGTAAACGAAGTTTAATTTTTTTTTCAATGACGCAATAGTCTTGACCATCAGCAGAAAATCTCACTTCGTTTAGATCTGTATCTTCCTGTAGAGTTTCACCACCAGAGTTCAGGAAAAGTGAAATAACCCTACCAGTACGTTTCATCCTTGCCCTTTTTGAGTCATAGTATATATGTGTTTGAGTCATAGTATGTATGTGTTTGAGTCATAGTATGTATGTGTTTTAGTCATAGTATGTATGTGTTTTAGTCCTAGTATGTATGTGTTTGAGTCATTGTATGTGTTTGAGTCCTAGTATGTATGTGTTTGAGTCCTAGTATGTATGTGTTTGAGTCCTAGTATGTATGTGTTTGAGTCCTAGTATGTATGCGTTTGAGTCCTAGTATGTATGCGTTTGAGTCCTAGTATGTATGTGTTTGAGTCCTAGTATGTATGTGTTTGAGTCCTAGTATCTATGTGTTTGAGTCCTAGTATGTATGTGCTTGAGTCCTAGTATGTATGTGTTTGAGTCCCAGTATGTATGTGTTTGAGTCCTAGTATGTATGTGTGTGGTGTGAAAGACAAAGCCAGCACTTCTCAGGTGATCCTCACTGAGTCACCAAAGTGGATCTTTTGAATGTCGCAGTGACCCCCCTTACCCACGGTCACCAGAATTGTTGTATGCCATTCGATATGTTCAACGTGTCAACCCACACATTTTGTTTCGAGTTAGGAGGATTAGAGTCTAGGCAGGAGACGGGCAACGTCTGTTTTAACATGAGTTATAGGGCGATACAATAAGTCTTAAATGGAATTGTATTCTAGCTCATTGCAACGAGGATCAGGATAAGGGCAAATATCCAAACAAGGTTAGGATTGAAGGAGTAACTTTTTCTTTTTACCTTCTTGACAAAACCAACCAACCAGTATAGATCCGAACCTGCTGACCAACAAAAAGAAGTTAAACTAACTAGCCACTATAGATCTGAAAATATTATTCGGAAATAAAACCAATTGCAAAACGAACTGTATGATTTGTACTATACTAGATCATTAAAATATTGCTGTGTCTGCATCACTCTTCAAATAACTGATAAGCCGTAAAGCTTAACGATGAGTCTATAAAGTTAAACTAGATCAAAGATAAGTCACAATGTAACTTCATGTAAAATCGCAGTTTAAGAGTTGAATTCCTATCACATAATAATAATAAAAAAAACCTATGTTATGCAAGCCATCAAAATCATACGCTGTTTAACACCCACATCCCATACGCCCTCGCGCCACCTCTGGGAATTTGATGGTGTGAAGAAGAATGACTATAAAAATAAATGGGAATGATTTTAATTGATATCACGTACTTGATGTATTGACTTTTTTGTCTGTCTCGCTTACCGCGTTCATTGTGATGGCCGTTTATTTATGGCGGCGGTCCTGATGACCTCTTTGTCTATAATGTTTAGAGGTGGACAGATCATATTTTTGGATTGGGTGGATTAGAGGTTTCGAATTAAAATTGGGGTGGGGAGTAGTTAGACAAGGATAATTGTAATTAATGCATAGCAAAAGGTTGAGAAAAAATATACACCCCACCTTCAAAAGAAAAGAAGGGGGGGGGGGGGAATTCAACCTGCTTTCACATCACCGAGTTGCCTGATTGTTGCTCGAGGTCAGTGGTAAGAAATAAGAACATAAATCTAGATCAGATCAAATCTTATCTTGAATCTTGCTGAGTCGAAAAAAAAACAGTCAAAAATAATAACACCTCTTAAAGGCAATCACTGCAGTGCGAAACTAGGCTTGATGTTCTGAAATTGATGCAATCCATGTAAATTAAAAAAGTAGGGGCGGCTACACGCTGGTGTTCTATCCCTCACCTTTTGTGTTTATCTAATTTTAAATTAACTAAACAAAAAATCTATTCACCCACATCATTGTAGTACTTCTATTTATTTCCCAAAGTGTTAAGAAACATTTTCAAAAAAAACAATCTGAATTCTGAAAGAGTCGAAAATGAAACAAAAAATTCAAACATTTAAATCTTGACTGACTTCATATTTATGACTTCCAGATTTCATTTTTTTTTTTTTTTTTTTTACTCCAAAGTGATGCAAATAACAAACGATCCTAATACGATGTAAATTAATTAGTTTGCTTGATATTAAAGTAGTAGAATATTTATATCCGTGTAAACTATAAAAAAAAATATTTATAAAAGACATACTTATATTTGAATATATTCATTTATGTCACATCCAACCCCTCAGATTACAAAGAATGTAGGCATCAAAATGAAATAGTCAAAATTATGACGGGTTCAACAACTAGTAGATTTATAAATTCCGTTCACTGGATGTGTTCATTCGTATAACACGATCAACGTCTTATCGACGTTACGCAATGGGATCTGGGGGTCCTTAAGGTCATTATATAAATGTTTGCTAGTAGCATGTTTTGAACACAGCGATTAAATTTAACAATTTTATTTGTTTTGCCACATAGCACAAGTGTTACAAAGGCAGTCAAAATTACAAATATTAAAAATATACACATAATCAACATACTCCATATTATCAACTACCAAAAAAACAACACGTCACAGAATCGCATGTAGCCTACTTTTGTGTTACCGGCTTTCGTTGCTAGCTGACCGGGACCAAGTTACAAAAAGCTTTATCTCTTTGTCCAGTTTAATGGACATTTAAACGTCCGTCCTATTTCAGATATGATGCATTATACTACCCTTCTCCAGTTACCTAAAACAAAAAATGCAGGTTAAATAAGTCCGATGTAAACCCAGGCGATCTCCCGTGGTCAAGCGTTTTATTTTCTAGTCTCCCCTTCTTCTCACTAGCTGCCCGAAGAGAGGCCAGTGACCGGAGAGAATGTTAAACGCTGTGTTGGGAATATAGGTCAGCACGATAACAAGCCCAGACCTAGCACTGGACCATGTCCTTGCTTTAAAGGCTTAGTGGCCAGTGTGTATGATAGCTACTGTACAGATCGCAATGATAAGAACGGCGTCGTAGATAAGAACTCGACAAGAGCTCGTGTAGTATTCAGCATTTGCAACAAGCACACATCTGTCACAAAGATTAGACTCAACCTATATATCTTAGTTCTATGATAATCTATTTATGTTAGGGATTACTTATTAGTACTAGTATATCGAGATACCCCCCCCCCCCCTCGTTTTTTTTTCTATGACACTTGCTGCACTAACTTAAGACAATAAATAAAAACAAAATGGCTGCATGACTCCTAAATGGAGGAAGAGAACGAGGGTGAAAGTCTCTGTCAGTAGCAACACTAGAGGAGATGTGGACATCAATCTTTCAACTTGTACATACCTTTATACTTCTTGGTTACTCTAACCATTTTCCAAATTAATTAGAGGCCTTCTGGGACGATTCTTAACTTTTGTTTTTAAATTGGTGCGCCTTTTGTCTCGTTTAAAAAAAATACCACAACTGTAAAAGTATAAAAATACTATGAAGGTTCTTGTTATACTGTTGCGTCATTATTAGTAGTTGTTTATGGACATCGTTTGTCAGGATGTCACGTAATAAAAATCATGACATGATCTCTTACTAAATCAATTACATAAAATTGTGTTTGACACTTATCCATTACTTTGTATAATATAGAATAGTTCTAGCGTGAGACTCGGCGCTGCTGTGGAATCCTTTCTTCTCCTCGTGCTCCCTTTCTCTTATTTATGTCCTCCCTCACTCCACTTGTGCGCCTTCTCCTCTTATTAATATAAACCTCCGCCTTTTGTCTGGGGACACTAGCCGTGTCTCTTATTTAGTCTCTACCTCAACGCTTCCGGTATCAAATTTAATATCATACAAACGTCTCTCACAACGTGCTTTACCCCTCCCCCTATCCTTTTCCAGCTTTCTAAAGCATGGTGGGAAATTCAGCGAAATACTCTCTGTATTCTATTTACATCAGGGCTCCACGGTTGTGAGCTGTTTTATTGATATAATCTGAAGACTATCCATTTAGTCTTCCCTCGCCACTGCCTCGTATATCAAAGTCACAAACTAAGCTGATTAGTCGGGAAAGAATGTTATACTAAGAAACAAAAAAAATCTTCGCGCAAGTTTTTAGTTGCATTCATTCTACATTCTTAATTGTTGATTTTTTTTTTTTAATTAGCCAACTTTGCAAACAAATTGTGTTACTCATTGTGTGTGCTGGCAATAAATCTTTCAATAATGTCATTTGTTTTCCTGGTGCATTTCTAACATAGTCACAACATTAATGTTTAGGAGATGGGCTTTTTAGAAAGTCTGTGTGAACCCTAGAATAATGTTTAGGAGATAGGCTATTTAGAATGACTGTGTGAACCCTATAATATATACGTATATATGGACATGAAATTATCAGAGAGAGCAGAACATCCTTGAGTATTATTGATGGCGTATTCTTTAATACCTGTTTTGTGTGTGGGAGGGGGCAGTTAACACATTGAAAATATTTCTTAACTCGGTTAATGGAGCGGTGATTAGCAGGGTGCACCTTCCATTCCTTAGATTTAATATATATTTATAATTAGTTTGATTTAAAGTTTAGATTTATCCAACTCGTAAGCCAACCCTTGTTTCTAATTCCCCCGCAGCGACCATCATGTCTTTGTATATGATGTATATGATGACCTTGTGACCTTTCAGCAACACACACACAAAAAAAAAAAAGCTAATTGACCAAGAGGTATGGATTTGAACCAACCATACAATCAAACTCGATCTTAACCTCATGGGGACCAAACACAAAATCTGGCAACACTACACCATTTGACTTGTCTCTGTAATGTTTACCTTCGTCACCAGCCTCTCCTGTTCAGAATAAGTTTGCCCCCCCCCCCCCCTTTGGTGTTCATGCTCCACGCCTTCTAAACTTTCACTTGTGTGTACAACGAACTCAAGACACAGTGGTTCTCACTCAGTACACTGTAACTAGCGTCTTCAAGGAAATGGAAATACATTTTAAGAATAATTTTTTATTTAGTAAAAACATAACGACATATCAGTTTTATTGCCACTTTCGGGTCACGATCAACGTAATACTTAAGAACCGCTAAGAAACATGAATCTTTTGACAGCTCTTAATTCGCCTGTTCCTTTTGTTTCCTGCTATCCGCTGATCTCTACTGTCAAATCTCGAACACAGTCGAATAGACATAAGAGTTTCTTACTGATCTAAAGTGTAACAAGAACATAAGTAAAAAAAAATATTGTTATATGTTTTAAAGACTTTATTAAACACTTAATTAAAAAGACAATATATAAATAGTGTGTAGATAAAGACACACACACACATACACATATGTATAGAAGCATATATACGCATCCTTTTCTTTCTCTTGCGTGTTTGTGACATCTTGTGTCAGCAAATGTTTGTAGGTATATGTTTGCTCACACAACTCTAAGACTTGACGAAAGTATAATACTTGGCCCAAATATGTCTTACCTAAAGTATAAGACGGCTCAAGTATAATACTTGGCCAAAGTGCAAGTCTTACCTGAAGTATAAGACTAGGCCAAAGTAAATATGTGGTAGAAGTACAAGTCTTACCCAAAGTATAAGACTTATTCAAAGTATGTCTTACACAAAATATAAGATTAAGTATAAGACTTGGCCAAAGTATAAGACTTGGTAAAAGTATAAGACTTGGTAAAAGTATAAGTCTCACCCAACGTATAAGACTTAACACAAAATATAAGATTAGCCAAAGTATAAGACTATAAGTTAAAGACTGAACCACTGCTAAACAATTTTCACAAATGAGCTTTACTCTCTCTCTCTCTCTCTCTTTTTGCACCACATGCTGCTCTGTCCTCTGTCCTGAATGTTCTGTACAGCTGGGACGAGTCCCGGCGCCCCTAGTGGCATCTTACTGTGATGCCAGATTAGCTCCACTCCTAAGCGTATTCTAAATACTAAAGTTAAAAAGTAAATTCATTAGCTATAAGCTTTGGTTTCTTCGTACAACACAGCATGATCTCAAGCTGGGCTTCTAGAATATGGATGCGATCTGTAAAAAAAATAATTTCAAGCGCATCCTACATTATTTAAAAAAAAACAACAACATTACTGATGATTAGAGTATATAGTCCATTCATTTGAGAACCGCCTTGCTTGTACCGATATGAAGTATCTAGAATGGTTTACTGGTTCTCGAGGGGGGGGGGGGGTGATGGCGAGGGGCGAAAAAAAAACTACTTGTGTACTTTACCACAGACTCATTTCTTGGGTTTCCATGCCGGAGGACTTGCTGGGGATCATAAATCATCAATTGAGTTTATGTGGGAGGCCCTTGACTGTGTCCGCCCTTTCTTTAACACAGGGTCTCTCTTGAAATTGTTTTGTGTTACATATCTGGACCTCCAGTTTTGGTGGTGGAGAAAGAACTAAGAAATTTTGACAGTGGCGTAGCTTGGGTGGAGAAGGGATAATTTGAAAACCCCCCGGTCCTCCATTCGAGGAGGGCCCATAATGAGTGTTTTTTACATGAAAAATTAAATATGACTGAAATTGCGGAGTTCACCAAAGAAGTGAAGCCCCCCGGGTCCCCAAACGATGGAACATACCTAGCTACGCTCCTGAGCCTTGAATTTAATTACTTTTTTTTCTATTACAAATGTAATTTTATAAATGACCCAAAATAATTGATACAATTCACCTTCACTTATCACTTAGTATGTTGGGGGCACCACGCAAGATTTGTCGACCGTCTTTCTCCATTCCTTTCCGACTTTTGCCTTGGATAGAACCTCTTGAAATGGCAGGCCCGTCCATTCTTTTATGCTGTTTTCCGATCACTTTCTTTATCTGATTCTTCTTCTTTTTCCTGGTACTGTTATTTCTATGAAGGTCTTTTCGAGCCCCAAGGACCTTGTAATAAGGCCAAAGATTTTTAGTTTGCGTTGTCTTTTTTACAATAGTTAGCAGGTCATCGTGGGGTCTTTAATCTCTTTGTTGTTATGCAGTCTTTAAATGTGATACATGGGATCCTTCTGTAGCATCTCAACGAATATATTACAGTAACATTAATACCCAGAACACTAAATCGTAACTTAGATGTGGAAATAAAAACATAACCCAAATTAACACAGAGACACAAGGATTAAAAAGAAATATCTTGTCCCATGTTCTAGGACAAACTCATGTAAGTTCTGCATCTTGCCATGAGCCATTAAAGGAAAGAATATTTTGATACAATCAATCAACTAATAACAAGGGAGTAGTCCAGTTTATATTTCTAAATTTCAAGGATGACTTCACTAACACACGTCTGACGTTAGGACGCAATTATTCTCCCCCCCCCCCCCCCTCCCGAGAAACGTCCTTCAATTTTAAAACAGGGAACAAGGAAGACAAGAAATTATGAGAGAGTCACGTTTTGTTGGGGACTCGTTAATTGTTTCCCTTGCATTTTGTTTTGCAGTGTGCGAATTCGACATGTGTGTTTGTACTCGCGAATGTTTATGTAAAGTTTGGATTTCACTTCACTGGTGCGCATATAATTTTTGATTTAATAAAGGGTCAATGCGATGGATGTTATAAAAAGAATAAAATATTGCGTGCGTTCCCCCTTTTCCATTAATATTTCATTAATTTACTCCTTGGAGGCAATTTTTAATTTACCTTTTAGTAGTAAGTTTACTGATTTTTTTCTTATTCAATAAAATCTAAAATCTGTGTCAAGGAACGCTTTAAATCTGTTTGCATAAAATGTCATACGGGAATCCAACAATTAAAGAAATTAATGATAGAAGCAATGTTTTCTGGTCTTAATCTACCTGTTATTCTGTGCTCAAGCATCTTTAAAAAAAAAACAACAACAGATGTAAGGAAAATCATACGCACGCATCAAACTAAACTGATTCAACTTTGATTCAACTTATTTTTTTTTTCCCTCCCCAGATTTTTTCGTCCAGTTGATTGATAAAGCTCAGCTGGATCTTCACGAGATGTTCCTTCAGACGTACGGGCTCCTGTACCAGCAGAACGCAGCCATCTTCACCAAGCTCTTCACTGACCTTCGCCATTACTACAAGGGCAAGGACATGAACCTTAGCGAGGTCATGGAGAGCTTCTTTAGCAAGCTCCTGCAGAGGGTGTTTGAGCTCGTCAACAGCGGCTACGTCTTCACTAGCGACTACCTAGGCTGCGTGACGGACAAGATGAACGACCTGAAGCCTTTCGGCGAAGTGCCCATCAAGCTGTCCACGCAGGTCAGGAAAGCGTTCATCGCCGCAAGGACGTTTGTCCAAGGGTTGAGCATAGGGAAGGATGTAATTAACTCTGTGTTTGAGGTAAATACGTGGCATTGTATATGTCTGTCTGTCTGTCTGTCTGTCTATCTATCTATCTATCTATCTATCTATCTATCTATCTATCAATCTATCTAATCTATCTAATCTATCTAATCTATCTAATCTATCTAATCTATCTAATCTATCTAATCTATCTATCTGTCTTCTGTCGTCTGTCTGTCTGTAGATATATATGTTTGTGTTAATGAATGCTGCTAAGATGCATACGCCATTAAACTGCTATTCGAATTAAGGTGAACTTTGCCTTACTTTTAATAGATACCGGTACAAATACACCAGCCTGCTCAGATACACCAGCTGTCTGTATATAAAAAAAAAGACAACAGTTCGAATGCATTTGTTGAAGACGTACGTTGACTTAGACAACTAAATTGCTGGTAGAGAGCCAAACTGCTGGTAGACAACTAAACTGCTGGTAGACAACTAGACTGCTTGTAGACAACTAAACTGCTGGTAGACAACTAAACTGCTGGTAGACAACTAAACTACAGTAGACAACTAAATTGCTACTGGCGTATTATATCTTAACTTAAAAAACGTGAAATAAATTGAAGAATATTTTTTGTGAAAAAATCTAAATATAACTTTTATTACAATATAGATAAAATAATCTTGAAATAAATGTAGTAGACTTTAGTAATAATATAAAATGGTATTCTGAACAAAATTAAATTCACTACAACAGCACATCTTTTCATTCTGGCCTTCTGGAGCCGTCTGTCCTACCCCAAGGCCGCTGACGACAATGCCGCTTAACTTGCATCATTCACACTACATAGCAAACCTCTTCCCACCGTAACCATAGAAACACACACACACACCATAGCTAACTTACAAAAAAACATTTTTTTTTTTAATTGATAAAAGGTGAATAAAAAGAATACTGTCACTTTCGAATTAAATTGTATAGGTATTCAAATTAGCACACTTTCTTTTCTTAAACTCTACATGACGGAACCAAAAGTATTTAAATCATTTTATTTTTACATCGCACCTACCAATAATTTAATGCTTACTTAATACAGGTCAGAAAATTTAAATAAAACGATACTCTCTACACTCTTTCTCTTGAAGTCTTTTTTTTTGTTGTTTGTTTAAAAGAAATGCAAGGTCTATCAGACCAAAAGAAAAACCAGTACAATGTATATTTAAGAATTAAAAGAAGAGACGAGTTAGTAGTTATTAATATGTCCATACGCTCGCTTTTCTCGCACTGCACCAGAAGCATGCATCTTCTCCCACCTTCACCCCCATGTTAGGGATTAATTAGTTCGCTGCGTTTTGTTTTGTGAACAAGTTCCTAAGCCCACGCTTGGCCTATCCCGGACAGGAGAGACTTGTTCCGATGTTTCAACTACGAGCTGCACTCGTTAGCGAGGCCCTTGTTGTCAGGCTCGGTCAGTTTCTGACATGCACCTCCTTGTAGTAGTGCAACCGACAACGTTAACGCAGTCTGTAGTTGGGGGAGGGGGGCAGTAAGGAATATCCGTTAATGTTTTCCCCTTTCAATGTATTTAAATGTATTTAGCATCTGCTTCTAAACTGAACATAGCAACATCCTTGTTGTTCAACTGATATGTTCTATGCCTCTTTAACCTTGAAACTTGTTCTTCATAAACGAACATACATCTTATTTACACAGTTACTTTTTGTTTTGTTTTTGGTTTTTGTTCTGACTCATCAACATGCCATAATGAAGTAATTAATGTTTTAATTAGAGCTCGCCACCAGAGGTCCCACTGAAAAACACGTGGTCTTAATAAGGAAAATATAACTTCCGCCCATTCTGGTAATTAGTTTTTATTAGTTTTTAATCTTCTTGATTTGTCTATAAAACTTAAGTTGTTTATGGATAACATAAAAGTCTTGTGCGAATTCTTCCTGGGGTTGCGTTCGTTGCAATGGCAATTCTACACATGTATTAGATACACTGCGAGGCTCTCGTATAACCTAGTGTCCTAGACCAACTTTGCATCCTATTGCATTTATTGTTAGGGTTACTTCCATTTATTGATAGGCCTAACTACCTTCTATTCCATTTATTGATAGGCCTAACTACCTTCTATTCTATTTATTTCTAGGCCTACCCATCCTTCGATTCTATTTATTGCTAGGCCTAACTACCTTCTATTCTATTTATTTCTAGGCCAAACTACATTCTATTTATTTCTAGCCCTACCTACCTTCTATTCCATTTATTGCTAGGCCTAACTACCTTCTATTCCATTTAATGCTAGGCCTAACTACCTTCTATTCCATTTATTGCTAGGCCTAACTACCTTCTATTCCATTTATTTCTAGGCCAAACTACATTCTATTTATTTCTAGCCCTACCTACCTTCTACTCCATTTATTGCTAGGCCTAACTACCTTCTATTCCATTTAATGCTAGGCCTAACTACCTTCTATTCCATTTATTGCTAGGCCTAACTACCTTCTATTCCATTTATTTCTAGGCCAAACTACATTCTATTTATTTCTAGCCCTACCTACCTTCTACTCCATTTATTGCTAGGCCTAACTACCTTCTATTCCATTTAATGCTAGGCCTAACTACCTTCTATTCCATTTATTGCTAGGCCTAACTACCTTCTATTCCATTTATTACCAGACCTAACTAACTTCTATTCCATTTATTGTCTGCTAGGCCTAACTACCTTCTATTCCATTTATTGCTAGGCCTAACTACCTTCTATTCCATTTATTGCTAGGCCTAACTACCTTCTATTCCATTTATTGCTAGGCCTAACTACCTTCTATTCCATTTATTGCTAGGCCTAACTACCTTCTATTCCATTTATTGCTAGGCCTACCCATCCTTCGATTCTATTTATTGCTAGGCCTAACTACCTTCTATTCTATTTATTTCTAGGCCAAACTACATTCTATTTATTTCTAGCCCTACCTACCTTCTATTCCATTTATTGCTAGGCCTAACTACCTTCTATTCCATTTAATGCTAGACCTAACTACCTTCTATTCCATTTATTGCTAGGCCTAGCCTAACTACCTTCTATTCCATTTATTTCTAGGCCAAACTACATTCTATTTATTTCTAGCCCTACCTACCTTCTACTCCATTTATTGCTAGGCCTAACTACCTTCTATTCCATTTAATGCTAGGCCTAACTACCTTCTATTCCATTTATTGCTAGGCCTAACTACCTTCTATTCCATTTATTTCTAGGCCAAACTACATTCTATTTATTTCTAGCCCTACCTACCTTCTACTCCATTTATTGCTAGGCCTAACTACCTTCTATTCCATTTAATGCTAGGCCTAACTACCTTCTATTCCATTTATTGCTAGGCCTAACTACCTTCTATTCCATTTATTGCCAGACCTAACTAACTTCTATTCCATTTATTGTCTGCTAGGCCTAACTACCTTCTATTCTATTTATTTCTAGGCCTAACTACTTTCTATTCCATTTATTGCTAGGGCAGCTCTCCGTATTACACTTATTGCTGGGCCTAACTACATTCTATTCCATTTATTTCTAGGCCTAACTACCTTCTATTCTATTTATTTCTAGGCCTAACTACCTTCTATTCTATTTATTTCTAGGCCTAACTACTTTCTATTCCATTTATTGCTAGGGCAGCTCTCCGTATTACACTTATTGCTGGGCCTAACTACATTCTATTCCATTTATTTCTAGGCCTAACTACCTTCTATTCTATTTATTTCTAGGCCTAACTACCTTCTATTCTATTCATTTCTAGGCCTAACTACCTTCTATTCTATTTATTTCTAGGCCTAACTACCTTCTATTCTATTCATTTCTAGGTCTAACTACCTTCTATTCCATTTATTGCTAGGCTTAACTACCTTCTTTTCTATTTATTGCTAGGCCTAACTACCTTCTATTCTATTCATTTCTAGGCCTAACTACTTTCTATTCCATTTATTGCTAGGGCAGCTCTCCGTATTACACTTATTGCTAGGTTTACTTTGCTATTTAGATTGTGATGTTGATTTGTTATAGACACGAGTTCTCCGCTACCTTACTGACAGCTTCATCATCAATCTTTCTAGCGTTCGAATTGTTTTAAAGTTATTTAACACAATTCATAATAACAACATAAAAACACATCCTGCAGCCTAAAATGTTATTTTCCCACATATATTGTAAAAGCATTCCCCTACCAATAAGACTAAAAGTCTCTTCCATTGTGGACAGGAACATGTGTATTTCTATATCAAATGTCATTTGTTGCTTTTTTCAACTGCCTACATTCCCACCAGCTTGTGACTGGAGTGCGCTAGTGCTGGTCTGACTGCAGCAACCCAGCCACATTCAGCCCTCGCATTCCTGAAATGTTTTGTAAGAACTGTTCAGTTTTAAACCAATCACTTGGTTCTCGTGATGGATAAGAACAACTCGTGTTCAACGGGACAGTTTCTTAGAGCCATTTCTATGAGTTAACAAAACTCCTTGCTTTACCAATCTTGTTTTCTCAGATGTATTCGCTTGGAATGCGAAATCAAGTCATACATCTAGATCTAGTTTGAATTCAATTTTTTCTTTGCGCGCTTCAAAAGATTGCTTCACTGTTAAACTGCGCCATTTTAAAGTGACGCGCACAAGTGGTAGAGTTTCCACTCTGTTCTCCACATCACTGACATATATCTACCATACACTGAACATCGTATTCTTTATAAAGTTGAATGTAGTTTTTTTTTGTTTTTTTTTTTATTGATAGTCTACTTTCTTTTATTTCAAACATCACTATTTCTTTAAATAATATTACGCATCTCCCCATCTCTTTTCTTATTTCGCGCTATAATTTTTTTTAACAAGTTAAAACTCTGCAATGTTTGCCCTGAACTGAGGTCTCCACCCTTTTAGTCCTACCTCCCCTTGATTCCACCCTCCAGAGATAAGCCATCCTAAAGCTATCGTGTTTCCCCAGCAAACATCACCGATTTTGTTCTGCTCCCCCTCTCTGTGCCCCCCCTCCCCACTCTTCGTCACCCGCTCCTCCCCTCCCCCACAACCGCCTCAAGTGTTAACGGTATAAGATTGTGTTTAGTCTTGGCTTCCAATTCAATGTTGAAATATTTTCACATATATTGTTTTTTTTTTTTTGTCGCGCAAAGTTCTCCCCCGTGTGAGTCAGAATGTACTTTGGTGTAAGACAGGGGGGGGGGGGGGCGCTAAATCTGGAGAAGCCAAAGCAGTTTTGCGTTTGCAAAAACCTTGTAAATTAGCCTGCTGGTTTAGGAGTGAGCAGCTAAAGAACGCGTTTCCAGTGGTGTAAGACATAGTGTGGAAAAGTTGAAAACTTTGAAAAGGAGCCGCCTTCAGCGCTGTCATCATATCCAGTATGCTACATGTCTTTTGCCGTTTCGGCTAAATTTTGAACATTCTTTTCCTAATTACACACCTGGACCTGTTCATGCTCACACTGTTCTTGCTCGCCACATCTTTTCTAAATTAAATCAAGTAAACCGAGTGCCTTCTTTTCTAAGTATCTTAACAGCGTCCTCCAAACGTCCATGTCAGTTGGAAACAGAAGCGTGAGTGGCTACACTGCAAGCTCTCGCTATGCGTCTCGGTAGATGAAGAGTTAGAGAAGAGAAACTAAGAAAAGTGATTTTTAACCTTTATAGCTTGAATACTTTATAACTTGATGACGACAGACAGGGCCGGTCCTACAGATTGCTGGGCCCTATGCGAAACGGATTGCGCGGGGCCCAGTCTGGGTAGGGAGAAGGATATTAAGTGGAAATTAAGATTTTAATTAGAATATAAATTCGGCTTTGCATTTTATTCATATTTTACTGAGTACAAAATCACTGTCTATATTAAGGATCCATCTACAATAGTAGTTTTCCAATAAAAAGCCGATAAACATTCAGATCTGCCTTTTAGATTTACTAACGACTAGCAAAATATCGCTTATGATTTTTTTTAAAGAGATCGAGATAGATTTAGATCTAGATTTATATGCCAGTTAAGTGACCATTACATTAAATTAAATATTGGAACTTCCTGTTTTCGGTTAAAATTCGCCTTATATTTACATTTGTATTAAATGAAAGCTGAAAAATTCCTGTTTTTTTTGTTGTTGTTGTTGTTTTAAAATCGCGAGTAGGATTGGCGTTTTCCATATTGAATGACACCCCAAAATGTTAATTTGGTCTTTTTTCCAAGACATTTTTATGAGTTTTCATGATATTTAAATAATTTCAGGAGATTTTCATGATTTTTTCGAAAAATTGCAATTTTAGTAGATTACCATGAGGCCATGGAAACGATGTTTTAAGTTAAAATGGTTTAATTTAATAATTTATTACTAGAGTTAGCGCGGGACCTAAGAAAGTGCGGGGCCCACTTCGGCCGCATAGGTTGCAGTGCCCTAAGGCCGGCCCTGACGACAGAACTAAAACCGGAAGCAGGGGGTTTACTTTCTTTTTTAATGGCATCCCTACCACTGGCTTCTTCTTCAGTATTTGGCAGCATCTTCTTCACTATTTTTAATCCCGATTTTCGACAGCATTTAGACTTAACACCCTTTCTGGCTATAAAGGTCTTCAGCATTTGATATTTAAGCTTAAGGTATTTTTTTGTTTTGTTTTTACCAAGTGTAGGATTGGAAATAGATCATCTTTTTTTAAAATTCAGTCTTGGCGTAAACATCTCTCGCTCTTCTTCGTGTTGTAGTAATCTCTTCAGTTGACATCTACTTAGTCACCCCAGTGGCGTTACTGTCCATTGGCCTGCTTCAACTCATCTATCCATTCAGGTCTCAGATTATTAGTATTTGTATTATTATTATTATTATTATGATAGCAACAAACGAGTATTTATTCTCTGGCGCTGTACGATGTGTAGCACCACAAATGTATGATGTTTAGCACCATAAACGTATGATGTTTAGCACCATAAACGTATGATGTTTAGCACCACAAATGTATGATGTTTAGCACAATAAATGTACGATGTGTAGCACCGCAAATGTACGATGTGTAGCACCACAAATGTACGATGTGTAGCACCACAAATGCATGATGTGTAGCACCACAAATATACGATGTATAGCACCACAAATGTATGATGTTTAGCACCACAAATGTACGATGTTTAGCACCACAAATGTATTATGTTTAGCACCATAAATGCTTTTAAGAATGTACCTTTCAGATATTATTATTTTTTTTTACCTTTACGGTTACCTATCCCTTAGTCTGTTGGACCGTTAAGGCGCCATGCAAGATTTGTCGAACGTCTTTCTCCATTCCTCTCTGACTTACTTAGAATCTCTTTCAATTGGAGTCCCGTCCATTATTTTATGTTTTCCTCCCATCACTTTCTCTGTCTGCCTCTTCTCCTTTTTCCTGGTGCTGTTCCCTGAAGGAAGGTCTTTGCGAGCCCCGAAGAGCTTGTAATATGGCCATAGATTTTATTTTTTTTTACGATAGTTAGCATATTTTCACATTGTTTAAAACTTTGAGCTCCAGATAAATCTAAGTGAGCTATTTTTAAGCCAATGTTCCAAACATTTCTCTCTCTTCAGATAACTCCGTCAGAAGCCTGTATCAAGGCTTTTGTCAAAATGACCTACTGCCCACACTGCCGCGGACTGACCTCCACCAGGCCATGCAACAACTATTGCCTCAACACCCTGAAGGGCTGCCTGGCTTATCAGTCTGACCTGAATGTCCCTTGGAATGAGTTCATAGGTAAGTAAATCACGCTCTCTCCTCCTCTTGGGTAATGGTCGGAAATTGTATGGAATACCGTTTGTGTCATTTAAGAGTATTTTTTAAAAAATAGTAAATTACTAATAACTATATTACAGATGTTGATGTAAAAGAGAGAAAGAGAGAGGTTGGGAGGTTTGAAGGGATGGAGGAAACAAGAAATACAGAGATACTAAAGAGAGAGAATTAAAGGGGTGGGAATTCACACTCAACTACAAAAAAAAACAACAACAACAAAAAAACAGAGAGAGAGAGAAAGAGAACGAGAGAGAACGAGAACAAGCGAGAGTACCAAGAATTGGGGCGCCGAATGAAATACTGAATGGTTTAAGACATTGTGCCAAGTTAGTGCCACCACGGTCCAGGTACACCGGTACGAAACCGGCGCAATAAACTCCTCCTTTTATGAAGACATTGGCGTGAAGACATTATTTAGTATTTATGTTTCGCCGCCTGAGTGAGCCGTCGAGTCAATGCTTAAACATACTCACTTTCGCCGAGAGTTAGGTCGAGGGTTCTTACAACGTGGCAGTTTCGCTTACTCGTCGTATTGGATGATTTGCTTCAACATAGTCCAATGAACCAGACAAACGAAACGCTTACACGTTTGTAGGGAATATGGAAATATCTACGTAATAACTTACGATCATGTGCACACGAAGCTCATTTATATAGTCACAAACTCTTAATGAAGCACATTTGTAAGGGTGCTCATCGAATAAGTCCGTAATGCAATAACAGTTATAAAGGGGGGTGGTTTATTTTTAGAGTAGTATCTGCTAGTACGAGAGAAGTGGGGAGGGGGAGGGATACCAATAGCTGTGCAGAAGTGACTAGACTATACAGTACTGAAAGCACACAGGTGAACGCTCTAGTCAGGTGAATTATTCATACAAAGGAGGTCATCCCTCACATCTGCTTCGGTCTTCAGGGCGCGCGGTGGGAGGGAGGAAAAAATGCGTTTTTCTTCCTGTTGTCTGCACTCAGTGGCGCAGCCTGGGTTTGAATGGTGCCCAACGTTAGCTCTCTCTTATATCTTTGTACCAAAAAATGTAGACAATAGTCAAATACTGTCATGTTTATATCTATACATAGAGATATAGGTAACAATTGTTCGTGTGTGTGTGTGTGTGGTTGGAGCCGCTATCATTTTACCGTCGCATCAGAGATGGTCATCCATTCCATCCCAAAACCCCTATGAAATGTTGAGGTCACCGTGGACACAGGTCGTCTACTTCAGACGCTGTTCAAGACAAAATAAAATTGCCTTCTAATAAACGAAAGTGCGTCGAGGGGTCGTACCAGACTTCCTTCACTCGTGAATCTCGTGAATTAACATAAACATCAAGTAAACATCATTATGCTGACATCACAATACCATCGTAAGCCTCGGCTGATATAGTAACGTGTAATTCTAATCACTCCACCCTTCCCCCATGCGCGCACGCACACACACACACATATGTGATATGTAACAAAATAGCACCGACAGTTAGATTACAGCCATACAAACTGTGTACAATTAGGGTATGATTCAATGGACCTCATTCACCAATCGTAAACAAACAACATTTAGCCACGTGGTACTCTATTTCTTCTATATAATTTACGATCTCGTGTTTAATTCATGATGGTTGTCACGTGACCGTTTGTTTCGTTGTTTTATCAATAAGATCACGTGACTAAATGTTGTTTGTTTACGATTGGTGAATGAGGTCCATTATTGGAGGATCCTTTCCTGGAAGCACTCAGTGCATTGTGATCATCAATCTCCATCTGTCCTAATTTGCTCAGCCTTCGTTGGTTCGATCTCTGACGCTCTTTAAATTTCAGAAAAGGGATTTGGAGTCTTATTTATATATTTTCAAAAATTTTGGTGTAATTCAATACGAATCTTAACCAGGTGTGTGGATTAATTCCTTACCTGGATGAGTTGGTGAAGGGGGGGGGGGGGGGAGACCCACATCTAGTCGCGCCCACTTCGTATATTGACCAACCTGTAACAGACCGCAAGCAAACACCATAACATTTGTCGGTCTCTTCTGTTGAAGAGTTTGACGACAAAAAGTTGCTTGTGACCCAGCGACAAACGTGTGTAGTGGAACAATAAAAAGGTCAAATTAAAGTGTACAAGCGCACATACAAACACAACATTGACAAGTTCACTTTTTAAGTTTCTCTTTCTTAGTTCTCTCTTATTGTTTCATTCTAAACCTAACAAGGTCGTCAGGATATTTCAGCACCTATTAAGTCGTTCTTTTCCCTTTTTACTTAGCGCAGGTTCTGTTCCAATGAGCTGCTAATAGCAATGCAAACAATTCCATTCAGCTTGACCAAGTTTTTTTTTTGTAGCCTCCTTCACCCCCCCCCCCCCTTACGCTACACAAGCGTGCCCATAGATTTATTCATCCAACACATCAATGTGAGAGACTGTTTCACAGCTGTTAGGCGAGAGATCTATGGCCAGCTTCAGAATCTTTGCAGTTTTGCTTTTGGCCCGGCAGCTTGGAAAATTCCAAACTTGTTTTAATGAAAATTTCAGTGACCGCCGCAGACTTGTTGAACTCACGATATCAATGTATTGGTGAACTCACGATATCAGTGTATTGGTGAACTCGTGTCATCAGTGTATTGGTTGATGTACGAGCGATGCAATGAAGACTAATTGCTTTTCTCTTTTCATTAAGCCTAATCGTCTTAACATCGCCGTTTCAGAGTCAGACGGGGGGGGGGGGGGAGTCCTCCCTCGCCTTTACCTCCCACTCTGTAGACCCGCTCACATCTTGTTTCAATTCGCACATACACATTCAGCAGTCTCGGACGTTGGAGAGAGAAAAAAAGTTGACGCGTGACTCATTCTGGAATCATTGAGTAGCTTATTCCCTTGCGCATTTCCCCCTACTCCCTTCCCTCTCCCTTCCCCCCCCCCCCCTTTTTCTCATTCATTAATTGTAAAATATCAAGGCTGCGACCTTATTGAACAAAGTGCATGCTTTGAAATATCCTCGGGTATCAAGTCGGAATTGAAAAGTCCAATCGTTCTTTTAGCCTCTTCCGATTACCGACGGATCAACTCTATTCTCTCTCACTCATTGCCCCTTCCCCGCCATCAATCCATCGACAGAGACATCCTGCGGTGATACTCTGGGGAACATTGGGTCTGCCTTAGTCCGTTGAGCTCCATTCAATGTCCGAATGTTGGCCACAGTGCTTTCTGTGAATGCTTTACAAGTAGTCTTTTTTTTTTTTTTTTGGAGGGGGGGGGGGGGGTCCGTTTCGTCTAACATCGAAACTCATTCCGCCGTGTAGATGGCGGACGAGGGAGGGGTGTATAGAAAGGAAGGGGGGGGTGAGAGTAAAATTGTGTTAATTTAAAGTTACGAAAACAGCGTCTTACACCCTCCCATCCACTCTTGTCTAATAAATTTTGTAGATAATTAGACGCCCCGATAATTACCTGCCACTCAAAATAGACAACCTCTGATTCCCTGTCTTATTCTCCCCTCCCTCTCTGTCACTGCCGCCATGGCGCCTCACGTCGCCTTGTATCTATCTCCCTTTCTCTATTCACTTTCTGGTCACAGTTCAGGATTTGAACACCCCTAGCCACAAGTCTTTACATTGCTTTAGTTGTTCAAGTGTTACTTTTTTTTTTTTTTTTTGGCGTGCCAGTTTTAGAAAGAATTAACCTATATTAACCATTATAAAACGTTGGGTCGCCTTGTGTAAGGTACTGTTCCAGTTACGTAAAGCAGTGTTCCTGTTATAGAAATCTTTATTCTAATTGTGTTGTATTGTTCCAGATGTGTAAAGTATTTTTGTTCTAGTTGGGACACTATTGTTCCAGTTGTGTAAACTATTGTTTTAGTAGCGTAAAGCATTGTTCTAGCAGTGTTAATTAGTGTTTTATTTGTGTAAAGCTTTGCTCTTGTAATGTTAAGTATTATTCAGTTGTTTAAAATATTTATCCAGTTTTGTAAAGTATTGTTCCAGGTGTGTATATAAATTCTTCCAGGTGTGTAAAGTGTTGTTCTAGTACAAACACAATACAACTTTGTCCTCGGTGTTGAGGCTGTAGAGCTAGTGGTGACCAGTCTTTCTCGTCATGAGAGCCTTACATCACATGTTTAACGAGCAGCATCTTCGTCCAGTCCAATGGAATGGCTTCACTGTGCCCTGTTGGCAAAAGTTTTGAGGGGGCCGGATAGCACAGCTTCTCCGGCCGGATATGACCCGTGGAATGTATTTTGGGCAACACTGATACAGAGCTACTCTTTGTTCAAAGTGTGTCACACCAATGACAGTCTTTATTTTCTTTAACGTTTGCAGGATGTTCTCTCATACGAGATGCTCAGAGACTCGGCAGTAGCTCGAATACCGAAAACTTCCCAATCTCTTCAGATACTAGGACTTCCGGCAGAGGCGGCTTTGGCAGTGCCCCAGGGCCTTGGACGAATGTCCTCTCAGGGCCACAAATATTTATTCGTTATGCTGACGTTAAAAAAAATTATCTTTATCATATCTTCCCCCCCCCCCTTCCCTTTTTTAAGGCGTGGGGTCTGGAGCTGTTTCCCCCTCTCGCCAGCCCGAAAGGTCGCCTCAGTTCTGGTTATCAAATCTTAATATACAGCCTTTACATCCGACAACTTCTGCTCTAAACTTTGGTCTTGTTGGTCTTATTGCGCTGCTAGTTGTAGCAAATAAATTCAATTTCTTTTAAAGTAACCCTTTTGTGTAAAGCAAGAACAAAGTTATGCTATTTTATCATCTGTATCGGAAATTCCCGAAAGTAAAATGTTTTGCATTCTTTTGGGGGTGGGGGACTTTTGCTTTTGTGTGGGGGAATTTTTAAATTTTTTTTTTTTGTTATTGTTTTTTTTTGTTACCGCGTACAATGTTTCAAGTTGGTGAAACAGCAGGCTACTTTATATCTCGATAGAGTTTCTTGCTTTTGGAAGAGGGACATTTTTTGTGGGACAAAAACTGTTCTCATGAAAAGAACAGTCTCCTCTTCTGAAAGTATTGAAGGGTAACTCGTTTTTTTTTGTCTGCGCCCTCTCACCACACTCACACACACACGTCTTCCTACTTTAAATCAGCAGGCCATACTTTACAGACATTCACGCCCCGGGATGTCCCCTAACCCTCTCGCTCACTGAGTCTCCCCCCACACAAACGTTTGTCGTTAGTTCCGCTTGATTAAACCATTGATCGCTTACCATTTGGCCAGGGTGACAAAGAGGTTTAAGGAGGGTGGTGTGTCGTTTCTGGTCAGCTGGTCAAATCTAGTGTTTTTTTTCCTAACGGTGGTCTGGAAGACTGCTCACTGCGCTTGACCCATTGGACAATATGGAACAGAGAACTATCGTTCAATTTGGTCATGCCTATAACGTCGGATAGGTCGTTATGTTGAAGGTATTATTCTCCATAAACCATTTTTGGGATAATTTCATCGTAAGCAATATTTTCATTGCTTTGATCATACGTTATTTAAACGAAATCTAGTCTGTAATTGACAAAGCAGATTTGGGTCTTTAAAGGAACACCAAATAGATTCCCAATCTGGACATTTCTATTTACAATCTAAATTCATTTTTTAATTGATTAAAAAAAAAGGTGAATCTATTCTCTATCCACAAAACACCGGGGACAATTCATTATCTCGTTTATTTCGAATCTGAAACCATTTTTTAACCTGAATATTCTTCATTATTTGAATGCATTAATATTCTGTATGTAGAATAACTAAGCAATAATTACAGAATTGGAGGTGGCTTTCTTCTTTATCTACTTCAAGACGATATTTTTTTTCTGTTTTGTAATGTTGATTCTGTATTCTAGAGGTTAGGTATCTAGTTAAACATTTCCAGATCTCTGGACTAGTTCGACCCTTTCCTTCGTATCTGGACCCCTTTAAAAAAAAAAGTATACAAAAAAGAAATTTTCAATGTCGAGTAAGTTTCAAAGCATAGACTACATAGATCTAGGTCAGACTGAACAGATACGCTACCTGTATACCTGTGGGGGGGGGGGGGGGGGGGGGGAACCAGTTACATAGAGAGGGGGATGTCAGAGGTCAGAGATGGAATTTTTTTTTCTCTATAAGTTTCAGCCAAAGTCAACCATAAGTGCTGACCAAACGAGTCCCCCATGTACGAGATGCGCCCTTGTGTTAGACTAGGTTTAGATGACTTTTGTTTTTCTAATCTAATGTCTATTATTTTGTTTTTATTGAAAAAAGAAAAAAAAGGTATTTTTCATTCCTCTAGTAAGACACGGCATATAAGGGAAAATTTAGGAATTTATGATTTGTGCGTGTGTTTAGGTCGTTCAACCTCACGTGACTTGGATATCTTAATCCAATTAGCGCTTTTGGGTGGGGCTCATTAATAGTATTTGAACCTTAAGCAGTAAGGAGAGAAAGAAATTTTTACTTACAAGATAAGAGAATATTTTGCTTGTCAAACATTTTTTCATCTGTAACATGGTGTCAAGGTTAAAGATGTAAACTGGTTTGAGATCAACTCTTGTCCCGTCCTGTATTGGGGATTCCCTATCAAATACTTATTCAGCCCAACCACATTATGTATGATAATCCATCTCTCTTTCCCCTCCCCTCTCTTTCCCCTCCCCTCTCTTTCCCCTCCCCTCTCTTTCTTCGGGTCCCCCCCCCCCCTTTGTTTAAATGTCCACCAGTGATCAAACAACGGGGGGGGGGGGGGGGGGGGGGGGAAACTGAGCCTAGCCTTTCATACGAGTCTGCATTAGTTGTTGAGTCAGTGACCGAGGGAACGGCTTGATGTGGGCCTCTGTTAGTCATCTTATAGACATTATCATTAGCCTTTGTTCATGTGTCCCCTTTTTTTTCTTTCGTCTTTCTGTACCCTTTTTGCTTTTATGGAATTTTCTGCAATGTGTAGTAATATTAATACAATTAGATCATGTATGGCCAAATAGACAATAGATAGCCTGGGACCAAATCAGTGAGTATAACTGGTGGATAATGCTAGTGTTAATATAAATGGATGTTATGTCATTTTTGAGTGGATAGAAGCAGAGTTTACAATTGATTTCGTATCGCTCAAAATAGTCTTATAAATAGTTATAAAGATTTTGCATACTGTTTCAATTAATTATTATACATGCATACTAAATGTTACAAGCTTGAGGAGCCTTGATGTTATTCAATGTCACCTTCTTGTATGTTATTGTTTACCATTTGCGGGGCACGTTTCTAAACGCAGTTACGCAGGTTCTGCTGTTTTGTTTCCCTTTTATTATTGGTCCACTTAGCAAGCAGTCATGACCTTGACCTATTGCTGGAAAGAGCGGCACTTTACTTGTCATTTACCTCCTGCAGTGAAGTTTTCACCCCCTTTTGTCGGCTACGCCCTCGTACCCTTACGCCTGCAGTATGTAATATTTATGGGTGTTAAGTCATTTGTTACGATAGGGCGCTCCAGAGCACACACGCGATGACTTAACTCCAATTGTTAGACACCCTGTCGCGCGTTATACAAGTATAGTGTTCTATAGTTGTGTGAGTGTAAAATGTCCGATAATTACTCACCCCAGCGAGACCCCATTTTTTGGGTCAAACCTCTATTTTTCGCTCTCAGACTTTTCTTATGTTCATCTTACTCTTACATTTTTTTCCCATTCAAACAAACATTGCTTGCGTCTGTTGAGATTATCCCTCGCCAATACTCATTTGGCACGCGCTCGTATCCACGAGTACACACAAACGCACGTGCTCGCTTCACAAATCTATTGACATGTCGTCTGCCGCCTTCTCACAAAATTATCCCGATACTAGGTGAAATGCCCGGCCTCGTCGGGGTTGAAGAAAAAAAAAAAAGAATACTGTGGCATTATAGAGCGAGCTGTGTTTGTTGGCTTATTTTTTTTTTCTTCTTCCACTTTTATTAAGAGAAGGAACCAATTTGCCCAATCTCAGATTCTTTCTTCAACAACCATGACCTACTTCATACGTATTTCAAATTGACATGGTGTTACAATCGAATACGACTATTTTTACAAAGCTTATATCAGCTCATTCTGTCTGTCTGGTAAAATGTATGAACACTTAATTTCTCCTTTACTCATTCTCGGATCAAACATAAACTTTAAACAAAACATGAGTCCATTAAGAAAAATTTAATCAATAAGTTCATTAATTATTGGTAATTAATTATATTGTTTGATATTGAAAAAGGGATTCATTTAATTGTGAATGTCTCTGTCAATAAATAAATAAGTTGGCATTTCTCAAAGTTTCTTTAAAAAAATCTGACTACTCAAGCACTTTCCCAGCATTCCCTATTTAAAAGCTATTGTCTTTTGCACAGTTACTTCCCACTTTCACAACTTTGCCGGTTTGCAAGTTTGCATGCCAAGTCACGTCGTCACAGTTTGCACCTAAATCTCCCGTTAGATCTTATCTGCTAGCGAGGACTGTGACCTCAGAAGTAGCCCATGTGACTTTCTCTTTTCAAGGTCAAATATTTGAATTTAATTTTCCTTTGCACTTTCGAAAACTTACTTTTTTCTTTTTTATATTGGAGGCCTGAAAAACATGTCCTTGTTACAATGTATCTTTCAGTTAGTTATTATTATTATTATTATTATTATTATGTTAGAAACGAACGAGTAGTGATTCTCTGGCGCTGCCAGGGTCGAGGTTCGCTAAAGAAAAACAAGATTCATCGTTGTCCCTTTAACAGCTTCCACTGTGCAATTTTCTGGTGATGTGGCAGGTCTGCAGCAGTACCGCCCTCTGACAGGCAACGACGATGTTCCTAGGAATGTTAAGGGCCTTTGAAGGTGTCTGTGAGGTCAGTTGTTATTATCCCCTCGTTTGATATAACAATGGGATATATTGTTATTTTGGACAATTTCCATAGACGCTTAATCTCCAAGCCTAGGTTCACATAGTTACTTTGTTTTTCCAACTCAGTTTTTCTTAAGCGTGGGAAGCGTGGTCGAGAGGCTAAGTGCGCTTGAACTTGGCTACCTAGAAGGGGGCTCGAGGTTCGACACCAGACTCGGGCAGAGTTGGGTTTATTGAGCGCCTAAAGGCAGCACGGAAAACCAACTCCTAGATACCCCCCCCCCCCCACCGGTCCACAAATGAGATTCGACCAAAGCGCTCTGAGCTTTGAAAGTAGCGCTATATAAAAGCTATAATAAATTATAAGACAGTGGTACGGCGATGTCGATGATGGTAGCGGTTTTTTCTTTTTTTTTGTCAATGAACAGAATTGAAATATACCGTTTTGTCGGTCAGAATAGGCCTATTTCAGTACAGCAGATGTTCAGTAGACTCGAGAACCTCTTGTGGCGAGCATTCATAATAAGGAGGAGTGTCCTTACCGATCAAATTGTGTGTCAAAGCCAAGTGTTGGTGTATTAACTTTGCAACTTGGTTATTATTATTATTATTTTGAAAAAAAAAAAAAAGAAGGCAGTATTTAGAAATTAGCCCACACACACACAAAAAAAAAAGGCAGACGTTAGTGTTTGGATTAAAAAGGAAAAGTTTTCTTTGACATTTGGCAACTAATCACAGAAAAATGCAGTGTACCTGAGAGAGAGAGAGAGAGCGAGAAGGAGGAGAAAGAGAGACAAATGGTTTCATTCATCCACAGACTTGTAGTGTAAGACAATGCCCCACTCATCACCAGATGAAGATGTTAGGGAGCTGGGTGTAATGTGGTGTAGGTGGTAGCTCGCTACGTGGCATTCCGAGACGTGGCGCTGACAGGTGGATGTATTTATTGCTACTAAAATTAAAACAAAATAATGAGGAGGGGGGGGGGCTGGTCAACACATCCCCCCTACGTAACCAGCTACCTTGTATATTATTTAGCTCGATTGATTTTGCTTTTGGTTACTGGTAGTTAATTTTGTGTCACGCAAACAGGAACAAGGTCAAATGTCACGGTATACCCTTCACTTGTTACCAATGGGTTCAAACCCGGGCCACAACGTCAGTACAATGTGGCCTCTTGGTGTCAACATAGGCTATAGTTTGAGCATGCTGTTTTATATGGGTTGAAAAATAAGCTATGGCGTGAGTGTGATATTTTCTGGGTTTAAACATAGGCTATAGTGGGAGAATGATGTTTTATCTGGCTTTAAATAAAGACGATAGTGTGAGTATGATGTTTTACCTATTTTTTACACATGCTATAATGTGAGCATGATGTGTTTTTTTTTTCTGGGTTTAAACATAGGCTTTAACATGACAATGCTGTTTTATCTGGGTTGAAAACCAAGCTGTTGTTTAGACTTGTATCTGGGTTGAAACATAGGCTATAGCTTGAGTGTGGTATTTTTATTTGTTTAAACATAAGTTTTAGTGTGAGTATGGTATTTTATCTATGTTCAACATATGTAGTTGGATATTTTTTTTTCTGGGTTTAAACATAGGCATTAGTGTGAGCATTTTGTTTTATCTGGGTTTAAACCCGAGCTGTTGTGTAGACTTGTATTTAGACTTTTGGTTTGTTACTTGTCTGAATGTGTGTGTGGCGTACACATCTCGCACAGCAGTGACTACGTCTGTTTGGCTGTCAGTATGGCTGTCGGTGTGACTTGATTAATTTTTTTGTCTGTTCGTTTGACTTTACCTTATTCTTTACTGGACCGTCCAGGACAGGTAATTCATCTACATTCCATAAGAACTTTACTTTGCGTAAAGTCGTTATTCAGATTAGTTATAACCTCCCTTTCTTTCCCTTCCACACACACTAAAAAGTTTCAAACATAGACACACACACACACACACACACACGTACTCGTGTCTCTACCTCCGTCCCACATCAATGGACGTCACACCAGTAATCTAGGTAGATATTTCAGCTAGGTCCTTTACCGTTTCAAGAAAAGAATGCATTCTTGTCTTTCATTTAACTCACAACTTCAAATAGGGGCGATTTATAAATACCTGCAAACCCTCCCTTCCTACCTCACACCTTAAAACTAGATTTGCCCTGAGAAATATCTTTCAGCCTAGGGTCTCGACAGTATTTAAATAGTTAAATAATTCAAAACAAAAATTTGCTGGTCGTCAAAAATCCATATATGTGTAACAGTATTCATTGGGTTGACTCTAACATTGATAGAAATTAGTTCATTTTCAAAACGTACTATATTACACAAAATGGAATCTACTTCCGGTTTGAGAAACTTAAAAAGAGAGAGAGCGATAGAGAACAACAATCCTAAATCATACCATTTCTGTTTAACACCTTTATTTTAAAGCTGTGTTTATTAAACCCACACAGTGCGATGATTGGGCCTTTAAAAAATGTTCCTCATTGATATGTTTACATTGAAATATAGGGCGCAGCTGCCGGGAAGAGCCAAAAAAAAAATTCTAATAAACAAAGGACTGTTAAGTTGGCAGTATTGGAACATGAAATTTTGAATCGAGTAACATTTGACAGACTCTGCAACGTGGCGACTAAAACCTTTACATATTGTACACGCTAGTTATCTGGAAGCTAGAGGACCCTCTCATTATCGATAATAGGTTTATGGATACACAACGTTTCGGGGATTTCGAAAGTCGATAGACAATGCTTACTTACACTATTGATTGTATCAGAGAAATATCTGGTAAGAGTTAAATACACACCGAACACACACGATGTACCATCGATTGTATAGTCTAGTGATGGAAGTGTTTTTTTTGTGTGTAAAGACCAAGTCTCACCTTAAATGAAAACCAAGTCACGCCTCATACTTTTGACCTCATTCTGGTCTCCCGCCCGTTATTTTGTTCCCTTCCAACGAGGTAACTTGAGATGTATCGGTGTGTATTGTCAACTCCAGTAAATTCCTGCTACAACCTTGTGACACCACTAAATCGCGATGCCATTGTCGAGGGCTCAGAATAACTAAGTCTTGGTGACGCTTTTTTTTTGTTGTGATAAGTGAATTTAGTACCAGAAATGGTACACATTCTTATTCTGCTAGTGTTTTTTTTTTTTCTTTTCTGGAAGCACGACAGGTGGTCTTGTTTGCAGTTAGGTGAAATCTTTGATATTTCGCTCTTTCGTTTAGGTGATCGGGTTACTCGAAAGGTTAATTACATGACTGTATAAACAATTAGACTGTTATGGAAATAATGCTATCGCTTGGTAACGTGAGAGATAGGTCACCTCCTCGTGGCCAACGCTAAGCTGGGAATTCCTGCAACCATTTACTTCTCACTTAACCCTAACCCTAAAACGCTAACCCTTATTGTGAATTCTTCCAATGTTCACAGAATAATCACGTCGAGCTACTTTATATTTGGACACTGAAGCTGTGGACGGTGAACATTTTAAATATGAAACTATTAATGCGATCGTTGTATCTTCTTATCTTATCTTATATAATACAGACGTTACTTCAAAAAAGAAGATGATTACGTCCTACGCGTCATGCATTTAGTCATGCATATTAACCAATGACTTAAATTCTGCCAAGTCACTGGTTTTTCTGGCTAGCTCAGGCAACCCATTCCATGCTCTAATAGCACTAGGGAAGAAGGAGTATTTGTACAAATTTGTCCTAGCATATGGGACGAGGAATGTGCCTTTATTTTTGTGTCTTTCAGAGTATTTTATTAAATTTTGTTTTTGTATTTGAAGATTATGGTTCAGTGTTTTATGTATAATTGCTACTTTACTTTTGAGTCTTCTGTCCTGAAGGCTTTCTAAATTTAGTGATTTTACTAATGGTGTTACCCTAGTCAAATGTGAATATTCGTTTGTTATGAATCTCACTGCTCTATTTTGTGTTTGTTCCAGCTTCTTAATGTTTTCCTGAGTTGAGGGGTCCCACACGGTGGATGCATATTCTATTATTGGCCTAACCAAGGTTAAATAACATTTTAGTTTTATGTTCTTATTTGATTTATAGAAATTTCTTTTAATAAACCCTAATGTTGTAGCTATGATGTTTATGATAATTTATATATTTATTTATTCATTGAATCGACTAACTTATGTAATGAAATTGAACAAATAGAATTTTTTTTATGGCAATAAACAACAAAAAAAAACCCCAAAAAATGTGTAACTTTAAAAACAAAATCAGCCGTACATAACGAATGACAAGTACACAGATCAGTTTGTTAGAGCAACGTTTTAAAGGACCTCGTCTTGTCCTCGTTTCTAATTCGTGTCTTTTATTCTTTGTATTTTTTTTTCTTCCCCCCACTGGCTGGAATGTCTGTCCAGTAAGTTGTGTCCAACCACGCGTGACTAGCTCGTTCCTGACCGTGTCTCTAGGGGGCCTCTCTTTGACGAAGGTCATCCATTCAAATCAGAATACAGACACCCTCCTGTTTTGTATTTGTAAATTTAAAAAAAAAATATATTATTGAAGACGAACTTCGTGAGGTCACCTTTACATTTAAAAATGTCCAGATGCCTTAACCGTTGACCCAGCGATCCCGCTAAGGTTTCCATATTAATATCAAATCTGTGAAAGATGGAATGCTCTCCCCCAACCCCCTCTTGGTAACCCTCTCCCTTCCCAGCAGGCCTCTTATACATTGGGCGACGTTTAAGGAGAATCTGTATGTGTGTGTGTGTAGAGGGGAGTTGACTATTGAAGCGGCGGATGGCAGTGAGGGGAAAAGGGAGGCTCAGAGTTAAAATACACAATCACAATGTTTGTTTCCCAATCCAGAGACAAGTCCGTTTCCTGGGAGAGGCCTCCCTGGGGCATGCGCGGAATGTGGAGGAAGCGAGATGGCTGGGTAAAGATGGGGAGTTGATTGGCCTTAAAAGTTGGTGGGGGAGAGAGGGCGTGGGGAGTAGTCAGATGAGAGAAATAAAATAAACATTGAGGGCGCCGTGATCTGTCACGACGTTATACCATTCTACCCGGACACATTTTGAAAGTGCCTTGTATCAAGCAGCGGTTCTAATTTAGTCTTTTCCATGGACCCCCCTCTCTTTCCAGGTCCACACACTTCACCGTGGCTAAATTGAACATTTAAAGACGAGAAATTGTGTGTGTGTGTGTCGCTCGGACAAGGAGTAAGAACTGGTTCAGATTTCACAATGTAGGAAGCGCACCAAGGCACGTGACCTTAACTTTTAGCATTCGTTTGTAGAACGTCCATTTGCATAGTGTGTATACGTTTGGGAACATCTAGATACTAACTGGGAACATCATTAAAATGCAAAATCCCAAAAATTATTAACCGAAGGGGGGGGGGGGGGCGCCTACTTCAGAAGTTCTAGACTTAGCTACCAGTAGTAAGTTATATAATAAGGTCCTTGTCTTCTCTTTCCAAACTTAAGACATTGGACATGGAAGAGGAATTAAAATTGTCTACTCCAGAATGCATTTGTGTTCTCATGACACTTGCGCTATTACAGTTCGGGATATTCCGACCTCCCTGAACAAAGTCAAGGTCGTCTAGTTCGCCGCATCAGATAATCTTGGCACAATTGCTTTTAGATTAAGTACATAGATTAAGCGAGTATTTAGCTGAAACACGAGGCTTATCCAAGAGTACGGGTTATAGAAAATATTCAACTACATTCCTAATTGTCACTAAGATTTGTCATTTTGAGCAGAAAGTCAAGTTATACGCAAGACAAATTATTCCTTTAAAGACACCGAGGTATGCTTTAAACATTCACAGCTACAGAATAGGATAAAGCAGGCAGATGACGCAAATAGTGCAGTCTACCATGGTCTAAACTTCTATTCTTAAAGGGGGGGGGGGCATGTGCACAGGGCCGGTCTTAGGTAACTGCAACCTATGCGGCCCACTGTGGGCCCCGCACTTTCATAGGCCCCGCGCGAATTCTAGTGTAAATTCTTAAATTAAACCATTTTAACTAATTATTAAAGAGTTCCTGAAATTATTAAAATTTTCTGAAAACTGAATGCAAATCTGCTTAAAAACAGACAAAATTGTCATTTCTTGGTGTCCTTCAATATGGAAAACGCCAATCTACTCGCTATTAAAACGAAAACGGCATTATCAGCTTTTATTTAATAAAAATGCAATACTAAGGCAAATTTTAACCAAAACAAGAAGTTCAAAGACTTCATTTACTTTAATAGTCACTGGCATACAAACAAATATAGATCTAAAAGCTAAATCTATCTCGAACTCTCTTTAAAAAAATCAAAAGCGATATTTTGCTAGTTGATAGAAAATCTAAAAGGCAGATCTGAATGTTTATCGCCTTTTTTTTTTTTTTTTTTAGAAAACTACCATCTACTGTAGATGGCACGTAAAGTTAATTAGATAGTGACTTTGTAATTAGTAAAGTATGAATAAATGCAAAGATGAATTTATTTTCAAATACAAAATCTTAATTTTCACTTATCCTTATCCCTACCCAAACTGGGCCCCGCGCAATCCGTTTCGAATAGGGCCCCGCAATCTGTAGGACCGGCCCTGCATGTGCACATTAAAAAAAAAAAAGTTAAACATATGCACACGAAATGTAAAACACAAATGATTAAAATGGACTGCTACTGTAGTGTGCAATAACATCATTCAAGTCCATTTTCATAAAAATCTTCATAAAAGCCCAGCCCAGAGGCTCCATACAGTTAAATCCGGCACTACGTGATGGTCCTGCTTGCAGAATATTTAGTGCTTTTGGAAACTTTGTTTTTTAAATGTTTATTTGAAACTATTATGTGCTTTTAGTTTTCTTCTTCTCCCTGGCTTTAGAACGTGTTAAAAAGGGCCAAAAGATGAATAAAATTGAAAAGACGTGTGTGAAAAATCTGGCCGGAACAAATTAGCGTGTTTGTCTTTCTTTGCTTTAGGGTTTGTTTGGATAAGAAATCCCCCATGTTTCACCCTGTGCACACTTTTCTCCACCATCTTCCCACTCCCTTCTGTTAACTCCCCCTCCCCATCTCTCTCACCCACAAGCTCACTCGGCCCTCAATACTCTGGTCTCGCTTTACTCTCTACGACCAACATACGAGCACGGAATCTTTGTTTCTATGCTGCCAAGTCTGCAACCTAGTCATTTCGTCTGTCCATCATGTTTGTCTTTTCGTTCCGGCCTTTCCGGCCATTAGACATGGCACGGGGAAGCTGTGATTGCTTTCCAGCAGTGGTTCCCAGATTTTTACACCTGAGAGGTTCACATATTCCATATCAGATGTTCCGATTTCCTCACAACTGGCTATACTACAGCAGCGTTTTACATATGTACCACTTAGCGGTTCTCTAAAGGTTTGAAACACAAATCACTTTGGAGCTATTTCTTTTCTTGAGACTTCAGTACTGACATTAATCTCTTTTAAGGATGAGGATTGTCCACATTAATACTTTCCCCCCCCCCCCCCCCCCCACCCTTTAATTGATTTGAGCCTACATGGTCATCTACCGTGCACCCCACCACGCAAAACTACGTCTACAAAGTGCCGTAGCCATGATAGCACGGCGAGTCAAACACAAATATTTTTTATCTAGATCTAGCCTGTTCGGGAGGAATGAAGCCCATCTATTCACTAGTCCACATCACAAAACTTTGTCCCATGACAGCAGAAGCTTTAACGATTCTATTTTTAACCTAAAAATGACATCGGCATCTGTTAGCGAAAAATATTCCAGATTTGTTTTCCCCCCTTGCATAGACATTTAAAAGAAATTTGACATTTGTCATTATTTTTCGAATGTCATAACACAGACCCACGTATACAGATAGCATAGACCCATACATGCACATAACTTGGATCCCTTTAAAGACTCACACACATAGCAAAGACCTCCACACACACACACACACAGCAAAGACCTCCACACACACATAGCAAAGACCCCCACACACATAGCACAGACTCACAAACACATAGCATAGACCCACACACTCATAGCACAGACCTACACACACATAACACAGACCCACACACACATATATAGCAAAGACACACACACACACACATAGCATAGACCCCCCACATACATAGCACAGACTCACAAACACATAGCATAGACCCACACACGTAGCATAGACCCCCACACACTACAGCAATGTTTTTTTTTCCTTCTGCGAATAGCTCTCAGAGCGTGGATACGCGAATATATGGATCGTAGGGAGACGGTTATTATTGCTATTATTATTATTCTAATTATCCTAACTCGCTTAATGTGGATGTTTGTTTTCGATTTATTGTTCATAGCTGCCGTTGATCCGTGCTGATGAGATCGCCTGCTTTGTCCAGCATCCCACGTTTTGTTACGCCACGTATTGGAATATATTATTTTTATTTTTTATTTTGTTTTAGTTTCGTTCCGAATGTCCCGAGCAATTTTTTTTTCCGTTCTCGTCTGCTGCCAAGCCGCATTTCCTTAGTCAGCGACTGGTTAGGTGATTGATGCATTCATAGGCGTCGCTCTTGAACTGGTTGTAATAACATTTACTTTCAGGGGCGTAACTATCCCGTGACTAATCGAACGAATTCAAGAAATAAGAATATCCATCGGGCAAATCTTTAAAAAGAACATACGCGCATTTAAAATGTATACAGTTATAAATTCAAGATCACCGCTTCTCTTTCCTCATTTTCAAACGCGCAAAAGCATGCCTACCTGCGACACGCTCCTGCCACCTGATCTTTTCTTTCCGAACCTCGGTGCCCATGTTGTGTTTTTGCGTCGTCTGCTAATGCTGTCTAGGTTTTCTCTCCTTCTAGACAGCAGCTGGTTAAGCAATTTGGCGTGTTTATTACATCAACAACGGTAACATGGTTTTCTTAGGCAGTGGGCCACGTTTCTTCCTTACTCCATACGAAAGGCACTAGAACTTAGGGGCGCCTTTTTTCTTTTTTATGAACCTTTCTGATAAATGGTTCGGAGAAATGGAACTTCGTGTAAATATATTTGGTTAATGGCGAAGTCCACAATTATAATTCAATATTGGGTTTATATACGGTAAATATAAGCTAGGCCCGTACAAAGGGTTCATGTAGCGGGGCAATAAGTCGACATTTTCTTTTTGCGAACTAAATATTTACACGCCACCTTTTTCTGGCCATACGTTTTGTTGCAAAATTGACGGGTAGGTTAGGCTCAGAGCTAGCTTAATGGTTTGAATCAAAAGTAAATTCATGTTTCATAACTGATTTCATCGCCCCCCCCCCCCCCCCCAAAAAAAAAAAGCGAACAATGCTTGTACACCAATTGTATGCAAATATCTACAGAGCTGTTTCAAATTGATTAGAAAACGTAACGGCTTGAGTTATGTTGGACCGTGATGTTTGCATGACAATGTAAATATTTTTATAAACCTGGTGGTGGCACAAATGGGGGTAGTGGGGTGTGTGTAGTCAGCGGACGCAAATCGCCCCAGGCCAGCGCCAGACGAGCGGTCAACCGTGACGGTCAGCCGAGTCGAGTGTCAACAGGACGGTTCGGGAAGGATCGCCGTCGTGAACAGAGCTCAGGAGCGTCACGAGGGATGTAGTCATGCGACGAAGTTAGAAACGTCGAGCGATGTTCCGTCCGGTTCTAGAAGGCCAGTAGGGACCCTATATAAAGAGCGGAGGTGTCGCAGTCAAGACGGTTCACGACAGGGGCTCAGAACACGGTCAACTACAGCACAGTTCAACGGTGTGGTTCTGTACGGAGCATTACGATGGTTCAGTGCGGAGTACTGTCAAGTACAGTTGAGACGACTGGCGTCTTGATCTTGGTCTGCGATCGAGTCCGACACAACGAGCCTAGTGTGTGAAGTCAGTCCTGAACTGTTGAACCCAGTGCAAGCCCGGAACGAGACGGAGAGGCCAGTGCAAGAGTTAATACGGCGGAACGGTGTTATCGGAGAGATATTTGTACAGTGTACGTGTTGCCAATTGTACAGTATTGGCTGTTATTTATTCAACTATTAAAGTGTTACGTTACTTTGGAGCCCTGAGTTGTCAAGTTCTTTAAGTTGGTGGTGTATGGTGCAGTTCACAGAGAGCCTGGATAGTGAGATTCGTAACAACTGGTGTCAGAAGTGGGATCGGATTGGATCGGATCTACTATGGCTCATCTGAAACTGCTGTACGAACTTGAATTCAGAGAACTGAAGCAGAAACTCCGTGGACGAAGGCTGAAGGCATGTGGAAACAAGGAAACTTTACAAGCACGCCTCCGAGAAGACATTTTGGAAGAAAAAGAAGATCCGGACACATATCTTTTTGAAGTCAAACCAAACTTGCTGGAACAGATCACCAGTAGCATGCAGCAACAGATCACCAGTTTCATGCAGGAACAGATGGCAGCTATGTAGGAACAGATGGCAGCTATGCAGGGACAGATCGCCAGTAGCAAACAGGAGCAGATGGCAGCTATGAACTCGGGGCTGGAAAACACCAAATTCAAGATAGATGCCATGAACACCAAGATAGCCGCCATGAACCAACGCATACCTGCTGTGCAGGAGAGAATCATCTATTTAGACGTTCGTTCAGATACTAAAACCAGAGAGAGGAGCCTTGGTGGTGATCATGAGGACCCATTGAAACCTGACGAAGCCGTTGAGAGACATATGCAAGTCGAGAGATACCAGCCAAATCCGAACCTAACAGACGTTGGTCCAGCTGCCAAGACTGGAGAGGAAAGTCCTGATGGTGGTAAAGAGAATCCAAGGCAGTCTGACGTTGACGTTGATGGACATTTGAAAGACGAAAGTCATCGACAAGGTCTGAAACCAACAAGCGATTGGCCTGATACTGAGACGAGAGAGAGAGGTCCTGATGGTGGGGAAGAAAGCCGAATGGAGCCTGAAGCCGAAGACGAGGGACCTTTGCACGAGGAGTGTTACCAACCTGCCCCACGAGCATGCCCTCCAGACAAGGCTGAAGATGATGACCTGTCCCACAATTCCCTGTCCTGTGGATTTGAAGCCCATCCCAGTCCTTCTTCGCAAAGTCCTATGAAGCCACCTCTTTTGCCAACGATCTTGGTATCCCCAGCCCTTACATCCTATACCTCTCCATGTGTCAAGTTACTGCCCTCAGTACCAAACGGCAAGAGAGCGATGCGACCACAAAATCACTGCAGCCACATGAAGACCAACTGGTGGAGAAGAAGAAGAAGGCGACTTTTGTTGAGTGCAACATGGATGACGATGCGACCACGACATCGAGGCAACCAGGTCAAGGCAAACTGGAGGAGAAGAAGGAAGCGACAATTGCTGACTGCAACATGGATGGCTCCATTAAGCTCAACAGGCAAGCCAACTGCCACCGATCGACCCCCACCTACAGCGATGAAACTTCACAGCCAATGCCATGATGTTGATTCTGTCCGGGACGGACAGATCTAAGGAGGGGGCAGTGTTATAAACCTGGTGGTGGCACAAATGGGGGTAGTGGTGTGTGTGTAGTCAGCCGACGCAAATCGCCCCAGGCCAGCGCTAGACGAGCTGTCAACCGTGACGGTCAGCCGAGCCGAGTGTCAACAGGACGGTTCGGGAAGGATCGCCGTCGTGAACAGAGCTCAGGAGCGTCACGAGGGATGTAGTCATGCGACGAAGCTAGAAACGTCGAGCGATATTCCGTCCGGTTCTAGAAGGCCAGTAGGGACCCTATCTAAAGAGCGGAGATGTCGCAGTCAAGACGGTTCACGACAGGGCTCAGAACACGGTCGACTACAGCACAGTTCAACGGTGTGGTTCTGTACGGAGCATTACGACGGTTCAGTGCGGAGTACTGTCAAGTACAGTTGAGACGACTGGCGTCTTGATCTTGGTCTGCGATCGAGTCCGACACAACGAGCCTAGTGTGTGAAGTCAGTCCTGAACTGTTGAACCCAGTGCAAGCCCGGAACGAGACGGAGAGGCCAGTGCAAGAGTTAATACGGCGGAACGGTGTTATCGGAGAGATATTTGTACAGTGTACGTGTTGCCAATTGTACAGTATTGGCTGTTATTTATTCAACTATTAAAGTGTTACGTTACTTTGGAGCCCTGAGTTGTCAAGTTCTTTAAGTTGGTGGTGTATGGTGCAGTTTGCAGTGAGCCTGGATAATGAGATTCGTATGTTTGACCGTGATGCTTGCAGAACAATGTAACTATGTTATTATTATATAATTATATAATGTTATCATCATACGTTATCATTATGTGCACCTCTCGGCTTAATGTAATTGTCCACATTTAAATCGGACACTACAGCAGAGTCTTATGTCGTTAACTATCGCTTCGGTCAACAGAGAAGAACGGCAGATAGTGATAAATGTAGTGGGCTTATTGAATGCTATAAATAGGCATTCGAGAGTAGGCAGGTAATAAAGTAAATAGATTTTCATAATGAACAAAAAACAAGCAAAATACAAAAAAAAATTAAAAAGGGAGGATATATGGTGAAGAACCGCAAAATCGCTGACACAGCTTTTTCAGTGCTGCATGGTTCAACTAACCTTTCATATATAACAAAATTACTTTATAACCACTATTTGGCTGATTCCTAAGATTGTTTCATTTTGTGTCAAGGACTACGAATAATTTGTAGGGTTTCGACTTTTTTTCCCCGAAAATGGGAAGTAGGAGAAAAAAAGATGAAAAAAAAAAAAAAAAAAAAAAAAAAAAAAGACATACAGACGGGAATGAGTTAATATCAGCTTTGTGAAAAGAACGAAAATGAAAAAAAAACATAGACGGATAGATAATTAGATAAATAGCTAAGTCTTTAGGTAGTTTAGTAAGATTAGAGAACTGATGAGGGATAGAGGGAATAATTGAGAAAGAGGGCGGGGGATAGGTAGGCAGAGGGCCGGTCTTAGGCCACTGCAATCTATGCGGTCGCAGTGGGCCCCGCGCTTTCATAGGCCCCGCGCTAATTCTAGGTGTAATTATTAAATTGCATACGAAAAAAGTCATGGAAATCTCCTGAATTGATTAAAATCTCCTGAAAAATAGTCAAAATTGTCATTTATGGGTGTCATTCATTGCGTAAAACGCAAAACCTACGCGCGTTAAAAGAAAAAAGGCATTGACAACTTTCATGTAATAAAATGCAATAATCGGGGGAATGTTCACCTTAATCAAAAGTTACAATTCTTTATTTACTTTTATAGTCACTGGCATATAAATATGCCATATGTTGCAAGATTCGTAAAGTAAAGTTTATTTGATCGCTATTTAGTTCTTAGTAAAGAATAAATAAAATTCAAAGTCGAATTTTTTTTCTTATACAAAATCTTAATTTTCACGTATTACCCTTATTCCCACCCAGAATAGGCCCCGCGCAATCAGTTTCGCATAGGGCCCCGCAATTGTTAGGACCGGCCCTGGGTAGGCACATGTGTGGGTGCACGGTGTACTTTAGTTAGAGATACAGAAAGATGGGGATATTATGGGTAGTTTGTTACAATTGAAATACAGCAATGGTAACAAATTATTAGAGAGAAAGTGAACAAGAAGCCAAACTATTCTGTACATTTTAAATGTTTAACTATTGACCTCCATTCTTTAGCACACACGCTACCTCAGGTCAAAGTCGTTGTTCGTATTCATAATGAAACACACACACACGCGCGCACATACTTTCTTTTTTAAAAAAAAAACGTACTCTCGTGTGTGAAAGGAGAACCCATAAAAATATTAGTAGCGCCCAATCTGGCTGTCTCGTCTAATCATAGCTGCTGCGAGACGAGCCGCAGGCCGAGGACAATAACTGCCTGGGTTATGGCACTTTCATCTACTGGGCCTCCATTCAAACCGCTGCGGCGCTATGCAAATCGGAATAGAATTTAGTTGAAAGCAAGGTACTGAAATAAAACTCAAAGGGAAGCAGGAATGTATACAGTTAGCGCTGATTAGATTTAATAAAGAAAGACCGATAAAAGAAAAAGGTGTTTGGAGGGACAGCCTTTTGAAAAGCGACAGGCAGGCAGCCAGGCACACTACTGTAAGCACGCTGCTTTAGCACATCTACATACACAGAAATTCTTTGTAAACTCACGTCACAATTTTCAATCGATAAAGATCATATTAATATTGGACCTGAGAAATATTAGCTGTAAGATTATACCTTAGATATGGAAAAAAAAAAATAACACGTATCTAATGGGATAGATAGTAATTTTAAGGACAAAATGGTACAGCTTTGTCATTAAATCGACATTACAACGTCATGTAGCGCTTCTAAACTTTAAAAAAAATTTCAATGTGATTTTTTAATTATTTGGAACGCTAGTTAAGGAGAGACAAGTATTTGAATTCAGATAAATTTATATTCTGATATTACACATTTATTTGGGGGGGGGGGGGGGGGGGGAGAAGAACATTAACTTTGAATAAAAATGGTTCATAAAAAGATAGCTAATGATATCTCATTGATATTTATAGTCAACTGTACTTTTTTTAGCCTAAAAATCAGTTTCAAGTTTTATATGTATTCCACCACAGGCAGTAGTCTTCAGTGATACCATAATGCTAATGCATCTCATGGAAAGGTGTTTTTCATCTGTCCACTTGAAACTATTGCACATTTCCTTAATTTTTTGGACATAAAACATTTCAACTTAGAAATGCTAAATTATTATATATCGTAATAGTAATTGAATATAAAAAAACAATTAGGGAGGGGGAGGGGAACCGGACACTCCAATGTTAAGTAGATAAACTGAGCGGGTCTCACAGCATGGCATCGTATACTGAAAAAAAAAAAAAAAAAGATTTAATTTATTTACACACGATTTTGTTTTACTTGTATGGTCATGGCAATTTGTCCAGTGCCGTGCCCTTACTGTGTGACCTTCACGCTTGACCACGCTCGCATTTTTTTTTGTCTCGACCATTTTGTAAAATGACCATGTCTGTGACGTGGTTGATGATACTTGCATTGTCCTTTGTTAAACATGTTCTTCTCCTGGGTTTAATTCTACTTTATATCCCCCCTCCCCCTTTACCTGCCACACTAAAGGTATCAACGGGTCTAGCCTCTTTCTCATATTCTAAACGCGAATTATGGTCACATGAGCGGGTGTTTGGTAGGGTCTGGTATTTTTAAGCTCGGTTGAGCTCGCCGCATTGGTTTACAAGTTACTCGTGGTTTTATTGTATCGTGTATTTGGGAGCAGAGGCGTTGCTAGGGTGGGGGAGGGATGGGGAGAATTTGAAAATCAACGCGGCCCTTAACATGAGGAAAGGGGGGGGGGGGCGGGGGGGCTCAAATGAATTTTTTTTTTACTTTAAATATTAAATATTACACAAAAATGCAGGCCCCCCAAAGAGGTCATGCCCCTCCCGGCCCCCAAAATGATGGCAAATCCCTAGCTACGCCGCTGTTTGGGAGTTGGCAAAAAAAATGTTATTATTGTTAAAATTATCTGTGGTTCTTGGTTACGTTGGGGTCTTGAAGAATCTCCTCTAGCGTTTTTTTTTATTTTTTATAAAGCTTATATCAACTCTCTCTCTCTCTCTCTCTCTCTGTCTGTCTATTTCTCTCCGCACCCATTCTTGGATCAAGCTGAAACGTGACACAATTATTCATTCACATAACCAAGACATGAATTAATAAAAAAAAGGCAACAATTAAACAATTAATTACTGGTAATTAATTATTTTGTTGAATAGCAACAAGGGAAACTAATACTTCAGTATTCACAGATATGGCTAAATGTGTTGGGTTAAGTCGCTTTAAATAATTGTTAACGCTATTTCTCCCTCACGCATTCTCCAAACAAGTTGATACTTAAAACAATTATTTATTGCATCTAACAAAACATAAATCAATATACAAAAAAAAACAAACAACACTCAATTAGTCAATTAACTATTGGTAATTAATTATTTTGATATCGAATAAGGGAAATAACTTACACATTATTGATCAGCTTTTTTTTTAAAGGATTTTTTTTATTTTGATTGTTTTTCCTTTTCAAACATACATCTATGAGTATATATATATATATATATATATATATATATATATATATATATATATAGAGAGAGAGAGAGAGAGAGAGAGAGATTAATGGGGGGAGGGCGGAATAGAGAGAAGAAGAAAGTAGCGAAAGCATAGTTCAGTAACTTCCCTTAAATTGATACAATTAACAGACATTGCACTAAAAGTGGAATAATCTCTCTTTTTTAATTTCTGTGACGGCCCAATAGTTTCTCCTTGTATGTTCGGTTATACATTGTTCAAAGTACTTTTATGGCGAATAGTTACTTCAGTGTTCTTGCTCACACTAGTAATCAGGTTTTTGTAACATTTGATCATCAACAACAACAACAAAAGGTTTCTTAAATATTTAAAATGAAATAGATCCAGGCAACACGAGAATGAAACTATCAAACATTTCAAATCGCAAAGAAAGTATGGAGGTCATTTGAAGGTCGTGCTTCCCCTTAAAGCAGCAAGGGCAGAGCATCAGTTTGAAAATTGAAACGTTGACTCCCGTGTTTCAAATTGTGTGTCGAGTTTATCGTGTCTTGTATCACAGCCTCTTCTCCAGCTTTCCCCGTGTCCTCTAGACTCTCCTCTTCTCTTGTTCATTATCACAGCCTGCGATCAGTTACAAATTGAACGGGAAACATACAGAGCCAATTTGGGGCGCAATTACTTCGACGTACATCGGCACCTTGACAAGGAAAAAAAAAAGCTTTTCGAGCCACATATCCCCCTTTTGACCCCCCCGCCCCCTTTTTTTTTCTTCTTTCCAGTGTTTATTTGTATGGCAGGCAACAAACGCCACGCCAGTTTCCATCGCACCCTATCTCTCCCCCCCACCTCTTTGTAGCATCTCCGGCACTACTATCATCTCTCGCACATTTTCAGTATGACATTTTCCTCCTCTACAGCTTGCTCGGTGGATGTCGATAGACGAGGAAGTGTATGCATCCTGCCCTAACGAGAAGCTCTAACTCTTGTGTTCTAATGACGACAAGCTGTGCCTATGTGTCTACACAATGTTAATTATTCACTTCTTCAAGATTTTCACAGACCCATTAACGAATCCAAAAAAAAAAAATGTCTGACGTGGAGATCTAGATTTTCTTTGTCCACATATAAATCTGTGTCTGGATCTAGATCCTACGTGTACGTATAGATCTAGACAAGATCTAAATCTATACGTAGGCATAGGGATCTAGATTTTAGCCGAATCAAATTTGCTCGCCAGAAAGTAAGGGAACCAGCTTCATACATTGAAAGTCATGGGTTTAATAGTTCTGTATTAGAACTTCATATTCATTCGTGTTGAAATCATTCGTGTGCGTCTCATCACTAAATACGCCTTCTTTTCAATTCAAAACACGACATGGCCTCGTGCTCGTTACCCTATGTTTCCCCCCCCCCCCCCCCCCCCCGTCTTATTGAGTTTCTGAGCGTTCTATTTGGTAGTCTGAGAAATGCACACTTAGATCTACGCCTTGTCTTGTTGCTGTTTAGTCTAAGCATGTCTGCACGGTGCTGAGAGTTGAACTTGTTCAAAACCACCAGCTGGGTAACAACGTCCTGCCTTCTTTTTTTTCCTCCCCCCCCCCCCCCCCCCCGCGCATTTTTTCTTTTAAATGCTGGGTTAATGCCTGGCCAAGATGTGCATTTTGTGTGTGTGTGTGTGTGTTTATTTTATTTTGTTTGGTTTTTATTTGTTTTAGCATCTTATCTATGCCGTGGACATGTAAGCTTCACCAGGGTGAGCTCCCCTTGCTGTAAGACGCATCACACTTCGCTCATTGAAACATTGCCCCGTCTTATCACGTGTATAGAGAGGGAGCGAGGGCACGGGTCCTTGAAAAGGTTGAAAAGATTGTGTACAATAGAGTTTATCACTGAGCACTGCCTATGCCAGTTTTTCCCCCTCTAGTTTCTGTGCATGTTTCTTGCACTATTTTTTCTGGTTAAAATTGCTGACAAAAACGATCAAAGCATTTTCCTTTTTCTCGAAATCCGTCATCGATGGCTTGGGTGGTAGAGCGCTTAGTGCCAAGCCGAAAGTCTTGGTTCCGATCTAGCTTTAGTTAGTGTTAGTGTCCCGCGAAACCTATCCCGTTCAGGTTTCAGTAGAAAATAGCAATACTCCTGATATTCCTAAGTTTTGACATTCATTCTTATCCCACCATTTTTTTTCATAGCTTAACATAACTATGTGTCCTTGAAGTTTTTCTCTTCGTAATTGAGCAATGCATTTCTGTCAAATTAGCAAACGTAATTACCCACGAGTAAAGTCTAAGTGATAATTATAAGATAGGAATTGTGTGCTTAACGCACAAGCCCATTCTTCTTCTGAAAGCCATCTATTGCTTTAATTGATGAATCAAAATTAATGAGTTCAAAAGTGGATTTGAACTTAGCGCTCTCCAAATGTTCGCTTGTTTCTTAAATGTAGACATCCCGGGCATGCTACTCTGCCTCATAGTGGCGCCCGGGTGGAAACGATCGTAGGAGGAAACGATTAGGCCAAAGGGTAGGAAAACAAGACTCCTGTGGGGGTGCCTAAGGGGGTGCGAGAGCATCCTCGTTGCACTGTGCGGAGTTGTAAAAAAGCTCCCACAACCTTGTCACAATCCAGGCGCTGTTCCTCAATGGACCGTTACATTAATGGCGTGTCCCGCACAGTTTAGCCTGGTATAAAAAAGGAAAATGGCGGGGGTCTTAGTGTACGCGGTCTCTTGCCGCGAGTCTGACCCACCCGTCAGACAGAACAGTGTACACTGTTCTTATTCAGGCCGGTGAGAGGGAGCTCTTGTTCACTTTTGCTGGCCTAGAGTTCCAAGAGCCGAAGGCTCAACTCTACCTGACAGTTTCAAGAAGAAGAAGAAGAAAATGTAGACATGGGCTTCTCCTCCACTCCTCAACTAAACACACAAAATTCACTATTATAGACTAGATCCAGAGATTTTACTATAGCTATATATGCCAACATTGTTTCTAAGAAACAAAGATGCTTTTTTCCTCTTACTTTTGCAATGGAATTCCGTAGCATCATTTTTTGTTAACCTACAAAAATGTTTTCGTTTTTCACGGTGTTAAACGTTTACAAGTAAAAAACAAAAAAAAAAAAAAGGAAAACATTGCTGCTAGAATTTCAGCTCTTTTTTTTTCGTCTCAACTTTACTCTCGCTACATGCCTCGCTCTTCTGTTATTTCTCTCTTTCTGTCCTAGTGCAGCGCAAAGTACTGGGAGCAGTGAGTGGAAATATTGTCGATTCCCGCCCTTGGAGTAGACATTTTGTTTCGAAACACGTTTGTGTGTGTGTTACCCTCCCCTCGGGTATTTTCGTATGATTGTTTTTTGCTTTTTATGTGGGTGAGTGAGTGATTTTTGTGTGGATTAAATGCACGAGTGTTGAGTGTCTGTTGCTGAAGCAACGAGGAACTAGAGAAATACAGGATTTCAAATGATCTAACGCTAGTCTGTCATTAGCAATATATGGTATTTAATAACTTCTAATAGTTTATACTCACATACTATGATCATTATTGGATTTGCAATTAGTTTTTGTTCTTGTGAATATTCACTTCATATTGTTTTGCTGCCTCCGAAGAATCCTGAAAATGTCAAGAAAGTTTAACACTGAGGTACTCGCTCGGCATCTTTACAATCCACAGACAACGCGCCCTCGATGATCGTAATCCTAAAGTCATTCTCTATGGGCTACTCGCGATGGGCATAAAAAACAAAAACTTGTCGTCCTTACCCCTCTCCTCAGATTGGGGGATGTAATCCAACCGGACATTAAAACAGTGGACATTGATGTGGAGAGAGATAGGGACAAAGAAAAAAAAAAGCATTGACATTAGCTCTGGAAGAAAAACTAGACCAATTGAAAAATGTCTGGTTCTACTACCACCAAAGGGACTCAATAGTCACGTGTTCTACGAGATAGTCTTCTGCTTCTGAAAGAGGCCAACCATTGGCAGTTTTTTTTTGTTGTCATTACCTGAATAAAAATTGTGAATCAAAATACTGGAAGTAATTAGTCAGTACCATGACAGATTAATTTATGCTAACGACAAGAACTTGAATTTCTTAGAATTCCAATATCACTTTGTCTTTTTGAAACGCTTCTCAGATTATTCTGAACGAAATACGTCAAATGTATAGAAGCTTCTAAATTGACATTGATATAATCAGTAAGAAGCTGGTGTTTAAATGTCTTTTAGAACTTATACAGATGTTTATTGTAAAATATTGCAAAACGACCCTCGGACAAGTCTCGTGTGCTGATGGCCGCTGAGGGGTTTGGCACAAATCACGTCAACGGACGTCATTTGATCCACCCAAAAGAGATTTGATTTTTCCTATGTATATGTTTCGTACATATGCATGTTTACAATGCGAATCCTGATTTCGGAAATACTGGAAGCTTGCCAGTGACAACTGACTCTCTCCACGTTCATTGATCTCTTGTGAGTTCTTGGACAAAATTTCAAAGCGTCCCAAAAGTTTTGAAGGAATTGCTTCGCTTAACAGCGTTTATATATATATATATATATATATATATATATATATATATATATATATATATATATATATATATATATATATATATATATATATTGTGTCTGCTTTGGACTATTAAAAAAAAAAGGAATAGGTTGGTATCTCTGAAAGGAACGCATTTTAAAAGTGACCCAGAAAAAAAGCGTGGGGGGGGGGGGGGGAGGGGACAAAGGGTTGGAGTAGATGAAAACCCACAATTCTAAACTTGGGTACTCCATGAGTATTACGACTCTGCATATAATAATTCAGTCTTGACTGACTCTTTACCTCTGCAACCAGGAACGTTGGAATTGTGTGTGTGTGTGCGTGCGTGTGTGTGTGTGTAGATAGAACGAGAAAGAAAGGTCTAATGTAAGGGTTAAACCAATACAAATACACTTGGAGTCGATTTTATTCTCCTTTAGTCGTCCTATAGGCCACCGTGTGCAGTCTTGAGTTAGTCATGTCTGTAATAGTTTTAGTTAGTCTTGTCTGCATCGGTGTAGAATTAGTAGAAACAGCTGGCGCATTGCGTTACCTTCAACTATGACTAATCCCAATGTCCATGCTGAAAACGGCAGTGACATCATGGTGACATCATCATTTTAGTTTAAGGTAAAAAAAAACCACAACACAACAACAATAGGCCATGACCTCATTTAAAATATGTGTGACAAATATCAATCAATATATACACTGTCACAATACCTTTTCAGTGGCTGAGAATTAAATTGCTTACTTTACTTAAAATTTCTCCATTTACAGATAGTTGCTTTACTATTTAAAATTGCTCACTTTAAACTGTATATTGCTAGGTTAAAACCAAAACTATTTCTTTTATGGGACGGACGCTAGCAGGTTCTTGCGGTTAGTCAGTCATTCATAGTCGATGTAGGCCAGTTCGTCTGCTGACTTAATGGAGGACACTGAGATGTCTGTCACGATGTTGTAGCAGGTGTAGAACCCATGCACATAGTCAACTACTTGTACTCACTACCTACCAGCTGAAAGAGGAAATCACCAGGTCATGAATCCTGCAGTCTTTGCAAAAATCAACCAAATATTAACTACATTAGATGAACGAAATTCTAATTCACTGCTAATGATTATACTAAAAACATTTTCTTTGGGAAAAAAAAATGTGTCCTCGTTGTCACTGACTTATTACTATGGTGTATAAATCACTTGTTTGGTGGGAATCATTTGACTTTTAACCACTCGCTAAAGCTTCGGTCCATTTTATTTTTTTTGCCTTTCTTGTTTGTTCAAGAAGAATAGAGTCTACTGATTAGTGTCTATACATTCTCAAGTTGTAGAATCTTGAAAAAAAATGTTCGCCTCAAAGTCTGTTTATTAGTTTTAGGTATTTACATACATGCATATAAAAGATATATTATAAAAAAAACATTTTCTCATTCATTATTGTGATTTGACTCTTTATGTTCAAGTCGTATTCGCACAATCTGGTGACTGTTTGACCCTTACGGTGTCACACAACTTCCTCGAAATATGTGTCCTCGTTGTCGCTGTTTTGTTACTATGGTGTATAAGTCACTTGTTTGGTGAAAATCATTTGACTTTTTACCCCTCGCTAAAGCTTCGGTCCATTTTTTTTTTTTTTGCCTTTCTTGTCAAATATTTCACTTATGGAGGAAACTGTCGAGTAGAAGATAACAAGACCTCCCTCATAAACTAGCAGCACCCCCCCCCCCCAGCACATTAACTATCGGTTGTTAGAAATAGTTTGGTCTAGTGGTCTAGTTCATGTTCAACACCGCGGCGGCTTATCTTCATTCACCAACGCTCCCCTCCAGAAACATGAAATATGTGCCTTAACTTCGGTGTTCTCCCTCAATTGCCCTCTCTTTAATATCCCCTATGCCTCCCCCCCCCTTCTATTTTTTTTTTTTTAAACATAAACTGACTTCTTCCTTTTAAAAAAAAATTCCTATAGATCTAGTTAAGACCGCCCCCCACCCTTTTAAGTTTGGTTGTTGCTCATAAAAATCTGGAGAGCATCATTAGGGTTCTCAAGAAGTTGGATCTGAGAAGGTACCTCTGTGACATTCAACTAGCTCATACTGTACTTTTTGTATACATATACTTTTTTCTTGTAAATCATGTTTCAGGGGTATAGGGTCATGTATGCATAGCGCGAGGCGAGGACCTATGTAACGTCTTGACCTCATTTGTCGCTTTTTTTTGGTCTCGGTAATTTGCTTATAACTCGCTTGCTGCCCCTCGGACAAGTAAGGACAAGTAATGACAGAGTGTCTCATTAGTCAGAATTATATTCGCTGGCCGTTCACTGTACTTACTGCCCTTGCTTTAATCTGTTGAGCAGCTATAGTAAAAGGATAGGAATAGAACGGGTGGAGGTGGGATTTAAAGGGGGAGAGGGAAAAGCGAATTCAAACTCAAACTTTAGTATGTCTTTTCACATACCGACCGTTAAAAAATCGCCCATTTGACTGGGCATAAACATTTAGCAGCACTATTTGACAGGGCATAAACATGTAGCAGCACTATTTGACTGGGCAAAAACGTAGCAGCACTATTTGACAGCGCATAAAAATGTAGCAGCACTATTTGACAGGGCATAAACATATAGCAGCACTATTTGACTGGACATAAACGTGTAGCAACACTATTTGACAGGGCATAAACATGTAGCAGCACTATTTGACTGGACATAAACGTGTAGCAGCACTATTTGACAGGGCATAAACATGTAGCAGCACTATTTGACTGGACATAAACGTGTAGCAGCATTATTTGACTGGACATAAACGTGTAGCAGCACTATTTGACCGGGCATAAACATGTAGCAGCACTATTTGACTGGACATAAACGTGTAGCAGCACTATTTGACTGGACATAAACGTGTAGCAGCACTATTTGACAGGGCATAAACATGTAGCAGCACTATTTGACAGGGCATAAACATGTAGCAGCACTATTTGACAGGGCATAAACGTGTAGCAGCACTATTTGACAGGGCATAAACGTGTAGCAGCACTATTAGACAGGGCATAAACATGTAGCAGCACTATTTGACAGGGCATAAACATGTAGCAGCACTATTTGACAGGGCATAAACGTGTAGCAGCACTATTTGACAGGGCATAAACATGTAGCAGCACTATTTGACTGGACATAAACGTGTAGCAGCACTATTTGACTGGACATAAACGTGTAGCAGCACTATTTGACAGGGCATAAACATGTAGCAGCACTATCTGACTGGACATAAACGTGTAGCAGCACTATTTGACAGGGCATAAACGTGTAGCAGCACTATTAGACAGGGCATAAACATGTAGCAGCACTATTTGACTGGGCATTAACATGTAGCAGCACTATTTGACAGGGCATAAACATGTAGCAGCACTATTTGACTGGACATAAACATGTAGCAGCACTATTTGACAGGGCATAAACATGTAGCAGCACTATTTGACAGGGCATAAACGTGTAGCAGCACTATTAGACAGGGCATAAACATGTAGCAGCACTATTTGACTGGACATAAACATGTAGCAGCACTATTTGACAGGGCATAAACATGTAGCAGCACTATTTGACTGGACATAAACATGTAGCAGCACTATTTGACTGGACATAAACGTGTAGCAGCACTATTTGACTGGACATAAACGTGTAGCAGCACTATTTGACTGGACATAAACGTGTAGCAGCACTATTTGACAGGCCATAAACATGTAGCAGCACTATTTGACAGGGCATAAACATGTAGCAGCACTATTTGACTGGACATAAACGTGTAGCAGCACTATTAGACAGGGCATAAACATGTAGCAGCACTATTTGACTGGGCATTAACATGACGCATTTTTTTTTGACGATGCATATATCGGAGCAAAACTATTTGATTGGGCATACACGTGTAACAGTGCCCTTTGATTGGGCATACATTGCAGCAGTGCTAGTTGATTGGACAGATAGATCTACTTATGTTCTTGAAAACTATTTCCTACACAGTAATCCAAAGACATTCCCTTACATACCACAATACATGCTCTTATTTTAAGTCACCGACCTATATAAATGTATACTTCATTCATTCTTGAACTGAAACATTTAAAATCTTTTGCAGGCATGACTTATGTTCCGAGCATTCAAAAATAAAAGCAAAAAATAAATAAATAAAGAGAAATCTTAGTTTGACCTTTAACATTCAATTATTATGAACATGAAAATATACAGATAATTATCATATTGCATTCCACAAACACGTATTTAATGTCACGCGCCTCAGGTCACATCTTCGTTGGACGTCGCTGTCATGTGGATACGATGACAAAACTCAGGTAGCCGCTTAACGTTTATAACCAAAACGTAATCGCGGTGACCTTGATAAAGTGAACTCAATTCTGGACACAGTTCTTAACGGCTCTGCAGACCACCATTTCTGACACCATTTTATGACACGCAACAAATGTTTGGAGCATATTCGTTGAAACTTCGAAGCATAAACTAAATGAGAACTGCTTTCTTATTTCGATCTCACCATATGGCTTATGGATGTAACAGGTTCTCTTTGGAGAGTTTCATTTCGAGCAAGATAGTAAAGACTAGAAGCCATTCTTCAGTCTACAGTCTAGGTCTGATAAAACAGAGATTAGAAGACACAGTAATTAAAGCATGTGGACAAATTCGCGTGGAATCTTGTATATATGCTCTTTTGAGAAAGTAGTTCTTCTCGGTGCATTAATATCACAAGGTCTGAGCGCACTATATTTTCTCGCGTCAGAACTCTGATTTAGTAGTCAGCCTGGAGCCAATTATAATTCTGGTTCCCCAAGAGCTGTTACAAAACTGACGACAGACACAGCCGACCATTGTCAGAGCCTAGGCAGGTGTGACCATCTGGCAGCGAGTCAAGGTCAGGGAGAATGCACTCGGGTTATTCTCGTGAGCTCATTGGCTTCTTGTCATAGATTTATGTCCCCTTACCTGTTCCCCCTCCCCTCCCCTCCACTATATAATCTGTTTTTGTTCTTGTTTATGAGAGATAAATATGTCTCTACGCTGTTGCT